>BPTQ01000007.1:338229422-338643221 GCA_019973895.1 Chrysanthemum seticuspe
GTGATAGCTAAAATTATTTTCTATCTTCTTTTGGGTCTTCTTCAACCGGTTCTACATCAAGGTTCCAAGGGATCAAAAATTTTCAAGTTCAAGTGTATAAACAATCTAGTTATTACTCTTTATAAGGTTTTGAAATAAAAACCAAGAGTGTTTAGGCTAATCCTTGTTACTTACACCTCATCATATTCACTTGTAAGCATGTTTTTATCATTTTTCATGTTTCCTTATCATTTTATATTCATCTTTTCATTTTTGGAGCAACATGCAAGACATATGTGGTTTATACCATTTTTCATGCTTTTTAGAAATATATATATACATAAGGTCATCCTATAATTATCCCCTTGGTATTTGTTGGTCTTGATGATGTCTAGGAACCCATGACACCCTAAGAAGGTGTATGGTAGGATTAGATTAGCTTTGGAGTTGATTTGAAGGGATTAGAATAGGTTTTGTCCGAGAAAAACTATTTTCGATAACTATAAATTATGTTCTGTCCTTGTTTCGATTTTCTGGAAAAACCGACAGTTGGTACGAAACTTTGGCCTTGATATTTAGAAAATATACTTTAAAACGAATCCGTGGCCTTTTGAACGGATAAAAACGGAGTTATAACGAAGAAGTTATGGGTTTTTAAAGTTTGACGACGAAATGGACATTTTCAGAAAATTCAGCAAGCTGTTTTTATTTTGTCCGAGTCAAAAACGAGCCTTAAGCTTCACAAATTATTTCGACTTATCAAAAATATATTGGTTTACTTCGATACGAAGCTAAGGACGTATTATACGTAGAAAACGGATTTGAAACGACAAAGATATGCACGTTTTTACAAACTTGCCGTAACTATTATTTTCTGAAAAACTATATTATTTCTACGATACAAGTGTTACGGTAGCTGTAACGTCCCTGTTGAGGGCTGTTTTTAACGAGGTTGTGAAACTTTTTGGAACGAAATGTCTTCTAGTAAAATCAAGTTCACCGGCCATATTTTTCAAAACAACAAGCTGTTTGTAAAGCGGAGTTATAGTAAATTAATTACGGATGTTCAAACTTGGCCGAAACTCATTTTCTGCACAACAATTAGCCAAAATCACTATCTTTAACCCTTAATATCTTTATGTTCGAGACCTTTTGGACGAAAACTCCTGAACTGAAACTTCTAGATATCGATACAAACTTTCCAAAACCGTCGAGTTCGTTCTCTAACGATCGACGTACACCGTTTTACGACTAGTTTTCCAAAGCCATTTTTGTTACTTTTATGAAAATTCCGACGACATTGTTTTACGACGAAAAGTGAAAATTTCACCATAAATCATTATAAAACCATTGTAGGATGACATTTTGACGTAAAAACTTGTAAAGTCATTTTTGAAGGGTCAAGACGTCAAACGAGTATTTTACGACGACAAGTAATATTTTCAAAACTCGCAAATGGTATAAATAACATACGTAATGCATGCATATCATAACATTACATTGCAACTCATAACATATCATATCATTCGTAATAGGTCCCGGTTGACGCATCACATTATACCTCAGTGTACTCACTTTTGCCATTATTCCAGTTTACCAAGTGAGTTTTCATAGCCACGTCGTATACACTTTTAATTATTTTCAAACCTACGGGGGAGAATACATTGCACAACATTTTTATTACGATACCAAGTACATTAAATTCATTAAATTGCTTAAGTTACCGCATTTGCCAATTGAAAGTCCCCATTACCTGAACATGAACCGTTAATCTTTGAAGCGAGGATGAGTGGATAGATCTATCGAGGGTGACGCCTCCATCCGAGTTGGTGAATCTCAACTTGTCATACGGATGCATTTCATTTGATAACATTACGGAGTTGTCTGGCAAACACTCTGCAGGGGCATACATTATGAACAGTCTAGTTTCGGGGTCATGGGCTTAAAGCAATTGTAACATTTTTACGTGACATAATTTTCATGCCTGTAACATTTTTACGTGACATGATTGTCATGCCTGTAACATTTTTACGTGACATGATTGTCATGCCTGATCTATACTTGCGTAGTCGTATAAAACATTTACATAAACCTATGATTTCTCACCAACATTATTGTTGACCGTTTTAGCAATGTATTTTCAGGTAACTGAGGCATTATCATCATGACATGGTTTAGGGACCTACCTTTTGAGTCGCGGCGTCGACTTACATTATTGTACATTATGGCACTTTACTTCAAAACCATCGTTTGGACTTGTAATATAATTATGTTTCCGCAAACTTTGTAAACTTTTGGGACCGATGTTGTACTCTGAACGCTTTTGTTAAATATCAAACGATGTGTTTTTAAAACGACACTTTAGGTCGTTCAATATAACTGTGATGTGGTGCTATGACAGTCAATCCCCAGGAATTCCATTCCGCTGCAAAACAGGTAAATTGGGGGTGTGACAGATTGGTACCAGAGCTACAGTTATAGAGAACTAGGTTGCATCATTGACCCTAGACTATAACTACATTATCATAGCATCTCATCATTCATCATAAGTGCATGTTCACTTTACATGCGGTTTTATACGCACATTTTACGAGTTATTTACTTTCATTTCGAACTCGATTGTCACATAGATGCCTTCAAATACCCATCCCATTATACTCACATCACTTTGACATGGAGAATGCCTTGTCATTCCCTATCACAATTTTAACATCAGTTGACTCAACACCGATAACATCAGATGATGACACTGAGACCTTTTAGGAGGGCGAAGTTGCACCTACACCATCGCGATCACTATTGATTCACTGTAGGATCAGGACAATTTTTATCACTCAGTTGGGACAGATCATACCACTGGGTAGAATTTATAGGCTTAGTCCTAATGAACCTACTTTCTTAACTCACCACAAGGATTTCCATTATCATCATTATTATTTTGAGCACCATCCGTACCATCACATCTCATACACGATACTCATATACCTGACTTGTAGCTTGAGAAGCGTGCATGATTTGACACACCATTACCATCTACCACTAAGACTATACACACTACACCATCTCATAGGTTTGAGGACTGTGAGAGTTCTAGGGCTATCGTTGCTAGACCGCCTAATACTCCTACACTTGAAACACGATTAGACCACCAACAGGAATAGATAATAAGTACTTTTTTAGCTAATGTAATCCTCATCATTTATTATTTCTACGATAATCACCACCTTGTTTATTTCATTCCTTACTCCAATTGCCCAATTTTCCATCATTCCACGACGATACATCACTATCTTACTAGGGGTTAGGCCAACTTTATTCTCGACCAATTAGTAGACTGTTATTACTCGATAAGGTTCTCCTATGTATCCTACAAACCATCCAACAAAAATTTTATTCCAAATTATCCTGCTACTATTTCATGAAATTATTTCACTTGATTTTATTTCGAACTATTTTATCACCATCTTAGAAACGTTGTTTCATAAAGTTTTAACACAAGTTGTTTTATTACCAACTTATCAATTGGTTTCAGTCATTTTATCAACTATTTAATATCCTCATGCGAAACGATTTTCATGTTACTCTGAAAAATCATCGAGCTATTATTTTACAAAACAAAACGTTGAATACCAACTATTTGTCCTACATTCCCTCTTATGAGATAATAAACTTCATCGTTATCTAACGCAAACTGCTTTCAACTATTTTACCGACCATTTCATCTTACTCCTGTACCATTAAACCAAAAATTTACGACTTTAATAATACTTTATAAACAATGACCTTACTGATACTTTGCAAACTATTTTCTCATAGTATGATAAACCGATTAATTTGCTATTATTTTATAAAACAGCAAACAATTGCAATAGCAAGTTATAAACTATATTACAAATTTTTTCTGCAAGTAATATTACGATCTTATAAACTATTTTACCCTTTTGGTGAGCTATTTTAGCCACTGTCTGATTTAAAATCATAAAACTTGGTACACTTACCTCACAGACTATTCGCCTTTACTTTACTGACTATTATATTACCAACCTATAAACCATCTTGATATTAATTGAACTACGAAATCTTCTATTATTGACAAACGATAAATTGTTTTCTTGTAAGCTATTTTGCAAATCATTTCACGAGTTATGTTATAATTTGAATTGTGTCTCACCAAAATATTTCACTACCATTGTTAAGCCGTTTTCTATCACTATATAAGCTGTTTTAAAAATCACCTTAACAAGTTATTGCTTTAACACCAAGCCACAACTAAGATTTATTATTAAACTGTAAATAATAAAAATGTTTCTTTCTTACTCAATAAAGTGGTTTTACAAACCTCTTCATAAACTTTACTGTAATTTTCTTACAAACTATGTATTCTCGTTTGAAAGCAAAGTTTTATAATCAGATATATCGTGCATAAACATTTCTTTCTGTTAACACTCTATAGATGCTTACGCCATTTATCTCTCACTCAACCGATAAGTTAGGATTTGACGAGTGACCTTTTTAGGAAAGACTTCCTATACCATCTGTGAGGAGGATTCCTCGATACAAGAAAACAATGAAAGGATTTTGGAATTACCAACAAGGGCTAGAAGTAAGTAGCGAGATCTTTCACAACTCAATAAAAATCTTAAGACATCACGAGACATTCGGAACCACTATTTTGAATTAGAATCCAAACTTTATCATTCCAAAAGTACTAGCTAGACCGAGTTACGAGATTTTATACGAAGCGAATACCCATGAAGCAACACTATAGGGATATACCAAGTCTTCTAACTGAGACTGTAGAACATTCTGTTAAACATGGCCTCAACAATATGTGAACTTCCCTACAATGAGTCTCCCTTAAAGGAAAATATGGTTAAATTAAGGTTATCGATATAAACTTCCTCTAAGGCATTGTGTTCTCTAGAAATTCCAAGTAACCTCACTTCCATATCAAGAGATGCCACAGGTTTGAACATGTCGGACAATCAATGACTCCCCATATACAAGTGAAACTAGAACAAACATTCTTCGACATAGTTTGAACTGATATATATTTTCTTGCTGGCATGATAACGATCTCAGTGATGAACTATTTTAGAAACACTCAAGTAAGATTGAATACCTATGCCTGTAGATTTTACCTAACCTCGACTTATAGATATTATCCAACATCAGAAAATAAATATTCATGCAGACATACCTACCCGACTACTTCATCTTTTATAGTGCTTTCATTTTAAATGGATTTTATTTAAAATATATTTATGCAAATCATATACCTTGTAGGAAATATTTTTTTTCTTTCTTTCCTAAAGTACCTGTTTTAACAAGTAAATTCTTTTTGGTCAACCTTTAACAAAACCATTGTACGTTAAGAAACGTATAAACATCAATCTTTGATAAACAGTCCTATTTTGCATAACTACTCAAATTTGAATCAAAAAAAAAAAAAAAAAAAAAAAAAAAAAAAAAAAAAAAAAATTTCAACCAAAACACTCAATATCGGAATAAATCTTGGAAATCAACCACCACACCACCTCACTTAAATATTTAAGTTTGTGACTTTACAACATGAAGCATGGAAACACTTCGATAATCAAACAATAAACGTTTTAGTTATAGAGACTAAGCACCTTAGACAAGTAAGACTCAGGTCATGACCTTCGATAGGACTAGAAACAAGAGGAGATCGCAACTGTTACCTACAATCTATTCTTTTCAATAAGGTCTTTTCCGACAGATTTAACATTTTGAAATCTAACACAAGACTCGTGGTATTAATTCCAGTTGTACCTATTATAAGCTATTCGATTCACCTTAGACTGCTGACAGTCATTTCAGGATTTCCATGAAACCTACTAGGACATGATTACCGCCTACTATCCTCAGCTCAATGGTTAGAGCGAGAGAGCAATTTCCACATTAGATAATATGCTCAAGCCAGTGTAACTTTCTAGAAATGGTTAAGCAAATCATTCTTCATCGACAAGTTTCCTTACAACAATAGTTAGCTCATGAACATATTGACTACACCATTTGAGGCACTGTAAGGTTGAAGTATCAATCACTTATTCAAGGATTAAAATCAGGAAAGTCCAATTCATTAGTCCATAACTCATTCATGAAACAAACAAGGAAGTCATACAAATCAAGAATCAGTTACAAGTAACAACATATAGCTAGATAAGCTACATCGTTATACGATGCAAAATTTGGAGATATGTCCCATAAGTCGCAAACCATTAGAATCTCAAGTGGGCAACAAATTATGCACAAGGACCCGTCTTGGAAAGGCGTGGTACGATTTAGAAAAACACTGGACGAACCAATTCGACTCAAATATTCTCATCTATCGTACTTATCTTCTTTCCGATTTGTTATAACTTATGAGAATTTTACTTCCTGTTCCTTAACGACCAGTTTAACTACACGGTTTAAATCTTGTAAACATTGAGAGTTATAACAACTAAACCGAACGTCACATCATCGTTCCTTAATTATACATAGCCTAGCTAACTATGTCTAATTCTGGAGGGATCATGTTATGTTGGGAGCAGTTATTTATAAATCTTAGTGCAAGCAAAATCTTCACATATTCCAAAGTCAAAGTGTTGCTTATGAGAGATTCATCCGATATTTTCTTTACTATGATGTTCTATACACTCTCAATCATCGATAACCGTAACGACACTTCTCCATGTCTTCTCTCCTCGATATTCATCACAAACTCAAACTTCGATAGACCTAACAACGACTGAATTCAGGGACTGAATTCCTTTTTGGATGGGCGAATGTGACAACCCGTACTTTCAGGTCATTTCTCGACACGATTCATGCCTCACTATTTCAACATTCATAGTAAACTTGGTTTACTTGTTTCAAATTCGCGTAACCTTAAAGGTTTAGCGGCGAATTCATGATCATAACATCACGTACATTTCATATGGACTAAGATTAGTCTACATTTCATGGACATCATTTGCATCATATAAATTCATTCATGACATTTCATTTCACATTCAACGCGTAATTTTTATATTCAATAAACGTTATCGCGTGAGTTATTATTTTGAATATTTAATCCGTTACTTTCAAAAATGATCCCGATGTATTTTAAACTTACATATAGTTTATAAAAACTATATTTTTAGTTTTCCTAGTGTTTCAAATTTATTTGGTACATAAATCGTTAAAGTTAAATTATTACGACGTGTTTCTTAAAAATTTTACGATAATTATTTTTATCACTCAAATTTCACAAGGAATGTATTTTTACAATTTTTATTATCTCATTACATTCTATTTTGACCTATTAAAAACTTACTTGTACCAAAAAGTTACATTTAACTACACCTTTTACTTATACCTTTTATCAATAATTATACAAATTATATATACACAAAGTTTATAAAAAAAAAAAAAAAAAAAAAAAAAAAAAAAAAAAAAAAAAAACACAAAATATCTACATCCCTTCCCCTTGGCCGACAAGGGGAGGGTGTATTAATGGATTGGTATGGCTATTGCTTGTAAGAAAATTTTACATTTCCATAAAGTCTTACTTGAACAATTTTTTATCTCATTCACTTCACATTATTTCTCCAAGTGATAGCTAAAATTATTTTCTCTCTTCTTTTGGGTCTTCTTCAACCGGTTCTACATCAAGGTTCCAAGGGATCAAAAATTTTCAAGTTCAAGTGTATAAACAATCTAGTTATTACTCTTTATAAGGTTTTGAAATAAAAACCAAGAGTGTTTAGGCTAATCCTTGTTACTTACACCTCATCATATTCACTTGTAAGCATGTTTTTATCATTTTTCATGTTTCCTTATCATTTTATATTCATCTTTTCATTTTTGGAGCAACATGCAAGACATATGTGGTTTATACCATTTTTCATGCTTTTTAGAAATATATATATACATAAGGTCATCCTATAATTATCCCCTTGGTATTTGTTGGTCTTGATGATGTCTAGGAACCCATGAAACCCTAAGAAGGTGTATGGTAGGATTAGATTAGCTTTGGAGTTGATTTGAAGGGATTAGAATAGGTTTTGTCCGAGAAAAACTATTTTCGATAACTATAAATTATGTTCTGTCCTTGTTTCGATTTTGTGGAAAACCCAACAGTTGGTACGAAACTTTGGCCTTGATATTTAGAAAATATACTTTAAAACGAATCCGTGGCCTTTTGAACGGATAAAAACGGAGTTATAACGAAGAAGTTATGGGTTTTTAAAGTTTGACGACGAAATGGACATTTTCAGAAAATTCAGCAAGCTGTTTTTATTTTGTCCGAGTCAAAAACGAGCCTTAAGCTTCACAAATTATTTCGACTTATCAAAAATATATTGGTTTACTTCGATACGAAGCTAAGGACGTATTATACGTAGAAAACGGATTTGAAACGACAAAGATATGCACGTTTTTACAAACTTGCCGTAACTATTATTTTCTGAAAAACTATATTATTTCTACGATACAAGTGTTACGGTAGCTGTAACGTCCCTGTTGAGGGCTGTTTTTAACGAGGTTGTGAAACTTTTTGGAACGAAATGTCTTCTAGTAAAATCAAGTTCACCGGCCATATTTTTCAAAACAACAAGCTGTTTGTAAAGCGGAGTTATAGTAAATTAATTACGGATGTTCAAACTTGGCCGAAACTCATTTTCTGCACAACAATTAGCCAAAATCACTATCTTTAACCCTTAATATCTTTATGTTCGAGACCTTTTGGACGAAAACTCCTGAACTGAAACTTCTAGATATCGATACAAACTTTCCAAAACCGTCGAGTTCGTTCTCTAACGATCGACGTACACCGTTTTACGACTAGTTTTCCAAAGCCATTTTTGTTACTTTTATGAAAATTCCGACGACATTGTTTTACGACGAAAAGTGAAAATTTCACCATAAATCATTATAAAACCATTGTAGGATGACATTTTGACGTAAAAACTTGTAAAGTCATTTTTGAAGGGTCAAGACGTCAAACGAGTATTTTACGACGACAAGTAATATTTTCAAAACTAGCAAATGGTATAAATAACATACGTAATGCATGCATATCATAACATTACATTGCAACTCATAACATATCATATCATTCGTAATAGGTCCCGGTTGACGCATCACATTATACCTCAGTGTACTCACTTTTGCCATTATTCCAGTTTACCAAGTGAGTTTTCATAGCCCCGTCGTATACACTTTTAATTATTTTCAAACCTACGGGGGAGAATACATTGCACAACATTTTTATTATGATACCAAGTACATTAAATTCATTACATTTCTTAAGTTACCGCATTTGCCAATTGAAAGTCCCCATTACCTGAACATGAACCGTTAATCTTTGAAGCGAGGATGAGTGGATAGATCTATCGAGGGTGACGCCTCCATCCGAGTTGGTGAATCCCAACTTGTCATACGGATGCATTTCATTTGATAACATTACGGAGTTGTCTGGCAAACACTCTGCAGGGGCATACATTATGAACAGTCTAGTTTCGGGGTCATGGGCTTAAAGCAATTGTAACATTTTTACGTGACATAATTGTCATGCCTGTAACATTTTTACGTGACATGATTGTCATGCCTGTAACATTTTTACGTGACATGATTGTCATGCCTGATCTATACTTGCGTAGTCGTATAAAACATTTACATAAACCTATGATTTCTCACCAACATTATTGTTGACCGTTTTAGCAATGTATTTTCAGGTAACTGAGGCATTATCATCATGACATGGTTTAGGGACCTACCTTTTGAGTCGCGGCGTCGACTTACATTATTGTACATTATGGCACTTTACTTCAAAACCATCGTTTGGACTTGTAATATAATTATGTTTCCGCAAACTTTGTAAACTTTTGGGACCGATGTTGTACTCTGAACGCTTTTGTTAAATATCAAACGATGTGTTTTTAAAACGACACTTTAGGTCGTTCAATATAACTGTGATGTGGTGCTATGACAGTCAATCCCCAGGAATTCCATTCCGCTGCAAAACAGGTAAATTGGGGGTGTGACACATCTGATATACCATGAAACCCATGTAAGAAGCATAAGCCAAGAAAATGCGAATGGCTTCAACTCTGGCAACAGGTGCAAACACTTCATCATAATCAATCCCCTCCTCTTGTCTGAATCCTTGAGCCACTAATCTTGCTTTGTTTTTTATCACAACACCCCGAGCATCTATTTTATTCTTCAGAATCCACTTTGTCCCAATGGCATATTTGCCATCAGGGAGTGGAACCAAGATCCAAACCTGCTGATTGTGAAATTGTTGCATTTCTTCTTGCATTGCTTCTAGCCAGCTTGAATCGTTAAGAGCTTGAGAAACACTTGTTGGTTCCACTTGAGAAAGAAAACAAGCAAACAGACAATGCTTGAAGTCTGTGTGATTGTCTCTTTGCTGGTTGGAGACATAAGAGAGAAAAGCAATCTGTCCAAATTGAGGACTTGTTATAGCCCTTCGAGTTCTAACAGGTGCCAGAAGATCACCTATGATGTTGGATTGAGGATGAGCAATGTTGATCCTCTGAGTAGCAGAGGGGCTGACTTCAATGGATGAATCAAGATTAGTGATAGTTGGTTCAAATCCAGCATCATAAGAGGGTGAAGTGAAGATGCCAGCTTTGGGTTGATGATTTCCAAGATCGGAGGGTTTTGGAAAGCGTGTGTGAGGTTACTCCAAAGTCTGAAGACACTTGAGAAGGAACATGAGAAGAAACAGCATAGCCTTCAGCAGATTTGTGGATGTTAGGTGTGACAGAAACATCTTCAGCAGAAACACGGTTTCTACTGACTCCTTCATTAGCAACCTCTCCATTCAGTTTCTCTGCTTCAAGCTTAGCATCAAATTCTTGAGTCTGAAGCCTAGCAAGGTCCTCAGCATAATGGGATTCATCTTCATCACTCGTATCAGCAATATCCTTGGAGGTGGTACCTGCAATATTGTTAGGGGAGAAAGAAGGCACAAGTATAGGTTGCTCATCATTTTCAAACTCATTTTCAGAGTCATCATCTAAGGGACCTGCATTGTTAGTGGGAGAAGCTTGAGGACCTGCATTTTGGTTAGCCAAATGTCTAGTGTAACCCAAAGAATCAGTTAAGTAGTCAAGGTCAA
This sequence comes from Chrysanthemum seticuspe, assembly GCA_019973895.1. Lineage (NCBI taxonomy): Eukaryota > Viridiplantae > Streptophyta > Magnoliopsida > Asterales > Asteraceae > Chrysanthemum > Chrysanthemum seticuspe. The sequence continues at coordinate 338,240,539 of BPTQ01000007.1, forward strand.
AAGACCACGTATGACCCTGTCCTTGAACATTATGCTTATCTGTTGGGAATTCTGTGAAACAGTGATTCTGCTGATCGGGAAACAATTGATTCTGCTGAAGAAGAGTTTCTACTGAAGTAATATAAACGTACAAAGTAGGAATTATGCTGAAGTTATTCTACTGAAGTAGTGAAGCAGCTGAAGTACTGAAGCCGTGGATTCTGCTGAAGTACTGAAGCCGTGGAATCTGCTGAAGTGGTGAAGCCTTGTTTCTGCTGAAGCCGTGCAGCTGTGTAGGGCGTGCATGAGTTTTATTATTTATATGTTAGCCCATCTTTATTATTGTACTGCCCGAGGTTAACTTTAGTGGACTGCCCAAGGATAGCATGGGCATGTGTATGGGTTTTATATTTATTATTTAGTTGCATGCTTGTACTTTAGTTGCATGCTTGTACTTTTCCCAAGAAAGAGAATAGTGTTCCTTGTCTATAAAAGGAACTTAGGTCTATTGTATTGATATAAGTTTTTCAGAAAAACATTGAAGAAAAACCTCTATAGAGAGGGTGTAAAGATCCATAGAGGATCATTAGTTTTAATAGAAAAACCTTGTTGATAACTTTGATTGTGTTCTTATTATTCCGCTGTGCACATTCAATCATCGTTTTTATACACTCTAGTTGAGTCCGGATCTGGGTTCTCACAGTTGCACATAAGGTCTGGCAACTGAACTTCTCCAATGAGAGTCAGTATTAGCTGCTTGTGGGACATAAGGTGGAATATTATCAACATTGGTCCACTTAGATTTGTGTTTCTGGTGAGTAGCACATGCACCCAATCTTTGCTCATAAAAATCACAATCCTTAATTAAATGAAATTTACTTCCACATACAAAACATGTCTTCTTCTTGGAAGATTTATTCAAATAGGGAGATGTTTGATTACATGAAGAAGTACTTAAATCAGAAACATTCAAGGAATTGTTTTTAACAGACTGATTATTCAAAGATTTAAAAGATAAGTCTTCAGAAGAAACTGTCTTGGAAGTTGATTCCTCAGCAGCTTCCCTAGAAGGCTTGTAAGCAGACTGGGGTACAGGCTTGGGTGTAGGCTCAGGCTTGGGAAGGTCAGACTTCTCATTTGAATCACAGCTTTCATAGGAAGTAGACCCTTGATCCGATGAATTGTCACTGTCAGAGCAAGAGACAAAGTCATTAGATGAGGTATCAGGGTCTGGAAAGTCTTTTGACTTTCTGCCATATAGATGATGTGATCCATCAAAGTCAACAGTGATGGATAGGTCAATGGGCATAAATTCACCTCTAATAGGTCCAGGGACAGCATGCATTTCACCTTCTTTAACAAAGTTAGCTAACTTTGTTGGTGTGGATTTACGACCATCATACTTAGCTTCTACTCCTACATACTTTTGAAAGCCTAATCCTAAGCCAGAGGTTACTGATTGACTGTTATAGATTTCTCTAGCCAGATTATCGCCTGAAATTAACCATTCCTTATGCCTAGCTATTTCCTCAGCTAGTTTTTCTTTAAGCTCTAGGTTCTCAGACACAGCTTCATCCTTTGCTTTCTCAGACAGTTTTAAGTAATTATTTGCAACTTCTAGATCAAACTGTAACACCTTTATCTTTTCTTCATAAGCTATTTGATTCTTTTGAAACCATACTTTTTGTCTTTCTACTGTTTTTAATGCTAGTTTGTGAGCTTCATTTTCAACATAGCATTCATCAAACTTAGGTTTCATAGCATCATATTCTTCTTTAAGTTCATTGTATCTTAGACTACAACCAAATATACAGTTGTGTACCTGAGATAGTCCCATCAAGGAAAACTGATCATGCCTTTCATCCGAAGTACACCTTGCCAGCAATCCAAGCTTATCAGTATCATGAGCTTCCTCATTCACAGGTTCATGTGCAGTCCAGTTGACCTGTTCATCCATGGTGAGGAGAGCTGCTGAAGTTCCAGCTTCCTGTTGTTTCTGCTGATAGGAAATGTAGTTAGCTCCATCTCCACTCTTCCTGTCTTTGCATTCCCTTGAGAAATGCCCCATCTGGTGGCAAGTGAAACACTTGACTTTTCTCCTGTCAAAGCGAGCTGGTTCCTTTCCCTTGAAAGCAAACTTCCTTCCAGACTTCTCTTCAAACCTTTTGATATCCACTGACAGCAATGCCACCTGCATTTTTAGTTTCATCTCCTCCATTTCAAGTGGGTCCAACTGATCAAAGTCTTCATATGCAAGATACTGCTGAGTATCATAATCAGCAACAAATGAATGAAGAACATCCTCCATCACACTACTAGTCTTAGTTTGGGAACATGGTGGAGTGGGACGAGTGTTCTGTGGTGGAGTGGGAGTGCAAGATGATGGAAAGTAGTTGGAACTAGGAGCATGTACCATCATGTTGGAGTGAGATGTCCCAACAAAAGCTGCATGGCCAGAAGAAGATGTACGGTAGGGAGTTCTGACATCAGGTTCAAGAGTTCTGAGTCTGTTGTACAGCTCATCAAAGGTGAGCATGTCCAACCCACCTTTAGCCTTGAGGGCTATACTTACATGTAACCATGATGGAGGCAAAGATCGAAGGAACTTTGAGTTGCAGTCATCATTATCAGGTTTTGCATTCAGCTGGTTTAGCTGACTCAAAATCCTATGGAACCTGTCGTATCCCTTGTGGATACCTTCTTCTTCGGAGATATTAAAGTCTTGAAATTGTTGTCTCAGCATAGACTTCCTCATTCTCTTCGATTCTTCATTTCCACCGGACCTTGCTTTGAGAGCCATCCATATGTCCTTTGCATCATCCATATGGTGAAAATTACACAGGTGATCTTCAGGAATGGCTTGAAGCAAAATAGTTTTTACTTTGTGCTCTCTCTGCATAGCCAGCACCTCTTCAGCAGTTTTGGGAGGAGCCATGATAAACTTCCCATCCCTGTCTGGAATCATTTTCTTTAGACTGTTTCCTTTCTTCACTACCTCCCACAGATTCCAATCAATATTGGAAATCCAGTTTTCCATCTTCATAGTCCAAAGATCATACTCTTCCCTTTTCAAATAAGGAAATTTACCATTACTGTTTGAAAGACTAAGCTGTTGCATGGAAGTGGTGTTGGTGTTGTTTGTGTTGGTGACTTCAGTTTCATTATCGGATCCAGGCATGGTGACTGAATGTTTGGTTGTATGGGGGTGAGAATGGTTCTTAGTATCGTAGAGACTTTCCCGAGGCTCTGATACCACTTGTTGAAAACACAAAGACCTTGATAGATCTTGAGCACTCGGAGATCGTTAGTGTTGCCAATGTAGTCACAAGCAAACTAATAGAAGATCTCTACAACTCGTATTTTATAGCGGAAAGTAAATACAAGTTTTAATAACTAAGAACTCTTTGATCCTCTATGGATCTTTTGATTATAGAAACTCTATGTTTCGGATATTTTACAAGACTTGAAAGACTTCAGAAAAACTTGTCTATTACAAACTATTATGGTTCCTTTTATAGGCAAGAAACCCTAATGACTCACGAGCGTTTACAATGTACGCTCCTAATACAAACATAGACCAAGCATGCATCTAGACAACCATGCAACTAATCATATTGTTTTACTAATCATATTGTTTATTCTGAGTAAGCTCTATACAATACGGCGCCAACCTATCTTTCATACGGCGCTGACTTTTACTACATACTGAGCTTATCTCTCCTACGTGGATTCGCACTTTTAGCAGAAACACGATCTCTGCTTTAACACTTCTGCTGAAGTATAACTTCAGCAGAATCCATTCTTCTTCGGCAGAAAACTCTTCGGCAGATACTCTTCAGCAGATCCAGTAGTTTACCGTAATTCCCAACAGAGTCCGTAACATAGAGGACCAAACCAACACGACTATTACATAACAAATATGTGAAATATCAAGTACAAGATTTTTGCTACAGAAATATTGTGGAGGATCAAATCAATCAAGGACCCATTGCTTGGATGACTTGTAGAAAGCTCGTGATCTCGCCTTAGAGAAGGACCTATATGAGAATCACAATAGAAGAAAGAAGAACAACTCTCTAGATCAAGTGATCTTTTGTTAGAAGAGTGTAAGAATATATGAGAGAGTTAGTAAGAAGAGGGGTGAGTAAAAATGAAGAAATGGCTCTCTATTTATAGGCAAAAACTTGCCACTGTTGCACGGATCCCACAGATCCCTTGCTTAAGTGATCCGTCTAGTGTAACTTCAGGGATCCGTGGGACGCTCTTCTTTGCCCATGGGTTTTTTGGTTATGGGTCATGGGTCATGGGTTGGTCCATGGGTATTTCATTAGATACAATGTATCTAATAGATGCAATGCATCTAGTCAAATGGATATGGGTCAATACCATGGGTTATGGATATGCTCCATGGGTTGTGGTTTTTACCCATCCTAATAAACTATTACAACAAATGATTTATTACAACAATTTGTATTAAATGACTATATGTAAATGCTTTACAAAAATAACATGTATCCTTATAATTTTACTTATGATAACATTATATTTGTTATCAACAAAACACAAAGAGATCGCTAAATATTAATAAACGTTTTTACGGTTTATTTGTATTAACAGTTATGTTGCGTTAATAGTTTTGGCCAAGTTTGATGTGATACGAAGGTGGTAAAGGTTGGCCGTCGTAAAAATGGGTCACAAATGGTCATAATACACGTCGTTTGTGAAACACACAATTCCGAAGGTCATGTGAGTGATTTTATGTTATGGAAATGATATTTACAAGTTATTAATGAAATCTGGAAAGTTTGGTACTTTATTGAGTTCGAGAACTAGGTCAAACGCGAAAATGTTTTGAAAACGATTTCGGGTTAACAACTTAATTTCAGCCGCACGGCTGAGGAACCTTAGCATGCGGTTGTGATGATTTTGTGAAGGTCATAAGGCCTTTAGTATAACACCTTGAAACCAGGCCTAAGCCTTTTATTACAAGAATGCAATTTGACTAAGTTGACTACGACTTTTACAAGTTTTAAGGAGTCACGGGATTGGTTGGTCAAGGTAGTCAAACTATAAGTATTAAACATTATGTAAATGGCTATAGGAAATATGACATCTCATAAATACAATAGAAATGTAATTGATAAGGTTTTAAAGTGTACCTTTTTGAGGGGTCGTTTAAGCCCTTATATGATAACTTTTGTATCCGTTATTACTTAATATCGTTCCTTTTCACTTTTTAGGTCTCTTGAAGGCAAATTGCTGGAATGGCACTTATTTGGACGAAATGGCGCGGATATACGAAGAAAATGGACAAAGTCAAGAATCGAGACACTCAAGCTGCTGAAACACAAGGGGACGGCGTCAGGTGTTATCTGCGACGCCGTCGGAGCACATGTTGTGACGATACAGTAGCCAAATTGCTTATTTTCAAGTGACGGTGTCAGGCTTTAAAAAAGTAGGTCGTCGCAACTCAGACGGCCTAGATTTGATCCAGACGGCGTCAGAGGTTGAAGAGGACGGCGTCACAAGCATAAGGTGACGCCGTCGCAAGACTAACGTGGCCAAGACGAAACTCTAATAACGGCAACCCGACAACGTCACAAATTAAAAGGTGACGCCGTCGCGAATGTAATCTTATATATAGAATCCGAATTTTTTAGTTTTCAGTGTGTAGTCTTTTGGAGTAAAAACCTAAACCGAACCAAGGCTGTCTTGTACAGTATTTTAGGGTTCCAAACCCTATCTTACATCAAGATAAGTGTTTTACTTCATTAATTTAATTATGTCTTCAATTATTTGTGTGTATGCTTGCATGTTCTCCATGTCCGGCTAATTTACTTGTGTGTTTGCTTAGGGAATATAAAACTTAACTATTGAATATTGATTGGTTGTCTCTTATATTAATTGTTAATGATCTAGTAATGCGATAGGTCATTCGTTGTGTAGTTAATGCTTGATTAATCTTTGTGAGCCTTAGACTATAAAACCTAGAGTAGTTGTAGGCTAAACCATCCAAAGAGTACCTTAGAGTTAGAGTTTATAAATCCTAGAGATTTTGTAGACGAGATCCTTTGGTAGTTTCAAAGAGTTAGGGATAAACGCATACCCTACGACCGTAGACACACAACGCAATTAAGAATAAAGACGTGACAATTCAACCATCAATAAGAGATAATTAAGGAGTAATAAAACCTAAGTAAACACATCTTTAAAATATCATACGACCACACAATAATTAGACATAGACTACCCTCACCTTAGTTAATTAGATAATTAGATAGTAGAAGTAATCGGTAGAAATACCAACCCCCCAAATCCAAACCCCGAGATTCGTACCTTTCTATTTCCTAAAAAATATAAAAAGATAAAAAATAATATTCCTCAACCCCAACCTTAGCGTAGTAACCTCTCACTAGCATTCCTATTCCCCTAGAGAATGATATCAATTCCCGTGGCTTACCCTAATACTACACTACAACGATTAGGTTCACTGCCTAGGGTGTTGAAAAACTTGCTCGACGAAAAGGAAGTTCCTTTGACCCTGAACGACGCGTGTAGCGTTATCAGTACTTAAGGGATCTAAGTTGCCAAGTGCTAAATATATTATTAAGTGGTTGTGGCCAAAATAGAAAGAAAGGAACCTAAGGGACGTAATGTGCCAATTAGGTAAACTTTCCTCCTACAATAATCAGGATACTTCTACTAGTATCATTAGATTTCCAGGAATGAGTGTGTGTGTGTGTGACGTGAAAAAGAAAAGGAGGGAAAAGACAAGATAGTTTTGGTGATCAATTCATGAAGGATTAAAGCTTTAGCTCATGTGATCTATCACTAACCATGTCCATATGCAAGTAAGTAACCCTTAATTGAGGTTAATTAGATCATTGAAAGTTAGGGTTCATATACCTAATTTGGGGAAATTGGGTAAATGATGTTCTAAGCTACTTAAAGATGTTATGATGATTATGGGTTAAGTTTTATTAAGTTAGTAATTTATGGATTGATCATCATATAATCAAGATATGATTATATGATGATTAGAGGTGTGTAATAAATGGGATATGGTTATATAAACCATTGTCATAATTATTTAATTATGATTATTAAGTGTTATGATAATTGACCTAGGATGTGAAGAAGAGGCTAATGATGGTATTGATGATGATGATTCTAATTGATATCACTATCTTGGAATCAAGGTAAGTAAACCGATTATGATGTGATGTTGTAATGATTTTATACATTACGTGTTATGTGACTTGTTATGTTAAGGTATTTGAGTGATTGAATGTATGTGCTTATGTGTATGTGTGTTTGAGACTAATTTGGCATAACTAGTCATGAAAGTTATCAAGGATGGATTAGGCTAAGATGTGTTGATGAAATAACCTATAAGGATTATTGGTGCATTAAGTGAGTTAAGGTATGTCTTAATGTTTAATGATTGTAATGGTTTAAAAGTCATTTTATAGGTCCTAAAGCATGTTAAAGAGTTGATGTGCTACGTGTGTACAAGTTTTAAATTTATAAAAGACGACTTACCAATTTTACCAATAACACATACGAGCAAGTGCACTCTTCCGTTATAGCAAGGTTTTGAAGGTAAGTCGGGATCGTTCGCAGGGATTTGTGAGTGAATCTGATTAACAAATCTAAATCAACTAAGGCAATCCAAAAGCAAATAACAACGAGAATAGATATAATGAAATTCAGTTGATTAAAAACTAGACTTGCTTAAACTAGTTTCTTATCCATGATTAATATGATTGTGTTAACCTCTTAACATGTTGGTTATGATAATTAGTTGGTGTACTAATATATTGTTCTTACAAGTTAAACTTTCGTCAAGATTTTAGTTCATAAAAAAAGCATTAAGTTTAACCAATCAATTCAAGATCAATTCAAGTTTCATAAGTATACTTTCATAAACTTAAACACAAAAACATCCATTTGTCTTATCAAATTTGCTTAAGAAATGGTCAATACAAAAGGTAACCGATTATAGACAAAAGGTTACAATTGATTGTAAACAACTAATCTTACGACCTTTTAGATGTTTCCAATCAATCCAACTTGATAATCAAAAAGCGTTCTTATTACAACCACACTTTAGTTTCTTTGTTTAACCAAGAATAATGGGTAAAAACAATCATCCATAGACAAAATGATTATAACTAGTTGAATAACAATAAGTTCTTTCGACCTCTACGATTACTATCAACTAGTCAAACTTGATTAGCAAATGTCACTATGAAGCTTTAGCACAATTGGATCTTAGAATTAACTTGAAATTGAATTAAAACATGTTAACACAATCATAAACTAATCACATGATAATCACCATCATTTAAGCAAGTGTATAAAGAAACTAGCCACTCATAGCAAACATAAACATAAACTCAGAACTTTGAACATTAGAAAACATGATTAAGAGTCTTACAATACTTGGAATAAGATTACAAATGGTGAAGTAATGATTCCCAAAGTATTGGGGTTGACTTCTTAGGGGTTTGACCTCCAAATGTTGACTTCTTGGACCTCCAAACTTTCCTGGACTTCTAAGGACGAATTTCAGAGCTAAAATCTTTGTGTTTGATGAGTAGAGAGAGTTGTATTGAAGTGTGTGTCTCAAATGCTCACAAGAAGTCTCTATTTATACTAGTTCCAAGGTCTAGGGTATTAAATGTTGAACTTGGCCTCCAAGGAGTTAGGAAGGGATTAGAATACACCAAGGGAAGGACCTAGAATCGTTTGGATGCAATGGGGAATCTAAGTGATGAAGAAATAGCAGAAACAGGCCTTCCAGCTGGATCGGCTGCTTGTCCAGCCGATCTGGTTGGTCTTCTTGCACTAACCCAGCCAAATCGGTTGCGGGCGGCGACCGATCGGCTGGTCTGTCTTCAAGGTATAACTTTTGACCTCTTTCGAACCGATTCGGTTGCGGGTTGCGACCGATCGGCTGGTCTTCCTGAATGATGGAAATCGACCTTTTTTCTTGATTCTGACTTGCAGAGCTTGGTTCTTCAATCATCTTGATCTTTTACGATACTTGAAATGCTAACTTGTGCTTGACATGCTTCACTAAAATGGAAATCTTTTTTTATCGAACATTCTTTAACTTTTCCTTCCGTTTTCCTGCACTTGGTTATAAATACTAGACAAACATCTTTTGATGCAATTAAGCACTAAAATCATATGAATATAACCAAATAACATATACAAAAGCACACATAACGCTACTGAAAACATGTACAATCTGAGCGTTATCAAGAGTTATGTTTAAATGGTGTATGCAAACGGGTCAAAACGGGTGTTTGGCATAACACCCGTTACTTTGTAAAACACGTTTCTGTGGGTCATTATGACCAAGTTTATGCATATATTTGATGTTTATAATGACCTAATGTTTTCTTGAAGTTTTGGTGTTATGTCATGTTATAGAAGTCGTTTTCCGGAAAATGGGTCAAAAGTACACAAAAGGGTTATGTAGGAAAAGGGGTGTTTGGGACAAGGTCTATTTTAACCAATTTTGGGTCAAACAGGTCAAGAATGTTTGGAAAAACAATGTATATGGTTAAGTGTTTGTAAAGTGGTTAAAATAGTTGGAGAACTAGTGGAGAAATAGTTGGAGAACTAGTGGAGAACTAGTCGAAGTCAGTTTTCGAAAATTCATATCTTTAAAATGACAAGTCGTCACGGGTCCCGCCACCCGTCGTTTCGAAAGTAATTGAGTCTAGTTTCATGTAAAAATACTTTCAAAGGTCAGTTTGTTATAGAATTATATCAGTTTAATGAATAGCAACAGCATGTCAGTTTTAAGTCAAGTCATTGCCGCGTAAAAGTTCAAATTTTAATGATTTTAAGTCGTGTCATTCATGGGGTGTAACATTTAGCATGAGGTTGTAGTTCACATGCCTTTGGCTGTCTTTTTTAGGCCAATTGTCTGTGTGTTTGGGTTTCTTTTAGTGGTGTTTTGTCGAGGCTAAGGCCTTGGCCAAAGCCTCGGCCATATGGCCTTGAGACCCTTAGCCATGGCTAAGGTATCGGCTGCCAAGGCCGGCCATGGCCTTTGACGTGACTTTGGTCTCAACCAAGGGCTGAAGATCCTTGTCATAAGTGGTTTAGCCCGCGGCTGTGGTTCACAGCCGAAGGCTAAACCACTCAGAGAGGTTTTGTCGGTTTTGGTAACTTTCATTTGGCCGTATCATTTGACTCGTAAGTCCGTTTTGGTTGATTCAAATTGCTATAGTGTTGGTTTGACCTCCTATACGACCTTATAGGTTTATCCGAGGTTATATGTCTATGAACATGCAGCAAAAGTAGCATAAAGCTCCTAGTTTTACTTGTTTGCTTAACATAAGATAATATGAATGTTTAACTTGTTTTTAAGGTTTAGTACATCATGAATCCAATATAGTGAACATATATAGCATAGCATAAGTATGTCGAACAATAAATGATAAGGTTGATGAGCATAAGTTAGGCTTACAATGATTGGTGTTGGAAAAGAAAGATAAGAAAAAGGGCAACTAATACTAATCAACCCTAAAAATCCTTTAATATTTCTTGAAAACCCTTATCAACCTTGTGTTTATTACCCCTTGAATCACCTTGTATAATTTCTAAGTCTCCAAATGGATCACCCAAAGAAAGTAAGGACTAGGTAGAGTTTGTTATGGTCTTCAAACTTGATGTAATTCTTGAAGTATAAGGTCAAATGGGAATGGTGTTTGTGTTGGTTTGAGTTGGCGCCAAATGAGAGGGAAAATGAGGCTTTTATAAGCCTTCTTGACTAGCAAAGGATGGTAAGATAAGTAGTAAGGCTTATCTTACTAACTAAGGAAGAATAGGTGTAGCAATCTTATGCTAGATGGAACATAACAAAGCCATTTTTCCTAATGAGTCATTAGCATGACTCATTAAGTGATGAGGGTGTTTTTAGATAGTATCCAAAAGTGTTGGGGACTAAGTTAGGAGTGTATAGGTGAATTTAGATATTTCATGCAAGTCTTAAAGACTAAGCATGAGCTTTTTATGTGTACATTTGTTTGATAAATATCATGCCTAGTGTCTTAATGAGTCACTTGTATGACTCATTAAGTGATGAGTCGGCATAAGAGAATTTTGTCTTATGACTTAATGACTAAGCTTGTGTTTCTTATGACCTACTAGGATGGTGTTTCTCAGGAAATTTTGTTTCTTATATGAGGACACGTATTTCTCGTAAATCATATAATGTTTCCATAAAAATGGAAGAAATAAAAATGTAATTCGTAAAATATTTACGAAATAAATAGTAAAAGTGAATAGTAACGGGTGATTAGTAAAAGTGAATAGTAACCTGAAAAATGTGAATTGTTACACATTGTATACCCAAACCCATTTCACATCCACCCAGAGGTAACAACATCACATCACTACTGAATGTTTCACCCTGCAAACTCCACTGAAAGTCTTTACATTTGATAAGGTTTTAAAATGTACCTTTTTGAGGGGTCGTTTAAGCCCTTATTTGATCACTTTTGTATTCGTTATTACTTAATATCGTTCCTTTTCACAAGTTAAAGGGTGACGCCGTCGCATGTGTAATCTTATATATAGAATCCGAATTTTTTAGTTTTCAGTGTGTAGTCTTTGGAGTAAAAACCTAAACCAAACCAAGGCTGTCTTGTACAGTATTTTAGGGTTCCATACCCTATCTTACATCAAGATAAGTGTTTTACTTCATTAATTTAATTATGTCTTCCTTTGATTGTGTGTATGCTTGCATGTTCCCCATGTCCGGCTAATTTACTTGTGTGTTTGCTTAGGTAATATGAAACTTAGTTATTGAATATTGATTGGTTGTCTCGTATCTTAATTGTGATTGATCTAGTATTGCGATAGGTCATTCATTGTGTTTGTAATGCTTGATTAATCTTTGATGAACCTTAGTTTATAATCAACTAGAGTAATTGTAGGCTAGTCATTCAAAGAATACCTTAGAGTTAAAGTTTATGAATCCTAGAGATTTTGTAGTCATTAACCTTTGGAAGCTTTAAAGAGTTAGGGATAAACGCATACCCTACGACCTTAGAGACACAACGCAATTAAGAATAAGGACGTGACAATTCAACCACCAATAGGAGATAACTAGGGAGTAATAAAACCTAAGCAAATACATTTTTAACTATCATACGAGCACACAACAATAGACATAGACTACATACACCTTATTTTAGATAATTAGATAAGTAGAAGTAATCGGTAGAAATACCAACCCCCCAAATCCAAACCCCGAGATTCGTACCTTTTCATTTCCTAAAAAAAACATAAAAAGATAAAAAAATAATCTTCCTCAACCCCAACTTTAGCGTAGTAACTTCTCACTAGCATTCTTATTCCCCTAGAGAACGATATCAATTCTCGTGGCTTCCCCTAATACTACACTACAACGATTAGGTTCACTGCCTAGGGTGTTGAAAAACTTGCTCGACGAAAAGGAAGTTCCTTTGACCCCGAACGACACGTGTAGCGTTATCAAGTTTTTGGCGCCGCTGCCGGGGAATACAATAGCTAGTTAGGAGTCCACCTCGTTTAGGTTCCCTTGCTTGATTCCTATCAAGTACGATTTCTTCCCATTTTTAGCTTCATCGTAGTCTATCCCCCTTCTTCGTGACCTTTGTTAGTAATCCCATCACTTTTCATCATGGAAGGTGATAATCAACCACCATTCATCAACCTACCACCAAATGACCTGCCAAGAGGCCGTACTCTTGGTGAATAATCAAGACCAAGCCACCTGGGCTATTGAAACACAATTGAGCTTCCCGACCAAACCCAAATGATAACGCTACACGTGTCCTTCGGGGTCAAAGGAACTTCCTTTTTGTCGAGCAAGTTTTTCAACACCCTAGGCAGTGAACCTAATCGTTGTAGTGTAGTATTAGGGTAAGCCACGGGAATTGATATCGTTCTCTAGGGGAATAGGAATGCTAGTGAGAAGTTACTACGATAAGGTTGGGGTTGAGGAAGATTATTTTTTATCTTTTTATGTTTTTAGGAAATGGAAAGGTACGAATCTCGGGGTATTGGATTTGGGGGTTGGTATTTCTACCGATTACTCTATTCGTCTAATTATCTAATCTAAGGTGTATGTAGTCTATGTCTAATTATTGTGTCCTCGTATGATGATTTAAAGATGTGTTTACTTAGGTTTTATTACTCCTTAATTATCTCCTATTGATGGTTGAATTGTCACGTCCTTATTCTTAATCGCGTTGTGTATCTAAAGTCGCAGGGTATGCGTTTATCCCTAACTCTTTGAAACTACCAAAGGTTATTGCCTACAAAATCTCTAGGATTTATAAACTTAACACTAAGGTACTCTTCGGATGGTTTAGCCTACAATGACTTTAGGTACTATAAGCTAAGGTTCACAAAGATTAATCAAGCATTAACTACACAACGGATGATCTATCGCAATACTAGATCATTAACAATTAAGATAAGAGACAACCAATCAATATTTAATAATTAAGTTTCATATTCCCTAAGCAAACACACAAATAAATTAGCCGGACATGGGAAACATGCAAGCATACACACAATTAATTGAAGACATAATTAAATTAATGAAGTAAAACACTTATCTTGATGTAAGATAGGGTATGGAACCCTAAAATACTGTTCAAGACAGCCTTGGTTCGGTTTAGGTTTTTACTCCAAAAGACTACACACTGAAAACTAAAAAATTCAAATTCTATATATAAGATTACACATGCGACGGCGTCACCCTTTGATTTGTGACGCTGTCGGGTCGCCGTTATTAGGGTTTCGTCTTGGCCACGTTAGTCTTGCGACGACGTCACCTTATGCTTGTGACGCCGTCCCCTTCAGTCTCTGACGTTGTCTGGATCAAATCTAGGTTGTCTGGGTTGCGACGCCTTACTCTTTTAAAACCTGAAACCGTCACTTGTAAATGAGCGATTTGGCTACTGAGCCGTCACAAAAGTAGTCCGATGGCGTCACTAGTTGTGCCTGACGCCGTCACCTTCAGTTCCAGCAGCCTGAGTGTCTCGATTCTTGACTTTGGCCATTTTCTTCGTATATTCGCGCCTTTTCGTCTGAATAAGTGTCATTCCAGCATTTTGCCTTCAAGATACCTAAAAAGTGAAAAGGAACGATATTAAGTAATAACGGATACAAAAGTGATCAAATAAGGGCTTAAACGACCCCTCAAAAAGGTACATTTTAAAACCTTATCAAATATCCCTACACTTGGTATTTGCTTGTCCTCAAGCAAATGTGCGTTTAGCCAATCAATTTATAAGTTAGAGGTCATGAAGCATTAGTTTAGAACGATTCACAACACATATAAGCCCCACAAAAGTCATAACAAGCACGGAAATTACATACTAGCACCTCACATGGGGTGTTTGGATACTCACATCTCTCGGGTGTATATGAAATATAACAAGTTGGAAATGGAAGATAAACACTCATTAACCGGTCCTAGTACATAGATTACCATAGGCTTGAGACTAGATCAAACCTCCATCGCTTTGGCGTAAGCACCTAGGAAAGACTATTCAAGAGGTCTTTTAAAGGGTTGTAATGATAGGCTTATGGTAGGGAAACAAAGGGTTTGGTGGGATAGGCTATTTAGTGGTGGCAAGTCAAAAATCTTTATGTTACAAGCATGCGAAGAATGGCGTTGCTAAGCCAAGACTCGACACTCTAAACTCTAGATAACTAAAATAAACAAACATAAATTTAAAGAAAGATGAAGGATGGTAGCCCGTATATATATATATATATATTTCAACACTCTATTTTTTTTTTCTTTTTCTCTTATTCTATTTTTTTTCGATTTTTTCTTCATACACTTTTACTCTACCATCCTCTACGATAACATCAAAATGATAGGGATTTATAGGCACATCCCTACACTTGAGTTTTTATTACTCTAACACTAATTTGACCCGAATTGAAAAGATCAAAACACTTGGAGTACATTATTATGCAAATAAAGGGAATTTGAATTTAACGTTCCCTTCCCGTCATCTCATAAAATTTAACTTTTCCCATGAGTCCCAATCGTCCCAAAACTGTGTACAAAGGATATGACTCGACTTAGCAACTTATGCAAGCAACTAGATAATTGAAATAAGGGTTAAGTGTGATAACAATAATGCACTAAAAGTGAGTGCATACAAGGTAGGCTAAAGCGATTTAGGTGTACATTTGGGGGTGGGGTGCAAACAATGCTCTTCATTGATATTCTGGAAAACCGAAACATCACGAGAACCGCGAAAAGGATAGGCTCTGAGGGGTTAACTAGGGGTATCGTGTACTAAAGATGAGTACAACGCAAGGGTGTGGGGGAATTACTCAACCGATATGGAAGAAGTAATTATATTACGAGTATCAAACAAGGGTTATCTTAATGCCTCTTATCATTTAGTTATTCCTAACTACACAAGTGTAGTCTTACTAGCGATCTCGGGATGCATCACAAAACAAGTTCTAGAATCTATTATACTACCGGTTCACACTCTAAGCATTAAAGATGAATGCTTTAATTCCTACTAATCTAAGGGCGATCCTCACATTTTGGGTGGAATTTAAGTGGTAAAGGGTTTTTGTGCTAGTCATATAACTTCCTATCCATGAGACGCTTTATTAAGACTAATGGCCCACTCCTATATGTCATGAAAAATTGAAAATTTGGTGCCAAAATTACCCTAACCGACATTTTCTCATGGTTTATTACGCAAATGCAATTGGACAAAGCAAATAATCAAGGATAAGCATAGTTTCAAAGTTCCCGTTTTATTTTCCCTCCCTACACTTAAACTGAACATTGTCCCCAATGTTCCCCGAAAGTATCAAAGTTATGATAACGGAAGGTAATAAAAAAACGAAAGAAACTAATACTCCCCTGATTAGCTCGGTAGGATCCGTGTAAAGTGGTGGTTACATCTTTCTTCAAGAAGAACGTTTGCGTGAAAAGCTCCTTCTCATCTTATGTATCTTCTTCTTGGTAAAGTAAACCTGCACACATTAAGAAAACAAACAAAACCTTTGCGTAAAATCGGCGGTAACAATATATATAGGACTCTACTAAACTAGGATATAATGCTTGTGGAATGGATGTCTACAGAATTTCTGGAAAATTAAGACCTGGAAAAATTCCAAAAATTTATAAGTAGCTCAGAAAACGAGAAAAAGTAATCAGTTGTTTTTGCTCCTTCCTGACGCCGTCAGGTTATCCTGACAAAAACTGGTCTGCGATTTTCTGGAAAAAATTCTGGAAAATTTACATCTTTAGAATCTGGAAAAATTTCCTGCAAAACATCCATTATGACTCGATACAAGCATTTGACTCGAACAAACACACATGTATATCTTTAATTAATTGTAATTCTCATGTTTACGTTTCTTTTGAAAACGTGTGTAATCCTCCCTACACTTATCCCTCATGTAAAATACCTTTATATGTAATTAAGACGAGGTTAAAGACAAAATAAAGCATTTTTACAAATTTAAACATGAGAATAAACAATCAATAAAAGATACACGACACAAACAAGCAAACAATTAAGCATGGGTTGCCTCCCATGAAGCACTTTTCTTTATTTATGGGTCTTGTAGCTAGACTCTAAGTCGTACCCCTACTTGACTTCATTACCGTCACCTTCTTCCTCATGACGGTCTCTAGTGGGTGATTCCATGTTGTAAAAGTGCCCTATGATACACCTTTCTAAGAGTTCGTCCTCTCCCCACTCAGTTCTATATTCCGGTCCTAAGTTCAAACAATCCCTATAGAAACCGCAAATCTTGTCCATAACATAATCCAATCCTTTCTCCTTATCCTTCTCATTCCTATAGTAGACCGATAGTTTAAGTTCCTTTTCATCATTGGAGAGTGATGAAAATTTCTCAATCTTAAACGGCATTTGGTAGGCTACATCATCGGTCTCATCCTTGAATCGCACTATTCCTAACGAGGGATCATAAGTCATCCCGGTGCTTTCTATGAAAGGTTTCCCTAGAATAACGTGGGACAAGCTAGGATCTATGGCCATACTAATATCATTCACTATTATGAAATATGTAGAAAACATGAAACTACCTACATAAACGGGCAATCCCTTAACTCTACCAAGAAAATTGCAACTAACCCTAGGATTATCGGGATCTTGCCTAGTTGGTATAGGCTTTTTCATTACCCAATTATAGTAGGTGCTAGTCATTATGTTTATTGGGGACTTGCGGTCAATTTAGGCCTTTGCCATGAAAATGTGTCCTATGCAACATGGTATGTTAAGATTCTAAGGGTTCCCAAACTTGATCCTAGGGCTTCTCCTAACATACATGTGACGGAGGTCACGTACTAAGTGAGGGTGGCGAGATAGTTCTTCTTCCGTAGGAAACTTATTGAAATAGTCATTGTCTACTTCATCTACTTCCTCGGTTGTTTCATTCCTCGGTGTTTCACTAACCTCAATTATCATTTCATGGTTCGCTTCGTCATTTGTTCTATCAGGTTTCACTAAGATGATGGTATTGACAAATTAAACGTGCTTAGCTAGCTTACTTGGGTCCTTAATCTCTACACCGGAAGTTTCGGGAGTTGAGATAGCATTAACCTTCCTATCACTATTGGTCATGGCTTTCAAGAGGTTATCTATCTTCCTATCCATCTCGGCTTATTTTTGGTTAAAACGGTCCAAGAGCTTAGCTATTTGAGCTTCTTGGGATGCGACTAGGTGTTGCAACATCCCCACAATGTTTTGTTGGTTAGGGCCGTGAGATGGGGGCCATGAGAAATCATTGGATGTGAATTCTTTGGTTTGTCCCCAATAAAAGTCGGGCTTGCCCTTCCATGCTTCTCGGGCGTCATTAAAAGTCCTAGGTCCGGGTGTTGTAGAGAATCTTCCTCCCGTTCCATTAGTACGCGAGGATGCATAGTCAACGGAAGCTTGTTTGGGGAATCTGGTGCAAGTGCGCGTGTTATGAGGATCACTACACGGCTCACACGAGGAAGAAACTTTGTTAACATGGTGTGAAGACTTAGGATTTTTGTAGGAGCTCATTAGGAATTTAACTTGATCTTCAAGCTCGAGCATCCTACGGTCAGAAGATTGTGAGTCAATGGAAGGCAAGGAGATTTCCTTAACAGTTTTGGGCAACTCACGGGGGTCATTCCAACTTTCTTTGTCATAGAGAGCAAGGTCCTCTATTATACCTCATGATTCTTCCGCGGTGAGATCACTAAGTTTTCCACCGGCCGCTTGGTCAATGGATCGCTTGGTGGGGAAGTTGACATGATCATAGAAGAGTTGGACTTGGAGCCAAAGATCAATGCCGTGATGAGGGACTTTATGGAGTAAGTCCTTGAATCGAGTCCATGCTTCGTAGAGAGATTCACCTTGACGTTGTTGGAACATCAAGATATCATTCCTAAGCTTAGTAGTTCTCCCCGGTGGGAAAAATTGAGCAAGGAAGCGAGAGGTGAGATCATCCCAACTTGAGATTGAGCCGGCGGAAAGTCGCTTAAGCCAATTACTAGCTTGGTCCCGTAGAGAGAATTGGAAGAGACGCAGACGCGTGGTCTCCTAAGTAGTAGCATCGAGGTCTATGGAATCGACAATTTTAAGGAAATCCTTAAGATGCTGATTAGGATCTTCGGAATGAAGTCCATGGAATGCACATCCGTTTTGCACCAACCGGATGGTGTCGGATCGCAGGGTCGTAGTTTGGGCTTGGTCAGGAAGCTCAATGGTGTTCCTAAAGCCTAGGTGGCTTGGTCTCGAGTATTCACCAAGAGTACGGCCTCTTGGCGGGTCATTTGGTGGTAGGTTGATGAATGGTGGTTGGTTATCACCTTCCATGATGAAAAGTGATGGGGTTACTAACAAAGGTCACGAAGAAGAGGGATAGACTATGAGAAAGCTAAAAATTGGGAAAAAAACTTACTTTATAGGAATCAAGCAAGGAAACCTAAACGAGGTGGACTCCTAACTAGCTATTCTATTCCCCTGCAGCGGCGCCAAAAACTTGATAACGCTACACGCGTCGTTCGGGGTCAAAGGAACTTCCTTTTCGTCGAGCAAGTTTTTCAACATCCTAGGCAGTGAACCTAATCATTGTAGTGTAGTATTAGGGTAAGCCACGAGAATTGATATCGTTCTCTAGGGGAATAGGAATGCTAGTGAGAAGTTACTACGCTAAGGTTGGGGATGAGGAAGATTATTTTTTATCTTTTTATGTTTTTAGGAAATGGAAATGTACGAATCTCGGGGTATTGGATTTGGGGGTTGGTATTTCTACCGATTACTCTATTCGTCTAATTATCTAATCTAAGGTGTATGTAGTCTATGTCTAATTATTGTGTGCTCGTATGATGATTTAAAGATGTGTTTGATTAGGTTTTATTACTCCTTAATTATCTCCTATTGATGGTTGAATTGTCACGTCCTTATTCTTAATCGCGTTGTGTGTCTAAGGTCGTAGGGTATGCGTTTATCCCTAACTCTTTGAAACTACCAAAGGTTATTGCCTACAAAATCTCTAGGATTTATAAACTTAACACTAAGGTACTCTTCGGATGGTTTAGCCTACAATGACTCTAGGTACTATAAGCTAAGGTTCACAAAGATTAATCAAGCATTAACTACACAACGGATGATCTATCGCAATACTAGATCATTAACAATTAAGATACGAGACAACCAATCAATATTTAATAATTAAGTTTCATATTCCCTAAGCAAACACACAAGTAAATTAGCCGGACATGGGAAACATGCAAGCATACACACAATTAATTGAAGACATAATTAAATTAATGAAGTAAAACACTTATCTTGATGTAAGATAGGGAATGGAACCCTAAAATACTGTACAAGACAGCCTTGGTTCGGTTTAGGTTTTTACTCCAAAAGACTACACACTGAAAACTAAAAAATTCGGATTCTATATATAAGATTACACATGCTACGGCGTCACCCTTTGATTTGTGACGTCGTCGGGTCGCCGTTATTAGGGTTTCGTCTTGGCCACGTTAGTCTTGCGACGGCATCACCTTTTGCTTGTGACGCCGTCCCCTTCAGTCTCACGTCGTCTGGATCAAATCTAGGCCGTCTGGGTTGCGACGCCCTACTCTTTTAAAACCTGAAGCCGTCACTTGTAAATGAGCAATTTGGCTACTGAGTCGTCACAAAAGTAGTCCGACGGCATCACTAGTTGTGCCTGACGCCGTCACCTTCAGTTCCAGCAGCCTGAGTGTCTCGATTCTTGACTTTGGCCATTTTCTTCGTATATTCGCACCTTTTCGTCCGAATAAGTGTCATTCCAGCATTTTGCCTTCAAGATACTTAAAAAGTGAAAAGGAACGATATTAAGTAATAACGGATACAAAAGTGATCAAATAAGGGCTTAAACGACCCCTCAAAAAGGTACATTTTAAAACCTTGTCACCAAACTACGGCCCTGCGATCCGACACCATCCGGTTGGTGCAAAACGGATGTGCATTCCATGGACTTCGTTCCGAAGATCCTAATCAGCATCTTAAGGATTTCCTTAAAATTGTCGATTCCATCGACCTCGATGCTACTACTCGGGAGACCACGCGTCTGCGTCTCTTCCAATTCTCTCTACGGGACCAAGCTAGTAATTGGCTTGAGCCACTTCCCGCCGGCTCCATCTCAAGTTGGGATGATCTCACCTCTCGCTTCCTTGCTCAATTTTTCCCACCGGGGAGAACCACTAAACTAAGACGAGACATCTTGACGTTTCAACAACATCAAGGCGAATCTCTCTACAAAGCATGGACTCGATTCAAGGACCTACTCCATAAAGTCCCTCATCATGGTATTGATCTTTGGCTTCAAATCCAAATCTTCTATAACCATACCGATTTCATCACAAGGCGATCCATTGATCAAGCCGCCGGTGGAAGGCTTAGCGACTTTAATGCAGAGGAATCTTGGGATATTATAGAAGAGCTTGCCGATCGAAGCTACGAAGATTGGAATGAATCCCTTGAAACCCCCGTTAAAGTGGTTAATGCCATATCAACTCCTCTTAAATCTTCCAACGTCACTGAAGAGCAAATGAGTGCTCTTGAGAGAAGGATTGACTATCTGATTGAAAGGCATAAGAGAGCCCCCGTACGAATCCCTCGAGAAATTGTCAATTCCACCAATTCCACCAACCACCCAACACCTTTCTCCGAATCCCCAAGTCGTGATCAAAATCTTAATTCCGAACGGTGCTTCCGTTCTACTTCCCCAATACCACTCTCACCAAGCTTTAAGGAACAAATGAGGGAGTACATGGCAGCTCATACGGAGAGATTAGCAAAATTTGAAGAGGAGGTTTATAGGCAAAGAGAGGAAATGCAGGCAAAGATGACGAAAATGATGAACTTGGTAAAAGAATATACCAAGACAAAAGTTCCCGAAAAGGTATTAGTAAGAAGCAATGATTATCCTCCCACTTCGTTTGTTAACGCCATTTCCATTATGCCTGAAGATGGAAAGGTTGAGGAGAAGAAAACTGAGAAAAGCAAGAGGGAGGAGGCTGAAACTAATAATGAGCCCGAGACCATTGAGTACTACCTTAAGCACGAAATTAACAAAAACACCATTGTTAACCAAGTGAACAACTTTAGGTACAATGAGGTTCTTAGGGAAGCCCTTGAAGGAAAAATAACAGAAGAAGAGTATAACACCATGCCTATGGGACCTCTGTATGAGTTGGTTCTAAAAAAACCAGTAACTAAAAAGCGAGACACCACGGGGAACTTCGTGATACCGTGTAGCATAGGTGACATTGATAATATAAATGCCTTAGCTGATCAAGGGTTTGATGTAAACATAATGCCATTATCAATCTATAATAAGTTGACTAGGGAAAAGCCAGCCAAGACCGATCTTAGACTTTCCTTAGCAAATCACACATATGTCTACCCCATAGGAATCGCAGTAGATGTTTTAATAGAGGTGGCTAATATTGTCTATCCGGTGGACTTCGTGATCGTAGACATTGAGGAAGATAGAAACATGCCACTCATTCTTGGGACACCTTTTCTGGCCACTGCCAAAGCAACCATCAAATGCGGGGAGGGCATCATGATACTTAAAAGCGGCAAAGGGTACGCTAGGATACCCATTGTTCCAAGGTATCCTCTTAAGATCATGGAGAAGATTACGGATGAGAATCCACAAGTCCCTGACAATGTGGTTAAAAAGAAAATGAACGATTGGGAAAAAGGGCTTAGAGATTTCATGGTTCAAGGACTACATGCAACATTGTGGAAGCGTGATAAAAAGTTAGGAAATAATCCCACTTCAATACCACAAACACAAAAGAACCCTAAGGAATTTTTAAAGGGAGAGAAAGTACTCTTATACAAATCCTGAATAAGAGCATTACGAGGTAGAAACAAACCAAGATGGTTTGGGCCTTATACGGTGAAGGAAACTAATCTAAAGGATAAAATCGTTACCATAATAGACGACGTTGGCAAGGAATCCACGGTAAGCATACAACGTCTACGTCCTTTTGATGAAGGAAGAGCAAAAAAGGAAGGTGACGGTAATGAAGTAACGTAGGGGCACGACTTCGAGTCTAGCTACAAGACTCATGAATAAAGAAAAGCGCTTCGTGTGAGGCAACCCATGCTTAATTGTTTGCTTGTTTGTGTCGTATATCTTTTATTGATTGTTTATTCTCATGTTTAAATTTGTAAAAATGCTTTATTTTGTCTTTAACCTCGTCTTAATTACATATAAAGGTATTTTACATAAGGGATAAGTGTAGGGAGGATTACATACGTTTTCAAAAGAAACGTAAACATGAGAATTACAATTAATTAAAAGATATACATGTGTGTTTGTTCGAGTCAAATGCTTGTATTGAGTCATAATGGATGTTTTGCAGGAAATTTTTCCAGATTCTAAAGTTGTAAATTTTCCAGAATTTTTTCCAGAAAATCGCAGACCAGTTTCTGTCAGGATAACCTGACGGCGTCAGGATCGCAACCTGGCGGCGTCAGGAAGGAGCAGAAACAACTGATTACTTTTTCTCGTTTTCTGAGCTACTTAAAAAATTTTGGAATTTTCTAGGTCTTAATTTTCCAAAAAATCTGTAAACATCCATTCCACAAGCATTATATCCTAGTTTAGTAGAGTCATATATATATTATTACCGCCGATTTTACGCGAAGGTTTTGTTTGTTTTCTTCAAGTGTGCAGGTTTAATTTACCAAGAAGAAGATATATAAGATGAGAAGGAGTTTTTCACGCAAACGTTCTTTTTGAAGAAAGATGTAACCACCACTTTACACGGATCCTACCGAGCTAATCAGGGGAGTACTAGTTTCTTTCGTTTTTAACTACCTTCCATTATCATAACTTTGATACTTTCGGGGAACATTAGGGACAATGTTCAGTTTAAGTGTAGGGAGGGAAAATAAAACGGGAACTTTGAAACTATGCTTATCCTTGATTATTTGCTTTGTCCAATTGCATTTGTGTAACAAACCATGTGAAATATCGGTTAGGGTAATTTTGGCACCAAATTTAAAAAATTTCATGACATATAGATGTGGGCCATTAGTCTTAATAAAGCGTCTCATGGATAGGAAGTTATATGACTAGCACAAAAAACTCTTTACCAATTAAATTCCACCCAAAATGTGAGGATCGCCCTTGGATTAGTAGGAATTAAAGCATTCATCTTTAATGCTTAGAGTGTAAACCGATAGTATTGATGAGTGTGTAAATACTCATCATTTTTGGTCAAATCTGAACTGCAAAACGTTTAAAAATGCTCAGAAATGCATCAAAATACTGAAAATATTCCAAAATTGCATTTTATATGTTTCAGATGCAAAATGTTCAAAATCATATGAAAAATGAGCTAAGTTTGCATAATTGGCAGTTTCAGTCCCCCAAGTTTCAAAAGTTGTCAGAAATAGTCCCTGAGCACTTAATTTCAAAAGAAAAATCACCAAAGGTCCTTTTAAAAACATAAGTTGTCAAAATTAGTCCTTTGGTGAAAAATATCAAAAGTTTTGAGAAATTACAAATTTGGTCCTTCAAGTTTAAAAATTGGCAAAAATGGCCCTTGGAAAATTGAAAATGTCAAGTTTGGTCCTTGTACTATTGAAACTTGTCACTTTTTGTACCTTGGAACAACTTTGTGAAAATGGCAGCCTTGGTCCTTGTATTTTCAGAATTTGCAATATAGGTCCTTGTGTATTAAAAACCTTTACAACCCTTGGCCTTGTCAAAACCCAATTGGACCCCTGCCATATACACCTTGTGACCCCCTGTCAATAACATTTTGGACCCCTTCATAATATAAGCCAAGTCAACCCATCAGTCAAACATATCACTCGCGCCTTTTTCTTCTCCTTCACCAACTCATCTCTGCAACACTCAACACCCATTCCCCCAGCTCAACATCCACTCCCCTTGTTCCCCCCACCTCAACAAACCTCCAAGAAGCATTTAATGCTTCTTCAATCCCCTCACTCAACCCTCCCAGTTGATAAAAGCATTTTGGCGCCAAAATCTGATCCAACGGCCAAGAGCACTTTAACTAATCCAAAGGTCCAGATTTTTTATGGGAAGTAATCAGAGGAGAGAGAGAAGACATATGGTGCATAAAAGGAAGAAGAAGAAGCAAGAAAGAGAGTAGCTTTTAGTTTTTAAATTTTATTAATGTCGTTTTTATATAAAAGTTTTAGTTAAGTGTAGAAACTGTAATCTTTTGCTTCATTGTACCAAATTCAAGTAAAATTATCATTGTAATGTGTTTTTAAATAGTAATTCCAAGTTTTTATATAAGTTTCAAGTTTCAAGCTCACTGTTGCAAATTTCAGCTTCCAACTCTTATACATAAGCTCTTAGAAGCTTATTTTTAAACTCAAATAAGCTTACATAAGCTTCTTATAGCTTTTTGTAAGCTTATATATCAAGTTCAAGCAATTTTGGATTTTGGTCAAAGAAAGTCAAACTGAGCTCAAAATTGGAATGGAAATGGATATGGGTGATGTAGTGCTGGATTTGGGTTGATTCAGAGTTAATGGGTTGATTTATATAGGATAGAGGTTCATTGGTTGACTGATCTCAAGCCATTGTGGCTAAGGACCTTATGTAAGCTATTTTTCAAGTTTCATTGCTTAATCTTTATTTGTAGTTATATATAGTTCAAATATGTTTATTAAGTGGTATTTAAGTTAGTTAAACTCAGTTTAATCCATTATATAAGCTAGTGCAGTAGTAAGCTCTTTTAATTTGCATATCAGTGTTTTAAAGGGTGTTTGGATCAGTTGCTTAAACTGTATTAGAGAGTTGTTCAGTGTTTGAGACTTGTTGTTCTAGGCTTGGTTAGCTCTATTTGACTCATATCTGTCTTCATTTTGCATCTGCAAACCACAAAAGTCAACTTCATGTGTAATCTGTCTTATAAGCTTAACTGTTAGAATTTTGGAAAAGCGAAGACCTGATTTGTGTTTAGAACTAATAGATATAGTTTGCAGAAGTTTCATTTCATCATAATACATCAAGATCATTTCACAAATTGGTTGCAAAGTTCATCAAAGTCAAACTTCTCTCAACTGCTCAAAATTCAAAATATTGAAAAAGCCATTTTGAGCCCAACTGGGGTGAATTATCATTGATTCCTTTCTGGGTCAAATTCAGTGAAACTTGGGATTTTAAAAACTTTAGCTGGTCTATTTTCTTATTACCATTTTTGTATATTTTTGTAAAATTTTTATAAGCTTCAAAAATGCTTGTCAAAATGGGCTTAAGTGCCCTGTACACACTCAGTATTAACTGAGTGTGCACATGTTTTGTGCTAGGCTTGTACCAAGCTCATCAGAGCTCATCTAGGGCTCATCTTTGGTTTAGACATAGTTAGCCAGGTCCTCTTGAGGTTCCCACTTCTGTTTTTCATTTTCAGCTAGTTGGGTAGCTTGTACTTAAGCTCAAAGTAGGCCCCAAAACCTGTTTTTGAACATAAGCTC
Organism: Chrysanthemum seticuspe; assembly: GCA_019973895.1. NCBI lineage: Eukaryota > Viridiplantae > Streptophyta > Magnoliopsida > Asterales > Asteraceae > Chrysanthemum > Chrysanthemum seticuspe. The sequence goes on from BPTQ01000007.1 coordinate 338,266,548, forward strand.
AAAATCATCAAATCATGGTAGTGAGTGTTTTAGAGGTTTAGGACAGTTGTAACTTGTTGCATTTGGGTATTCTTAGCATATTATAGCTTTTGTGTTGCTGTGGTGGTCTTTGCTTTCCATTAGCTTATTCTAAGTGCTTATCCATAAGCACTCTCCATTGCAGTTGCATTTTCTTACACACAACCCTCTGTTTTTATATTTTTCTCAGATTTAGAATATTATTTTAGACTTATCTTGAATTTTTCAGATTTTTCTAGGTCAGTTTGCTATTTTTCTCCATTTAAATCAATTTTTAAGCCTTTTTAATTAGCATTTAATACAATTAATTCAGAAAAGTTTCAAAAAAATAATTTTTCATTTTTCTTAGGTTAAGATAAATATAAAAAGTCAAAAAAATATTTTTCCAGATTTTTCTTAGTTAAATTTGTATTTTTAAGCAATTTAAGTAGTTTTAAATATTTTTTAATTCATAGAAAATACAAAAATAATCAGAAAAATACAAAATTAGTTTTGAAAATTCTCTTTTGTTATTTTAGATTTTTCCAAGTCATAATTTTATTTTTCTAGCTTTATTTCATATTTTCTTGTATTTTAGGTTATTATTAAATAGTTAAAATTAGTTTTTAATTAATAATAATTAATTAAATAGTTATAAAAATAATTTTCTTTTTCTAAAAATTTTATTTTATCATTAGGTTTGTAAAAATATCATTTTCATATTTTTAGGGTTAATATTGCTATAGTTTCTCATTTTCTTTTGTACGTCGCGTAGTTTTTAATTCAGTTTTATAAAAGAAAAAATCAAAAACATCATTTTGAAAATAGTGATAGCGTTTATTTAATATTTTTTTATCTTTTTAATTTTCTTTAATTTGCATTTAAGCCCCTGTAATTTGTATACTTTTTCTTTAGTTATAATTAAATCAAACTCTTTTCCGTTCAAATCTCTCGATCACTATTCGTTTGGTGATTCATCGCATAGCTCGCTGGGACATAACGACCCGGGGAAACCCTATACTCTCCTGATCTTCATTGCATTCATTTCCGGACTGTTTTAAGTTTGTTACGGTTGGCCATTCACAAGTGGCTAATTTGTGTGATAAAACTTGACCGTCTGGGAGCGAATCAAGTATAATAGATTCTAGAACTTGTTTTGTGATGCATCCCGAGATCGCTAGTAAGACTACACTTGTGTAGTTAGGAATAACTAAATGATAAGAGGCATTAGGATAACGCTTGTTTGATACCCGTAATATAATTGCTTCTTCCACATCGGTTGAGTAATTCCCCCACACCTTTGCGTTGTACTCATCTTTAGTACACGATACCCCTAGTTAACCCCTCAAAGCCTATCCTTTTCGCAGTTCTCGTGATATTTCGGTTTTCCGGAATATCAATGAAGAGCATTGTTTACAATCCACCCCCAAATGTACACCCAAATCACCTTAGCCTACCTTGTATGCACTCATTTTTAGTGCATTATTGTTATCACACTAAACCCTTAGTTCAATTATCTAGTTGCTTGCATAAGTTGCTAAATCGAGTCATATCCTTTGTACACAGTTTTGGGACGATTGGGACTCATGGGAAAAGTTAAATTCTATCGAATGACGGGAAGAGAATGTTAAATTCAAATTCCCTTTATTTGCGTAATAATGTGCTCCAAGTGTTTTGATCTTTTCAATTCGGGTCAAATTAATAAAAACTCAAGTGTAGGGATGTGCCTATAAATCTCTATCATTTTGATGTTATCGTAGAGGATGGTAGAGTAAAAGTGTATGAAAAAAAAATCGAAAAAAAATAGAAAAAGAGAAAAAGAAAAAAATGGAGTGTTGAAAAAAAATGAAAAAACATACGGGCTACCATCCTACATCTATCTTTAAATTTATATTTGTTTGTTTCAGTTATCTAGAGTCTAGAGTGTCGAGTCTTGGCTTAGCAATGCCATTCTTCGCATACTTGTAACATAAAAAATTTTGACTTGCCACCACTAAATCGCCTATCCCACCAAACTAGGGCTGAGCGTCGGTCATAAACCGACCCGAACCGAACCGTCAAAACCGAGGACCGAAAATCATGAAAAACGCGAACCGAAACCGAACCGAATGTCGGTCCGGACCGACGAAACCGACCCGAAACCGAAAGCATGTAGGACCTGAAACCGAAACCGAACCGACGGGCTGTCGGTCCGGTTTAGTACATAAGATAATATGAATGTTTAACTTGTTTTTAAGGTTTAGTACATCATGAATCCAATATAGTGAACATATATAGCATAGCATAAGTTTAGTAAACCGAACCGAAACCGAACCGACGGCTTAACATAAGATAATATGAATGTTTAACTTGTTTTTAAGGTTTAGTACATCATGAATCCAATATAGTGAACATATATAGCATAGCATAAGTATGTCGAACAATAAATGATAAGGTTGATGAGCATAAGTTAGGCTTACAATGATTGGTGTTGGAAAAGAAAGATAAGAAAAAGGGCAACTAATACTAATCAACCCTAAAAATCCTTTAATATTTCTTGAAAACCCTTATCAACCTTGTGTTTATTACCCCTTGAATCACCTTGTATAATTTCTAAGTCTCCAAATGGATCACCCAAAGAAAGTAAGGACTAGGTAGAGTTTGTTATGGTCTTCAAACTTGATGTAATTCTTGAAGTATAAGGTCAAATGGGAATGGTGTTTGTGTTGGTTTGAGTTGGCGCCAAATGAGAGGGAAAATGAGGCTTTTATAAGCCTTCTTGACTAGCAAAGGATGGTAAGATAAGTAGTAAGGCTTATCTTACTAACTAAGGAAGAATAGGTGTAGCAATCTTATGCTAGATGGAACATAACAAAGCCATTTGTCCTAATGAGTCATTAGCATGACTCATTAAGTGATGAGGGTGTTTTTAGATATTATCCAAAAGTGTTGGGGACTAAGTTAGGAGTGTATAGGTGAATTTAGATATTTCATGCAAGTCTTAAAGACTAAGCATGAGATTTTTATGTGTACATTTGTTTGATAAATATCATGCCTAGTGTCTTAATGAGTCACTTGTATGACTCATTAAGTGATGAGTGGGCATAAGAAAATTTTGTCTTATGACTTAATGACTAAGCTTGTGTTTCTTATGACCTACTAGGATGGTGTTTCTCAGAAAATTTTGTTTCTTATATGAGGACACGTATTTCTCGTAAATCGTATAATGTTTCCATAAAAATGGAAGAAATAAAAATGTAGTTCGTAAAATATTTACGAAATAAATAGTAAAAGTGAATAGTAACAGATGATTAGTAAAAGTGAATAGTAACCTGAAAAATGTGAATCGTTACACATTGTATACCCAAACCCATTTCACATCCACCCAGAGGTAACAACATCACATCACTACTAAATGTTTCACCCTGCAAACTCCACTGAAAGTCTTTATATTTGATAAGGTTTTAAAATGTACCTTTTTGAGGGGTCGTTTAAGCCCTTATTTGATCACTTTTGTATCCGTTATTACTTAATATCGTTCCTTTTCACTTTTTAGGTCTCTTGAAGGCAAAATGCTGGAATGACACTTATTTGGACGAAAAGGCGCGAATATACGAAGAAAATGGCCAAAGTCAAGAATCGAGACACTCAGGATGCTGGAACTAAAGGGGACGGCGTCAGGTTATACCTGTGACGCTGTCGGAAGATGTTTTGTGACGATACAATAGCCAAATTGCTTATTTTCAAGTGACGGCATCAAGTTTTAAAAGAGTAGGGCGTCGCAGCTCAGACGGCCTAGATTTGATCCAGACGGCGTCAGAGGCTCAAGGCGACGGCGTCACGGACATAAGGTGACGCCGTCACAATGATAACGTGGCCAAGACGAAACCCTAATAACGGCGACCCGAAGGCGTCACAAGTTAAAGGGTGACGCCCTCGCATGTGTAATCTTATATATAGAATCCGAATTTTTTAGTTTTCAGTGTGTAGTCTTTGGAGTAAAAACCTAAACCGAACCAATGCTGTCTTGTACAATATTTTAGGGTTCCATACCCTATCTTACATCAAGGTAAGTGTTTTACTTCATTAATTTAATTATGTCTTCCTTTGATTGTGTGTATGCTTGCATGTTCCCCATGTCCGGCTAATTTACTTGTGTGTTTGCTTAGGTAATATGAAACTTAGTTATTGAATATTGATTGGTTGTCTCTTATCTTAATTGTGATTGATCTAGTATTGCGATAGGTCATTCGTTGTGTTTGTAATGCTTGATTAATCTTTGATGAACCTTAGTTTATAATCGCCTAGAGTAATTGTAGGCTAGTCATTCAAAGAATACCTTAGAGTTAAAGTTTATGAATCCTAGAGATTTTGTAGTCATTAACCTTTGGTAGCTTCAAAGAGTTAGGGATAAACGCATACCCTACGACCTTAGAGACACAACGCAATTAAGAATAAGGACGTGACAATTCAACCACCAATAGGAGATAACTAGGGAGTAATAAAGCCTAAGCAAATACATTTTTAACTATCATACGAGCACACAACAATAGACATAGACTACATACACCTTAGTTTAGATAATTAGATAAGTAGAAGTAATCGGTAGAAATGCCAACCCCCCAAATCCAAACCCCGAGATTCGTACCTTTCCATTTCCTAAAAAAAACATAAGAAGATAAAAAATAATCTTCCTCAACCCCAACCTTAGCGTAGTAACTTCTCACTAGCATTCCTATTCCCCTAGAGAACGATATCAATTCCCGTGGCTTACCCTAATACTACACTACAACGATTAGGTTCACTGCCTAGGGTGTTGAAAAACTTGCTCGACGAAAAGGAAGTTCCTTTGACCCCGGACGACGCATGTAGCGTTATCAACATTCATAGTTGCTTAACATGTTTTGACCATTAGTCACAGAAACTTGCAGTGTTGAAGTACTCCTTAATTTGGAGCCAAATTCATAGAAGTTTTAACATCTTGAAAATTGTGAGTACTTCCGCAATCTACCAAAATATGCAGTATTTGTTTCCTTATCTGACCCTTCACCCTCATTCTTTGGAATGAATTAACACCAGAAAATACATTTAAAGATATTTCGGGACCATTATCTAGTGACACAGACTCATGTTCTTGGCAAACAAATTCCTCAATAGGTTCACAAACCTCCTCATCTTCTTCTTCCAAACACTCCTTTTCAGGCTCACCAATCACTTCTAATGAATACAACTGACCAACCCATTTATGACCAGGCACATACCTTTGATCACAATAGAAACATTGGTTTTTTGCCCTTTTTCTTCCAATTCTTTCTGAGTTAATTGTTTCCTAAATGGCATGTTATTATGATTCCTCTGCACATAATTATGAGTTTGTGGAGGCAATGCCAAAGTGTTGTTAACAGGTTTTCGCAATATTCCAACCCCCTTATTACCATAACCAAAATTTTCAGGCCTAGTAATTGATGAATTAGGAGTAGACCTTGGTTTCATAGCAGCATTGGTAGATTCTTGCAGTCTTGCCATACAAAAGGCGTCAACCAAGGTAGTTAGTTTGAACATTCTAATGGGCATGAGTATCTCATCCTTCAACCCACCAAGAAACAAGCTAACTGTGTAAGATCCAGGCAAATCCACCTTATTCAACAACCCTTCAAACAGATCTTGATAACTCTACAAACTACCAGTCTGTTTCAAATTCTTCAGCTTCATCATAGGATCATCAAAGGCTGCAGCAAATGTTTTCAAACACTTCTTGTTCATACAACTCCCAAGAACTTCCTTCTCCATACCTTCTAATGAATTGCTCATGCCATCTCAGTGCCCTATCATACACATGGGATGCCAACTCCACTTTTATTTCTTCAGGTACATTATCAATTCTAAAGAATTGCCTACATCTAAACACCCAACCTTTAACATCATCACCATTGAATTTTGGAAACTCAATCTTAGACATCCTACCATACTGTACCAACTGTGGAGGTCCTTGTCTGCCTGAATTTTGACTACCACCATTGCTACCATTACTAGTGCCTTCACCACTTCTTGATCTTGCCAACTCTGTATTAAACAAGCTTTGTTGGTACAAGATATCAACCAAACTCTGGTTGATTTTTTCTATTGCAGTAGCCAAACCAAAGACTGATTCTTGCAATGATTCCATAGTAGGAACAATTACATGCCATCAACATTGGAATAGTGACTATAATGTTATTGATTACTCAACAACCACTGATCATAGGTTCAAGACTAGAGGATTTAACCACTAATGGGCTAGTCTTGTGATCACTACAGTTGTTTGACACTAATCAGAGGAAAAGAACAGTTGAAATTAGTGGCTACTAACTTCGCCGGAAAAGTAACAGAATCTTGACGGAATGTAGCCGGAGAAGATGATCGGAAAATGAAAATCAAGAGCCAGAAATCTACGAAATGTAGAACAAATTCCAATGGCAACAATAAACTAGGAATCCATAGAGGAAAGAATCAAGATTTGCAATGATTTGTTATTGATGATTGTGTTGTTATGAAAACAGTTACAAGAGAATTAGGAAGAAATGAGTTTATAATTCTGAATGGTGAATGTGATTACAAGTGAAATGAGTATTTAAGCTAGTTTGGGCGTAACCACTTTTCCCGCCCAAACTTAACAGAAATATGAAATGTTTGACTTTTGTGTTGACCAACTAATTTGTTAACTTTTCCAAATTGACTTGTATCATAAAGTCAAAAACCTAAATTCATACACAAACAAATCCATCTACAAATCAATAAAAACGTAATGTTCAATCTCTTTTTTATGCTAGATTTTACTAAAATATTAACATTTCATTAAATAACTCGTGTTTTCGTGTTCTTATCAGCCGGAGATTGCGTTTTAATATAATGCGGTCACCAAATGAATCAAAATCCATGCAGATAATACAAGTGATCATTTTGATGTCCAAAGACAAAACTGACGAGTCTACATATGCCCCGCTCCACTAGGACAATATGTGAAAGCAAGGTTGTGCTTAGATTCACTCGGCGGCTTGCTTAGGAGATATATCGCCTGCTGATACTGTGAAACGCCCCTTTTCATTTGTCCCGTTTTTGTTGCATCTTTTTTGTACTTTTAACAAAAAAGACACCATTTAAAAGAATGTATAAAAATGAGAGGGTTATGTATCATTTTAAATTTATGCAAAAATTGTTAAGATTACGGTTTACAAAATGACATATATGGGACAAAGCAATCTTTAAAGACTTGCATATGAGAAGAAATAGGACTAAAAGTTTGTTTCTTATTCAAGATTGATAAGATTGAGTTGAAGAGTGACATGTTGTTCATGAATCGAATTTTTTTTAATATCGCAAGTGTGAGATGCCTTACAATCCTGATGATTTAATGGTTCAGTGCGATGGCTGCAGAGATTGGTAGGTCTTGTTTATTTAATTTTTATTTCATGTTCCATGTTGGTATATTGCAAGTTAGGTTGCATTTATTTTTGTATGGACTCTATTGCATCCTCACTTTGACTGATACCCACGGCCGCATGTTTGTGTGTTTTTACCTTGGTTTTGATAAAGATGTAGTATACTATTAAGTGTGTAAGTTAGATTAACGGGTAGAATCCTCATTCATATTCTTCTGATTATTAGGTTAGATTACTTCTACAGCATATGTTTACTTTAGAAGTAAAATCATATTACGGAGTAGTTTTTAGTCTTTCACGTACATCCTTTTGGTTCAGGGTTCATCCTGAGCGCGTGTAACGGAGCACTTCTTCTGTCATAGTTGTTTGTCTGATGAGCCAAAGATGCAGTCATGAAGGTGAGCAGGGGCAGACCTAACCGATGGATTCTCTTTACATAGTGTAAATTTGGTGAAAAATAATGATATTTTTTCTGAAATGAGCCTGATAACTTTGTAACTCGGATCTATATTTTTGTTTTTTCACCTGGTCATTATAATGGGTCAGATACTAGATCTCTCTCGGGAATAAAAATAATTTGGTCAACTGATATAAGTAGTTCTTTAATTTCCACATGATATAAATAAATACTAGCCTGTTTACAGATCATGTGTTAAACATCATGTTGACTACTGAATCAGGTAAAATTATTTGTATCATCCAAACCATAATTTGAATGTGATTTGAAATAACAAATTGTTTTTGATTGACAGTTATTGAATTTTTCGGGTGTGTGTCGTTGCTTCAACGCCTTCCTAGCTTGTCGTTACGCAAAATCGCTCAACTTGTTACTGTTAAACATTACGGTAATTTTTTATTATTATTACTTTGATGTTAATTATGGTGAAATTGGTTGTTTGATAAATGATGATCATTAGTTTTGTTAGACAAGTTATTTGACGTTTGATTCATGGATGGATTACAGTGACTTTATTGTGATAAATGTGCTATGTTATTAGTCCACGAGAATTTGTTTGTGGATTTTTTTAAAGAAGGATGGCTTTGTTGTTTGCACCTAGCAAGATTATAATTACTTATTAATATTGTAAAGGGATGTTTGGATTAGCTTATTTCCACGGATTATGGGCTTGTTTTAATTTCGAGAAGACAATAGTAATAAGCAAGCTCAAGGTAGTTAAAGGCGAAAGCGACCTGCCTTCCCTAAGGCTTAGAAGCTTGAAAAGTGAGCAAGTTGTCTTCTTCAAATTCAAATAAGCCGGGAAATAAGCTAATCCAAACACCCTTTAAATATGTTACGACTCTGCATAAGTGGTTCATGCATTAGAGGAATAGAGGGGATAACAAGTTAACAATGTATTGAGATTACGAAGCAGGACCTGTGAAAACACAATGGATATGCAAGTACCGAGTTGTTGGGCTTTGCTCATGATACTAGGATGAATGGACATAAGTTGTATAGGCATCTAACATTGATAAATACAATAAAGAGAGATTCATAGTTTGCTGTCCAAGTGATATCTCCTGTTTATAATGTCTTCCTCTTGTTACAACTTTTGGAATAACGGCTGTTTTAAGTAAGGCTTTCCTGCGTAATGAAAGCTGATGAATTTATTCGTAGTTTTGGATATGTCTATCGGCTCATTTGTTTCTATGTTTTCTTTTCAAGATCCACAAGAGTACGTTGTACGAGAAGGGGAGGCTGGGAATGGAATTTACTTCATATGGGAAGGCGAGGTAATGTTGGGTCTGTGTAACCTGTGATTTATATATGAATCTTTGGTAGCATATGTTAATATGATCAAAGAAAATTTGCAGGCGGAAATGTCTGGCTATTTTCATACAGATGAGCATAACCGGTCAGAGTTCCAACTTAAGCGTTATGACTACTTTGGCAATGGTGAACTCTGGCATTCCATTCTTTCTTATAAGTACTGTAGTTGTTTTTTTCTCATTCTCAATTACGTTAAACCAAAAGGGATGAATGATTTAACCCTGTATTGCAGGTGTGACGTTATCTGTGCAGCAAGCAGATGTCATTGCACTGACTAAGGTACTTGCACGAGCCATATCAGTTTGGTTTTTCTCTCCTTACAATGTTTCTGAATTCTGATGTTATCTGATCAGTTGATATATTCTTGAAAAGTCTTCTGATATTACTTATGCTGTGACAGTTGACCTGCTTAGTGCTGCCCCATGAGCACTGCAATTTGTTGCATTCAAAATCAATCTGGAGTGCAGAACAAACACTCGAAGCATGTTCACTTGTCGAGAGCATATTGCATCTTGAGCCTATCGAAGTATGTAAACATGACTCAAAAGATACACATTTGCTCTTTTATCAGGCTTGTTATTCATTTGTAAAGCAAAAATAACTTCTATTTGATGTGGTTTCCGTTAGGCCGACTTTTTTAAAGGGATCACACTGCCTGATGCTCCACGATTTGGGGAGGTGTTTGGAGGACATGTGTATGGAGGACAGTTCATTGGACAGGTATCATGTTATAACCTATCTGGGACTTATTCTATTTCTTTTATGAGATCTTAACCTAGTAGCAGCTCCACTTTTGAAAATAGTTGTTTAACACAGATCACAAAAGAATTATCTAATTTGATCAAGTACATATTATCTGAAATTTTTTAATGACATTATAGTTTTAGAACAGTAAGATGTAACCCAAATCAGATTCCGAAACCAATAAAAATCTGTAGTTAGAAACATAAGAAGTCAACGAAAGTCAGCAGTTTGATGCTACTTCATATTACGAGTATTACTTATTTTGTTTCATTTAATGAGAATTTTGTAGTCTACAAATAACAGTTTGTAGTCTATAAATTTCTGTAGGTAGAAAATTTTCTATAACGTAAAAGTAATTAAATAGAAATAATTCTCTTCTAAAAGGTTGACAATATGCAGGCATTGGCTGCAGCATCAAAAACTGTTGATTCCCTCAAGATTGTTCATAGCTTACATGTTTACTTTCATCTTGTCGGGGATCTTGAAAGTAAGTTCTGTTCTTCGGATTGTTAACAACTATCTTGATGAATAACTTGAATGAAATAGAAACTTTAATCTGTTACATATTTGCTTGCAGTTCCAATTATATATCATGTTCATCGTGTACGCGATGGCAATACTTTTGCTACCCGAAGGATAGATGCAATACAAAAGGGAAATGTGGTATTCACAATGATTGCATCATTTCAGGTATCTTGTTATTCATTGTTAGACACATGTGTTTCAGGTCAATTAATAGTTGCAGACGTGCATATTAAGTTCTTTCCACTTGTTATACTGATCACGTACGGTTGATATATTACAGAAGGACGCAGTAGGATTCGATCACCAGTTACCGTCAATGCCTGCTGTCCCTGATCCAGAATTGGTACAAAATCTACATTGCTACAAACTTCCCAAATGGTTTCAGTTAAATTTTGCCATCTTTCTAACTTCTGTATTCACAGCTTCTGTCAATGGAAGATTTGCGGGAACTGCGCTTTACTGATCCTCTTCTTCCCAGGTAGTTTTCTGCGCATTGTAAGTGTTATAGTATCTCAACTATAATGCAAGTATTTGAATAAATTGATTTAGAACGTTATATGCGTAAAATATACACCCTGGGGTATTTTGACCCTTTTGAACCATTTATTGTAAGCTAATATCTTTATTATACGTATTGCCTGTCGGAGATGATGCATTACCCAAATCAACTCATTAATGGGTCAAACTTGCTATATCTGTTATTGTGTGTAGCTCCAATACCATCCATAAGGTTTGTAACAACTACATTTTTTGTTACAGGTATTACCGAAACAAAGTTGCCACAGCAAAGTTTATTCCATGGCCCATTGAGATACGATTTTGTGAGCCTAGTAATTCAACCAACTATGATAAACGTCCTGCAAGGTCCGCCATTCTTCATGAAAAGCATTACTAATCCTTTATACCGCATATATACACACTTGTATGGTCATTATTTAATATATTATTTTGTAATTGCAGTTTGAGGTATTGGCTTAAAGTGAAAGGAAAACTCTCGGATGATGAGGCTTTGCATAGGTGAGTGACATCCAAAGCTTTACACTGAAATCCATTTTTTAGGGTTTATTGGATAATTTGGTTATTCATGAAGCATCTTGAAATGATTTATTTTGCAGATGTGTTGTGGCATACGCTTCCGATCTCATCTTTCTAAGTGTCAGTCTGAATCCTCACTATGAAAAGGGCTTGAAGACTTCTCCCATAAGCTTGGATCACTCGTAAGTTTTAATGAGTTCTAAGTTTCAACTATTGAACTATTTGTTAGGCCTTTATTATCTGAAGAATAGCACCTGTAGGTCAACCATCCATGCTCCTCACAGTCAGTAGTTAATACTGCTTAGATGCAGGCAAAATACTCTACCAAACGTTGCTCAGTGAGGTCATGAAATCATTTACTTGATTAGTTAACGGGTCAAGGCGCAACAGGTTGACCAGAAACACCTTTAGGCCAAATATCTATTTTTTGAAGTTAAGTGTGCCAAATATGATTATAAATTTATTAGAGTTGCATTATTCCAACAAAAATCTATATTTTGTGGATAAAATGATTTAGGACGGTTTATGCGTTCAAGATACACTTTGGACGAGTTTCAACCCATCTGGCCTATTCCCTGTAGCTCTTTTTGTATATATATAACCGGAATTGACCCATTCTTAGGTGAATGGATCGGAATTCATACCCCTGCTTACTAATGTTGCTGTTATGGCTTTCTTAATTAAAACTGAACCCGTTATGTTAATTTTCTTTGATTAAGGATGTGGTTTCACCGGCCTATTAGAGCTGACGAGTGGCTGTTGTTTGTGGTAAGTACCAACAAGAGCTCTTCTTATTCATTGTTCTTCATATGTTTTAGCCTCTACATTTACTCTATGATATACAACATCATATCACTCGTTGTTTTGCAGATAATGAGTCCTAGTGCATACAATGCGCGCGGATTTGTTAGCGGGCAGATATTCAACAGAAAAGGGGAGGTATATCTCTATCATATCATAATCGTTCAGTCAAACCTTGTAGTAACCTCTTTGTACTTGACTAGTTGGATTATTTATCTACAGTTTTATGGAAAACCTTTTAACGTCTTATGTCATTAAGTTCATCATTTGACCTCAAAAGTCAAAGTGTAATACTTTGGTTATGTTTGTATTCAGCTTGTTGCATCTGTAACTCAAGAGGGCTTAATAAGGAAAGCCAGAATGCCACCCTCTCCTGCTGTATCAAAGCTGTAAAGTTACACCACGTACACTTAACCTTTACAGACAATAACTCCATCTTCATACATGTTTGTCGGGTATATCAAAGCATTGATGTGATCATACTCTCAAGTTAAATTACTTACACAAGTTGTCTATACTTATTTAGGCCTCTTGGATGTCTAAATGGAAACAACATCTTTGAGTAGTCCATATAGCTTGTTTTGACTTTTTAGTTATAACCAAAACTTGTGTTTTGTGTTTTAAAATCTTTGAGTTGCATCCTATAAGCTTGCAATGCACAATGAGTCTAGTTTCGTTTCAAATCCTGTGTAAATGAAAGTACCATCAGATCAGATCAGTATAAGGGACTGATAATTATGAACCAAACTATATATTAACATGTATATTTGTTGATTTTTCGAGTTTCATTAGCTAAAATTAAGCAAAAGTACGTATAATAATCTGAACTAGCTAAATGTTTAATTCCCAACTCCCAATGGGCCAATATGCACCCATGGATCATGGGCTAGGCCCATCTCTTTACCTCAATTAGCAAACCTAATTTTCTAACAAAAACATGTATATAGTGTGTCAAAAGAATTGCAGCAAATACATGTCAATAACGGAGTAGTATATGCTTAGATCAAATGAGAAGAAAAAATTAAAATAAAAATGATGAGAAGAAACCACAATCACACATTTCAGATGCACCTATAAAAATGTATGCATCTCCTTTTAAAATTCTCACCCTTACTAAAATGTGTGGCTAGAAATTCTTCTTGTTCTTTTAATTTTAGTTTTTCTTATCACTAGATCTCTTTTCAATAAGCATAACTATTATTAACTTGATTTCAAGATTAATTAAAGTTAAGAGATAAACCTTTGTTTGAAGACAAACTAAGGTAAAACAAAGAAATAAACTTTCTATCATTTATTAAAAAATTAAATATCTCGCAAACCGTTAATCGTTACACAAAACGAATCATACCATCGCGACGAGAATTAAATCATCTTTCTATAAACGGATATTTTGATATACTTCCTACGATTTTTTTTTCATTTTTTTTTTCAGTTACGTCTGGAAAGATGTAACTGAAGAAAAAAAAAAAAAAAAAAAAAAAAAAATCGTCGAAAGTATATCGAAGTGATCGTTTACTGAAAGATAAAAAAATACTCGTCGCGATGGTGTACTTTTTGTCACTTGACGATTTACTGTTTGCAACATATTTTATTTTAAAAAAAAAAGATAAAAAGTGAGTTTTTTTTTTTTTTTTTTTTTTTGATGAGTAGCTAAATGTTATATTTCTTTTAAACGATATATTTATAAAATTGACATTAACATGAACTTTTAACCAATCTAATCTTCCAAACATTTTATTTCATGTCTACTTGAAGTCGTTCTTATCAAATATCATGGCAAAAACCCGCAAAAAAGTCAAAACCCTAAATTCATACACAATCAAATCCATCAACAAATCAATAAAACGTAACGTTCAATCTCTTTTTTATGCTAAATTTTACGTAAAATATTAACATGATATCATTAACTAACTCGTGTTTTTCGTGTTTTTATCAGCCGGTGATTGCGTTTTAATGCGATCACCAGATGAATCAAAACTACCATCATATATAGCAAAAGTGGTGGAAATCCATGCAAATAATAATGCAAGTCACGTGACTGTGCGCGTGCAATGGTATTATCGGCCGGAGGAGGTCGTTGGTGGGAGGAGAAGGTTTCATGGAGTGAAAGAAGTGTTTCTTTCCGATCATTTTGATGTTCAAAGTGCGGATACGATTGAAGGGACGTGTAGGGTTTATGGGTTTAAAGGGTATACGAAGCTTGATCGTGTTGGTGATGATGAGTATTTTTGTCGATTTGAGTATGCTTCGGAGAAGGGTGAATTTATTCCTGATAGTGTGGTTGTGTATGTTTTTTCATGCTCTTTTGTTTTGTTGTATTGTTTTTTTGTAATTTTTTCTGGTGTGTATGGTGTGCATGATTTCTTATCTCAAAATGTTGATAACTCACAATGTTGACCAGTTTACATCCCCTGCCCGTCTGACAGTATGTAGAAGACAATGTTTAGATGACTCAACGACCCATAAATAGTGTTTTATAAAATTAGTGCTATGAATCTAGTGTGTGAGTGGTTTTTCTTTCTTATTGATGTATATATATGATTGACTGAAAAGAGTGATATGATGTTTATAAATCTGTTTTATGTTAATGTGGTAGGTATTGCAAGTGTGAGATGCCTTACAATCCCGATGACTTAATGATTCAATGTGATGGCTGCAAAGACTGGTAGGTTGAGTTTCTTTTGGTATTGACGTTATTGTATGAGTGATATCATGGCTGCACATTTGTGTATGTATTTACCATTGTTATAAATATGCTATTAGAGTCTGTCTGATAGGTCTACATTTAACGAGTGTTTTAAGGGTTGAATTAAGCATATGTTGCTTCTCGAATACTTTTACCATCGTATATTTATTTTGGAAGTAGGGCCATATTAGTTTCTAAACTTTCACATCCTTTTGGTTCAGGTTTCATCCTGCGTGTATAGACATGACTGCGGATGAGGCTAAACAAACAGAGCACTTCTTCTGTCAGAGCTGTTTGTCTGATGAGCCGAAGATTCATGCTATTTCGAGGCATGCAGTCATGAAGGTAACTGCTTTTCACTAATTTTAGATGTTGTGTTTAATGTATTATTGGTCTATGGTACATACGTAAACAGATCATTCTGTCATGGAGTATGTAATAATCAGATAAATAAGTTTTGAAACAAACTTTGTTGTGATATCTATTTTTGGGCAATATCAACACAGATAAGAGAACCTTACCATATTTTCTGTAAAAGAAAGTGCAACTCCTCAACGAGGTTGTGTTTATGCGTGACCACGATGCCAAGCAAATATCTGACCGCATCATGTTTCTAGTTACTTTGTATACCAGCAGTAAATAATATATTAGCTATATTGTATTTCAAGTTGCAGACTTGCAGATACCAATTTCTAGTATTTGAGCATAGTGAAAATTAGTTCTGATTACCTAGTTATTAGGATAATAACTTTAGGTTTGACCCTTAAATTAACATAATATATATCAAATACTCAAAAGAATAAATAATCTGATTGTCAAAACTTGAAATAACATAAGCACATCCAAACACCTTTTCCAACATGATTATGATTATTCCATATCACGTAGTCGCTTTAAAAACAGAATTCCAAACAATCCATAGCTGCTAACCGAATTCGAAATAGTACAAAAATAGTGGCCACAAGACCTCAAAATTCATCCTTACTTCCTTAGAAACGTCTTGTGACGTAAAAAAATTTTTAGACCTGCTTGTTAGTTGTTAGTGCAGTGACATCCAATTGGGCAGTATGCTGACGTGACAGCCTGAAGGGGTAAAAGTCCCGGGTGGGACTCGAACTTGAGACCTCCCCTAGCTAAACAACCTCTCACCTAGGCACCTTAAGGAAACCTTGGTGGCCAACTGAGCTAGCTCAGTTGGTTTTTGTGAAATCAAATTTACCGAGATTTTTAATAGCCATTCAAATCAGCATCTTAACATATATTAACTCTTCATTTCCATGATTCTGGCATTTTCAGGTAGACTCAAAGCGTCTTTGAAGGTGATGCACAGCTTTGAAAATAAGTTGTGTTTTGGATGCAAAAGCAGGTTGAAATGGACTGAAACTATGGTTTGGTTTGATTGTATTAATACTTAATATTGTGCATATGCTATAATATGTTGAACTTTTTGACTGTTGTGATAGACTATGCTGCTTATGTGCTCTTCAGTTAATTTCGCTTTCATCATAACTATGCTTTGATTTGTTAGACACTCTGCATTTTTCGCTGATACGTCAGACTGACTACCATTTTTTCTCACAGTCACCCGCTACACTAATAGTCTATTGTATCGAGACATTTGGTTATTTTATCCCATGCAAAACACTTTTATACACTCGGCATGAAGCAAACAAGTCTTAGAGATGAGACGTCTGCACAAGTACCTCAATTATAGAAGTCGAGCCAAAGACCAATGGAAGTATCACATGTGCAAGTAACATTTTCTTTATAAGTATATCTCGTCTATTACAGATTCTATCTTATAAATATTACAGTAACTTTCACCCCTGTCATTTCAAATAATGACATAATAAATAGCACATGAGATTGATTTTCAAAAAATAATCATTTTTTTTTCCGACTCGTCTGCAATTTGAAGATCTTGATCAACTCACCAACATTATATTCCTTGTATGTACACTACTTCACTTATGCGCTCTTTTCATAATAGAAACCGTTGAAACATCACCTCCTGTTTCCTCAAATATGACTATCAGATTTTGTGTCGGCTTTAACCAAGATCGAGGGACATGGTACCTGCACAATCAAAACAAAAACGCAGTCCCGAGGGTAAGTGTTCCATACATTTTTGTACGAAGATCTGTTTTATTGATATAGGGAAATGTTTAAGGTTACCATCTTTGGGTTGGTACTCCACAGCGAGTTTGACATTTGACGGGGCGATAAGTACCAGCATAGTTGCAGGCGTTACAGCTACCTTTACCATGAATTGTCCAATATCTTCCTATGCTTTGACCATTTATCCATACTTGACCCTTTCCCATGCCCTTCATGTCAATAGCCAAAGGCTCACCTCCTTGTGGGGCATTAAAATAAGCCTGCAAGTTTACAGTGGTTAATGCAACTCGGGTAAAAGTCTGACCTTAAAAAACGTGGTCGTCATATGGCTCATCACGACCCAATTTGCGATAAAAAGTACACATTTAGACCAAAACCTATTTGCCAAATGTACAGAAACCATACCTTGTACCATGTAAGTGGTCTATGCATTGCAACTAAGGACGATTCGGTCCAATCTACAGATGAAATGCCCGTTGGTGCGGCTAGGTTCATGGATTCACCTTTTAAACCAATCTATAAAAACACATTTGAAGAACAAAAAGACAATGTTACCCCTCCGTTCTAGTCTTCTAGAAAGAAGACCTGTTGGAATCTTGAGATCAAACAGACTAACTTTTAAGGGAACACACCTGGTATGACCATTTCTGACGGGATATATCCCACGAGCCTTTACCTACCCCATGCAACACAACGGGTCCTAAAACTCCCGTCTTCCATAGCTCAAAATGTGGCCCATTGTTCTGTAGTCACAAAGAATCAATATTTCTAGATTCATTCTTAATAAGGATCAATTGCATAAAACGTTAACAAACTTTTTATTTGTCATGTTTTAGTTATTGTACTTGTTCTTGTACATCCGAGTCATCAAAAGATGCCTATGTATCCCATTTAGATCATTTTGTAACCAAAAGAGTTACGATTTTGGATTACAAAATGACCCAAACGAGTAACAAGACCATGTGGTGATGAATCAGATATGAAAAAATAAATACAGTGACTAAAACATGTTAAATAAAAATAAGTAAATTGGTATCATCTGCAAATAACCCTGTAAATAATTAAATCAAAGATGATAAAATGGACTTAAGTAACTCACCTGTAACCCGACAGCGACACTAAGTAGTGAAATCTTGTTCATTCCAGCTCGTAAATTGGCATTTCCTGTGACTTTAACTTTCCTACTTTCTGGACCTCCAAATGCCGAACCTGATATATTCATGTACAAGTTATAAGTTGACAGCGTTATGGGTATGAGTTTAGATCATTCAGTTGTAGATACATGCTTAGTGGAGATGTACCTATGAGTTGGTTGTTGACGTAAACATGTAAAGCATGGCCTTCCGACTCCACAGAGAGAGAAGGAGCACTGCCGCGGTGTAATTCTGACGGGTTTATCACAACACTAGAAACCGAGTTTAAGAGCATTAATACAAACTATACTGAATAAAGTAGAAATTCTATGGCATACTGGACACGTTCTAGAGCATAATGCAGCACTCTTCTCACCTGGTAGTATACCAAAGATAGTCACTTGCATCTCTAGTTACACTCACTTGATCCAACAGACCAGAAACGGTCATCTTTGAATCAGAATCAACAGTTGAAACGTCTTCACTGAATGTTTGCCAAGCGAGTCTATTCACATTTGTTGGCAACATATTTATTAACGATGTCTTGGTTCCGACCTGGAAAATATAATATAAAAATGATAAGGAGTCCGGTTTAGGTACTTGTATCTCATTTCATGATCAGTAGTACGAAGTTACGAACCTGTGCAGTGTTAAAAACAACATTCTTGCAATCAGGAAGAATGCTGATTGACCATGCTGGTAGAGTGTAGCGTTTCTTTCTGAATGTAACTGTTGTCGATGAGTTGAGATGGTAATTGGCTATAAAAGCAGCACAACCTCCGGTTTTTGATGAGAACACATGTGCCTGTAATTTGTCAAAGACTCGAGTCACAACATGTCAAACAGGTACAATAAAATAGGAACGGGTAATGGGTCGAATGAACATGTCAAAAGTTGCTTGAAGTGTGTATCAAATACAGAACACCTCTAAAATCAGTTATTTAATTTTTTTTTACTACAAACCTGTTCATAGGTTCCTAAAGAAACGAAAGCAGGATCAGCTGAAAGGATAGCTCGCTCGCTTGATTTAATAGCTTTATGAAGCTCCTTTAGGTGATCATATTTCGGTTGCCTTAGCAAACCTGTCCATGCAAAAGTAATTACTTCAGAAGGTTATGTGAAATATGTACTTAATATCACACGGGCCTCGCAAAATGATATTTTCATAGTTTAATTGTGTACAAGTCTCTTATGTAAATATTAAAAACGACTTGTGTAATTTTGCTTACCGTATTCATCTATTGGAGCATCATAGTCATAGCTGGTAGTGATGAATGGGCCTCCAGCTGTCCTTCCAAAGTTCGTTCCTCCATGATACTGTTTACAATAAGAAAACTTAGTTTAGTTTAGTTTATTACTGTAACAAACTTTGTTCTTTTATTTGAAAGAAGGTGCTAACCATGTAATAATTTGTGAATGAGCCTCCTTTTTGAACAAACCGGGCAACAGCAAAGGCCAAATCTTGAACGGGTCGATGTGGTATAGGTCCACCGAAATCCGAGAACCTTTACACAATAGATTTCAAATGAGTGACAAGATGACACATGGTTAAAAGAGCATGAAACATGAAATTGACTTTAGTGGTCAAACTTATTCATATCAAAATCACAATAACTCTCTAATCCTCTACAGTTTAACGCCTATCATTTATGCTTCCACGCTAAATATCATACTTTTTGATATAGTCTTAAACCTGTCTTCAAAAGTACACATAATCATATCTGACTTTGAAAGGTCAAACTTTTTTCTTACCCAAGTCACAGGTATTCTTTATTCTTCTACATTTCAATACTATTTCTTATTGTATCTGCAATTCATATCATACATTTCGCTCTAGCTTATCCGAAAAAGCAACGTATTCATTTCAACATAAAGACCAAAATTTATAAAGTTGGACTATATCTACTAATCAATAAAGAACCTTACCAGCCACTCCAAGCCTCGGTCCACATTGTGGGTTTGGTTTCTTTGTTATTTGGAGAAAAATAATCACAATAAAATCCATTGCAAGTATTTATCTGTCACCAAATCCAATAAAACGCAAATCATTAACTTAAATCTTACTAATAAAAATTTGTAGTAAAGATTCGTGTCAAAATGGAATTTTGTCACTAACACGTGACCAGAATGCTGGCTGAGAGAGTAAAAAGTACATACAATAGGATCAGGAGCATCATCTTGCTTGCACATAACCCAAGGGACACCGGTGTTTAAACCAACAGCCATTTTAGCAGCCCATGTCAAGTAAGCATGACCAGCTGCACCAAATGCGTGGCTTTCTGCCCCATATTCATTTTCAATCTGCGCCGTTATATATAGTTATTAATGACACCCGCGTCTTAAAGATGGTATAAACGAATGGAATCTTGATTTCTAAGCAACGAAATCTTGACAAGAAGCTACCTGAGAGAGGATGATTGGGCCACCTTGAGACTCGAACAACTTTTCCTCCTTCATCATTTGAACTATTTTTGTCGTGAACTTTTGCATTGCGTTCTGCATACATGAAATTTACAACTTGATGACACAGTATTTTTTTTTATCGGATAAAAGTTCAGTAACTAATATTTGGGTTGCAATTCTACTGTAATCTGTCAAATGGGTCGAAAATCGACCAAAATTACTCCAATATTTAACCTAAAAATCAATTCATTCAAACACTTTAAAAATCTTTGACTTTTAGTCTAACTGATATTGTACTCTTGCACAAAAACATTAAATTTTCTTTTAATATATATACAACCTATAATCAGTATGTACAAAAGCATTATATTATTTGTTGCAATACAATTTGTGACATCAAACAATTATATAAAAAATTACCATTTTGCCCTTTTACCCAACCAGTCCAATGAAAGCAATAAAACAGAAAATTTTGAGAAAAAATGAGACACCTTGAAAGGTTCATTATCAGTTCTGAAGCTAATCCCAGGAACATACTTCAACCAAACAGGCAACCCCCTATTAAAACATCAACTTTTTAACATTAACAACATCAAAAAATATATCAAAAAATTCATTAAAAAAGGTTTTTTTTTTTTTTTTAACAAAATTACCCAAAATTCCACTCTGCACAAACAAATGGTCCGATTCGAAGATGCATATATAATCCAGCTTTCTGAACTGTCTTTACAAACCTCACTAGATCATATCTTCCTTCAAAATTATACTGTAAAATACAAGAAAATTTAACCACATTAAACCAAAAGCTAATGTACTTTATAAATTATCAAAACTAACACTGCTAACTTGCTATAATTAGTAATAAAATGAAGTCATTTACTATGAATAGCAACATATAACAACTAATGAAAATATGTAAATTCTTAAAACATGTAAAGCTACTTAGTTAAAAACTAAAAAGAATAAGTACATTGCCAGGTGAAGGTTCATGACCATTCCAAAAGACATAAGTATCAATAACATCCAAACCTCCATCTTTAGCTTTCTGAATAAGATCTTGCCACATCTGCAAAAAAACAATATAATATATACATAACATGCTCATCAACTTTTATATATAAAAAAATGTATAGAACAACATAGATAGATTACTTCAGGAGTACTTCTTGGATAATGTATAGAACCAGAAAATAGTATTCTTCTATGTCCATTGATGATAAGTGATTTCTTATCATATGTAACAATGCATTGAGTTAACTCAATACATAATATCAATGTAATGCAAAATAAATATAGCCATTTTTTGGTAGCTGAGCTAGCTGCCATTTTTTTCTGAAACTAGAGCTTGAGAAAGATTTAATGTGTGTGTGTGACTATATATATGCATACAAGATAATAAGTTGCTATACATATGACATGTGAGATATAAGTGGTGCACTATTTATGTAACTTTATTTACTAGTACAACTTTATTAGTTTTGACTTTCTGAAAAAAAAAAATAATAATTGCCAATTTGATGAAAATGCTAAGAAGTGTTGATAGTTTGTAAGAGTTAATTATTTTTATTATTTAGATATTTTTAGTTACAAAAATATTACTATCTTACTACAATTTTTTTTTTTTTTTTTTTTATTTCATAAAAAGTTTGTATAGGTTCTTAATTGTTTACTTTGCAGTATCTCAACTTTTATGATTGTACACAACTAGTCTCTGATTTATGTCTAGCAGCAGCGAAGGCTCTTTGCTGTTTGCAGCAGTGATTATTTTCCCATATTAAATACAATGGTTACAAAAATAAAATTTAGGGTTGTAACTAGTGGCTAACTCGGGGCTATAAGTTTCAGGGTGCATTCAAACTAAAGCATACGTGTAACAAAAAAAATATGGGCGTTGATACATTCCAAAAAAATCGTTATATTCGACAATATTTTACACTACGTACGAAAAATCCATATACTTAATTGACACCCTAAGAAGTAGGAACCCCTGTGCTTCGCCTTTGGTTGTGACTTTGTCGAAACTCACACATGTACCTAGTCGGTTTCAGAGATGATAACTTTGCAAACATGATCAATTTTCTTAAAAATTTGTCTGAAGCAAAATTTAATATTAGCTTTACATATTATCTTTGAAACAGGATGCGTGAATCGACTAAAAAAATAATATTAGTGAGTGTATAGCATTAGTTTGCAAACTTATTATTTAAAAATCACACTTTAATAACAATCACACTTTTAAGTTGCAAAAATAATCATGTGTTACATATAGTCCAAACTTTATTTCTATTGGTTGAAGAAATTTTTTGACAGTTTTAAGGAATATTAAATATTTGATACCTAGCTTAAAGCAATGAGGTCCAAATAACGTTTAATCAATGAGGTAAAAGAAGTTATGACTCATTAAAGGAGACTAATCAGGATTTTAGGTAGATTCACATTGTAAACCATGTTTATGATTGTTGTTTGGTATGTTTTAAATATAAAACCTCATATTCTCTTATACGAGGTCCAAATAACGTTTGTTGTACGACGTAAGATCTTTAGACTTGTACGATACCCACATAGTTATTGTTAGGAGACGTGAGAAGAGATTTGGGTTTGCGATTTCATACTTACGTAAAAGTAAAAAAGCAATGATTCGAATGCGTATTGATCTAGCACTTTAAGAAAACAAAATGATCATCGTCAAAAAGTACACAAATTCATTCAATAAAGTTTTAACCACTTAAATACTTAATAGTTGTAAACACGATATCAATATGATAAGTTAAAATCATATGAAACTACAATAATAACTGTCATCAACATATGAAAATCCTCACAAAAAATTAACTTAATTAAGATGTGATAGATCTAGATCTAGTTGACTACTACTTGTAACATTAAGAAATTGCTCAAATGTAAAAGAATCTAAATTTTGTATCACTAAAAAGCACTAAGAGAGCTAGATGCATGGTGTGTTTCGTAGATAATAGAGCATTTTAGAGCAATTAACATTATTAATAAAAAAGCTTGTTTGGAAAAAAGCATATAGCATTTATAAAATTATAAAAACGCTAATTTCTTTATCCTTTTTGAATAAGCATTTAGCATTACGTTATTTTACGCATTAAAATTATAGATACAGCTACTGTACTAAACACTTTTATAAATTAAATCTGCTTACTGCTAACTACTAGTTTCAACAAACACACCCAGAGTGTCAATCCAATAAATATTATTTGGTCGTTACCTTAACATACACCAATAATACCACTATAAGTAAAACATCATCCTCAGATATAATTGTTGTATGCATCAATGAGTCCCATAATACATCATTCAAAGGAAAAAAAAGGTTTGATGTTAATGGCTTGGTGCAATTTGGTGATTCCGTTGGACCAAAAAAGCCCTATAAAATACTAAACCACATTGCACCGTTCACACAAACATCAACTTTTACGTAACGTTGTGATAAAATCTAAATGATTAGACCAAAAGACATAAACTATAACTAACCACATGGTTTCAAACATCTAGATTAACACTAACCAATACGACAAAAAGAAGACACTAAAACAAAACTAAATTCCAACACTTTTACGTAAAAATAAATTAATACTTTATAACCAAACCAATAAGACCTAAATCACCGAAAAAGGTCACCCAAGATTTTCTTGGGTATGTAAATTAGCTGATTTTTCTACCAACCCCACATTATTACTCCTACATTAAAATATATTAAACTGCTAACTTTAATAATAAAGCAATGACAACTGTGAACAAAATAAAATTATGGGCCAGATTCAAATGATGCTCTTCTTTTTGTTTCTCGTTTCTTTAGATTTTTTGAGCAAGATCATTTTCTTTTTTTTTTTTTTTTTTGAGATAATGGAGTTTTGCATTATGAAGATATGTACATTGATTCAGAGTTAGGATTAAATAAGAAGAAAAATTAAAATTAGAATAATAAGAAAAAACAACAATCACATATTTTAGATGCACCTACAAATATAAATGTATATTCTTTTAAAAATCTCACTCTAATTTGAAATATGTGGCTAGAATAGATAAGCGGAGAAAGACCAACTTTGTATTAGTATGAGTGTCTACTATCATTCATCAAAAATCAGGCTCAAAGAATGTTCAATTGTTTTCTACTTTGATTAATGGATAAAAATTATATTACAGTATGAAAACTAAAAGATAAAATCGTAGAGAGGGTATAACTAACTTAAACGGGTACGCAAGGTCTTTGGTATAATGGTATGCGAATTGTCAACCAACTTAAAGCTTCTGGGTTCAAGCCTCGTTAGAGGTATTTGTGAGATATATTATGAGATATGTAGTATATGGTGTAAAAAACTACTAACTTAAACGGGTGCGTATAACAACACCTTATCGGTTTGTGTTCTTTTCTTTTAAGCTATCTCAAATTATTTGTACACTTACAAACATAGATATAGAAATGTATTATATTTATCATATTATCATTATTATAACAGGAAAACAAAAGGAAAAAAAAAGTACA
Source organism: Chrysanthemum seticuspe (assembly GCA_019973895.1). NCBI lineage: Eukaryota > Viridiplantae > Streptophyta > Magnoliopsida > Asterales > Asteraceae > Chrysanthemum > Chrysanthemum seticuspe. The sequence goes on from BPTQ01000007.1 coordinate 338,291,668, forward strand.
TATGTCATTTTGTATAAATTTGCTAATACTACATAAGTCCCAAATTTATTGCCATGTTTCCTTTTTGAGCTATATCAAAATAGAGCGCTAGGTGCAGGATAGGCACCGTCACATCAGTTTTTACCTTATAACATTCTTATAACACAAATCTTGAAAAATATTTTCTCAGCTATAATATGTTATAGGCGTCAGCGAGTCTCAATTTTTATTTTTTTTTAAACTTAACACATTTCATTAAACTAAAATTTAGATATGATATACTAGAAATACGAGTTACAACAAAAGTAAACAAACGATACGACAAATACGTAAAATGTAAAACAATCTAAACTAGGATCCAGAGTTTGATCGTATCTCTTCTTTCATTTGGTTGATCAACTCCGCATTTTCCTCCCACATACCCACGGTGCTAGAAGCAATAAGTTTCAATTCCTCGAATATTTTTTGATTGATCAACTCCGCATTTTCCTCCCACTTCCCCACTGCCAACTTCTCTACTTGATAAGGATCTCAATGTTGTCGGTGAATCTGATTTTTTACTCTTGGACGGCCTCGGCTTTGCCCGAAGGACATGGTTGTGGATGATTTCAAAACAGCTCGTTCTAGTCTTCAACATCATCAACCATCCATACTCGTCTTCCGGGAACAATGATTTTGGCAACACGCCATTTGTGAGTGATCTTTCAAGATATTACATGCGTCATAATGGACAAACGCACACCCCCAAATTTCTGGGATTTTTTTTTTTTTTTTTTTTTTTTTTGAACTATATTCTGGGATTTTTATTATTATTACTAGTTACTTGAAATGTTTTTTTTACCACTAAGACGTTCATATTGGCCGACAATGCCAGCGAATTTGTTGCAATCATGTGTCAATGTTGTTTACTTTCCCGTGATCATATCCTTGATACGTTTGAAGGATGTATGGTGGTTGTATTCACTTATAGCTTGTTGCCAAAACATTTTTGACTCTCGGTCGACACCAAGTCTTAGGTCCTCGGGAATTTATATCCAAGATTCCGCCAAAAGTTTTTCTTCTTGATTCCAAGGCGACTTATGATGTCGATTTTTTCGGTCTAGGCTTGCATACTCTTGCTTTTCATTTTCCTTTTCCAACGGGAGAATACTTGGTTTGTGATGTTTGAGATGGTGTGTTTGGTGGTGATTTGTGGTGGTGGATTTAGTGGTTGAGTTGTTTGTGGTGCTTATGTTGTTTGTGGTTGTTGTGAAGTATTACTGAATGCTCCAGTAAAATAGGTATTGTTGTTAAAGTTGGTATAAAGCGAGTTGGTTAAAAGAATATTGCTTAATTTGGAAAATTTTCTGTGAGAAATATGTGTTGGGAAGAATACTCTGCACAGTTGGGAAATGGAATGTATTATGAAGAAATAGAATGGGTGGATGATGGTATAACGAGTTGTGGTGAACTCAGATTACCGGACGAAGAAGACGAGGGATCATGGGCCAATCGTTGTTTTAGTTTTAAAAGAGATGATTGAAGTATATGTGAAAATGTATGAAATAAGTATAAATGTGATTGTGTTTGGTTGTTTGCATGAGAAAAGTGAAAACTTATGAAAAAAAATGTTTTCTATTTTTAGAATAACTAGCCGTTGGAGGATTTTAAAAATAAGAAAAAGAAAGTTTGAAAACAGCTGTTATGGGCCTTATGGCCATAACAATGCACCGATGCCAGTAAAGATAGCGACGTCATAAGTGTAAAAACCGACTATAATGCTTGCCATAACGCGTTGCGCCTCGTTCTCTTAACTGTCCATTCAAAAAATATATAGAGAAGTTTGATCGAGTATACCATATTACCTTTATTTGGAATTATTATTACAATGTTTAAAGTAAACATTAATAAATTAGTTAAAAGTAAAATTGTCATTATGCAAAACGTAAATAAAAAAATAATTATTATTATTATGTTTTTCTTTAATTGTTTCAATTTTGTTGATAAACAGTTATTTTTAAACGCGAAAATCACTTGCTACCATTTCGTGAGAAACTACTTTTTCAATTAGAGTAAATTACATAATTGGTCCCCAAATCGTGCTCGATTCACGAATTTGGTCCTTTATTATCAAAAATCTCACTTTTAGTCCCAACATTTTATTCTAATTGTTAGCCTGGTCCTTTTCTCCTAACGGTCATTAGTTTTTTCGTTAGCTGCAAGGGCATTTTCATCCTTTCTTGTCCAAGCACTCCCTTAATTAAAAATTGTAACACCTCCAATTTTGTGATACGCAGCGGAATTCAAACTGGGTGTTACTTCATGGCACAACAGTCATAACAATAGAAAACGTACTCTAATGGAGTCGTTTTAAAAAGGATTTATCATTCGATTTATATAAATATCAGAGTTTACAAAAATGAGGTCCCAGATGGTTCCAAGTTTACAAAATACATTAAATTGGTTTTCGAATGATAATAAAATTTATAGCCTTCTTCAGTATCCTTGCTCTTCCGTGCCAGCTTTCGACATTATGGACCTGAAATACATGCTTAAAACTGTCAACACAAAGGTTGAGTGAAATTCATAGAGTTTTGGAAATCAGTTGAACACATAATGTTTGTAGTGTGAGTTATAAATTCACACCAATGGTTTGAAAACCAAAAGAGATATTATTGCACTAAGCTCATGATACCGAAAACGTTAACAGCTGTCATAAAATAGTAACCGATGCCCTAATAGGTAATTTGCCAATAAACCTATAGATGTTCAAATAGAGTGCGTTTGTTTGCCTACCCGGTCAACACAAACGGGATTTGTCATTCCCGATAGATCTATCCACATTATTCGCGTTCACTCGCAAGTGATTAATGGCTCATGATAATAGGGACTTAAGATTGGCAATAGTGGTACTTAGTGCAACTAATATATTCAAGTATAATTTGAAAGCAATGTGTTCGATTTAAAATAAAGCATGTATCTCCCCCAAGGGTTTGTAAAACAATTAAGTAATAGAAAGTGGGGCTATGAACTCACCGTAGAGTAAATGATATCAAATGTAAAATGAGAATGATGGATATGCCGTGAGAACTTCTACGAGCAACCTAAAATAGAATGTTGCGACTTAAGTTTGGAATAATGTTTAGGAAAACATAAACCATCCTATATACGTCTCTATGTTGATCATGATGTAGTACATGGTATTTGTGTATGTCATTTATAGAAATGGTCTAGTTGTGAAAACATGTTTAGTTTATAGATATCGTACTACCGTTCGGGCCATCATAATTCAGAGGTCATGCAGTAAACGTTTGAGGAGCTAGGACACTTTAAATCGTAAATCCAGCAACTCGTCGATATGTTTTACTCAAATGAAACCCCTCACATGAAGCTCCCTACTTTTGTAGCACTTAGTAGATACAACATATGTTTTGAGTGAAGATTTATAACATAAAGTTTATCATGTTTTTAATAAGTATCTAGTTTTTACAAGTTCTCGTCGTTTTCATAAATATGATCACCTTAGTTAACGGTCTTGGGTAAACAAGCCTTAAGGCTTTAGCCATGGCCTTGCCGTGACTTTGGTCTTGACTACCATGGTCTTGAGACTTAGCTTTGACCTTAGCCGTAGCCGTGGTCTTGGCTTATGGCCATTAGGCCTCTTGGTTTGCTTTTAGTTGTGACAAAAGTATAGTTGTAAGACTATATTTACGGCAGTTTCTGTTTTTGAAAGATTTATGGCCTGTTTAAGCGTTTTCAAGGTCCGAGCTTCTTTGAAACTGAAGGAAAACGGCGTTCTGGACAACTTTCGTGTTTTAACTTTTTGATGAATCAGACCAGAAGTACTACTTTTAAAATGGCAGAACCAAAACAGTTACAAAATGGCAGTTTTGGCGTTTATGTTTCGCTAACTTCTTTTGCCTATAACTTTTGACTCGTTTGTCCGTTTCGGGTTATTCAAATTGCTATGTTTTTGTTTTAATATTATCTACAAGAATATGAAAAGTATCAGATCTATATGCGGTCGATTTTGTGGAAACTTTGTACAAAAGTTTATCATTTATACACTTACTAACCAAAGTTTAACATATAGGTTCTTATAACTTGTTTTAAAGATTTTTGTACATCATGATCCAACATAGTAACTATATATATAGCATGAAGTAGTTAACATTATGAATAATAAAGATGATATGATGGTGGTGATAAGTTGCTTACAACTTTTGGCTTTCAATAAGAAAGTAGTAACTAGTAAGGATCGGACTTTGATTGATCGCTTAAGACTTTGGATTGAGCTAGCTTTCCACACCTTGGCACCCTTGCAAACTTGAATATTTGGTGATGAAGTACTAAGTGACTTGAGTGGATCTAAACTCAAGAAGATCACTTAAACTTGCTAGAGATTTGATGTAGTAGCTTGATCTTTGGAACTTCCTTGCATAAACTTGGAGTTTATGGATCAAATGATGGAAGATATGTATAAATTGTGATATGAACGACCCAAAACAGATTATGAGGGTTCTTAGGATGCATATCACTTGCTATTTATAGGAGGGTAAGTTTGGTTAACCATATATTGGGTTAAATATTAACCATGGTTAAGTTAGGACACTTGTAAAGATCTAAATGTACCATGGTTAGGATGATGCCACCAAAATGATGGCTCCCCCCCCTTAGGTCGGCCTAAACAAGATAAGATGACTTAGGTAGTTAGTTTTGGTATTATCTTGGTTACGGAGTGAGTTTTGGTTCCGTTAATCGCTAATCGTAAGCCGTTAAGCCATAAAACGTAAAACCGGGTATCGTAAAAATACGAAACTTGTAGGAATGATGAAACTCATCATTATACTCCATCTAAAAATATAAAATGGGTGATAAGTCTCATTGGGTGCAAAAACGTTGGTTAAAGCTGGAAATACGGGTCAAAAACGCGTAATTCGCAGTTTATCAGAAAAGAACGAAATTTCAGGGAAACGACCGTGAATTTATTTAGAGTAGACTAAAATTAGTCTAAAAGTGATATGAGATGTTAAAATGTGGTTTTCGTCATACGCGGGATAACTTTACAGTTATTCGTGAAATTTAAAAGTTACGCTATTTAAGCAAAAATGTAGAACGTACAAGGTTAATTCCTTTATGGTCAAAGGAGGAGGGAAATATGTTTGACTTTTCCAAAAAATGTAAAAGTGTCAAAAACATATTAGAAACACAGTGCAGAAATCGTTAAGTCTGGATGTAAGTAGAATTGTTTAAAACGTAAGTTTAGTTTTGTTCTGCGCTGGGCTTATTTGGTAATATTAAAAATAATAATTCTTAAAAATTCTCAAATTAATCATGAATGATCTAAAAATTTATCTGATGCGAGGAAAATTGTCAGGGTTGATTTTCGTTAAGCGCGTGATGTTTAAACGGTGGACCGTCCAAAACGAAACTTTAAAACGATGTTTACTTAATAACTTTTGCGAAAATGATCTAACGATGGTCGAATTCTCAGGTCATTACTAAAATAATTTATCTTACGAGAATGTGAAATAAAAGTTTTACGGATGAATAGTGAAAGTGAATAGTTAACGTGAATAGTAAAAGTGAATAGTAAATTCTCGAAAATGAAAAGTAACCTAAAAATGCGGGTGGTTACAAAAATAATACCCTAATCCAAACACCTACCTTCTTCAACCTCTCACCCACCACAACCCTCTCTTCACCACTTCTCCTACCATGCCGTCACCATCAACACCGTCACCGTCATTTACCATGATATTTAAGTGTGCACTAGATTTGGATCAAACATACTTTCTCCGTTAAATGATCACATACCACTTTACTTCATTCATATTCGCAGCTTTTGCACACCATCGTATATAAGATCTTATCAGCCTAGATTTAACCCAATATTAAATGTAGCTAACATGTTCCAAAACGGTAAACACATAGAATGAAACCACTATCAATCTATAAATGTAAATTAGAACAAACAACCAACAAAACTTTGTTTAACAATACCAAATCTATTCACCTAATGCAAGGTATTGTGTCTTACCTATACCCCCCGAATACCCATCTTCTTCAAATTATAATAAAACAAGGTCATATCAAATATTCACGAATAGAGCCAAAAAACTATACATCATATTAAAATACTACCTCACTTCGTTCACATTTGCAACTTTTGCACGCCATCATCTATAAGATTTCATTAACTCAGATATAACCCGACAAGCAGTAAAAATTTTAAACTCCAAACATATGCATATTATCATACACAAAGTTTGACAGCCTCAAATCTATTAAGGCAATGGGAGTCGTTGCATTTCACCTATAACCCCTAAATACCCATCTTCCCAAAATCCTAATGTGCTAAAATAAGGCCATATACGAAAACAAAAAACGTAAAACATAATCAAACGAAAAATACTATAGAATGTACTTTCCATTTATAACATGGAACCCATACAACATTGTTGCAAAACCCATACAACCATACTTTATACTAAGGATAAATCCTAGATAAACACAAAACCCCAAAAACCAAACACCATCCCTAAGACCTAGGACCAACAACAAACCTAGAAACGAAGAAGGTGAGTCATAAGCTTCACTTTGTTACTAGCATAACTGCGAGTTTCATTAGTCTATGCAGTCAACACCATAAGCTTCTCCAAATGTTGCTCCTGAGCTCTTTTCAGCTCACACACACTTTCAACCGTGGGGATAGAACCAATAACCAACTCCAACTCTTTAAGCAAAGCAACCCTATGCTTAGTACGTTCTTCCACTTAAGCACAATTCTTCTTGAGATCATGTTCATCTACCTTGTTAGCCGTCCTTTCCCTTTGAAAATGCACGAACATTTGTCTTTCTATACGTGTAGAATTAGCAGTCTCTGCCATTGTGACACAAAACCAAGCGAGTAGCCATTAACTTATTGATTTTTTTTAGGTTTTCTAATTAGAAATCAGATGAAATGTGACTAAAATGTGATCGGTAACTCCTTTAAATATAAAAAGAATGATGAAAAACGTAGATAAACAGTAGTAACTTTTCAAATAGACCATCATTAGCAGTCGCCCACATAGCCCAAGATTGACCGTCTCGATGGAAAACAAATAGATGGCTACGCGGATTCTCATAATTATTGACCACATGTTGAGTTAATTGTTAGCTTTATAAAAGTGATGACATTACGGGAATGGACTAGATACGTAGAAAGTTTTGCCCGTAGGAACTAATATTATATACAAGGCAAATATGTGATGTAATGAGCCTATTAATACCCCTCATGACACTCTATGAAGGGTGTGGGTGTGTAATATGTCTTTCATAATTCAACTAGTTTGTTTGTCTCACTAGAACACCTCATGCTCTCTCTACTTTCTCTCCCTAGAAATATGTCTACGTTTACCTGTTTTGATAAACCTAGACCTCTTGAACACGTTAATCTTGATATTTACAGTTGGAATTAGAGCTCACAGGTGTGATTTGGGGGCGTTTGTTTTGAAAATTCACATTTTTGGTGTTAAAAATAACGATTTCATGCATGTTTGGTCAAAAATGTATATATTTTTCATCCATAAACCTTGTTTTTCTGAATCTAAACTTAAAAGCTAACATTTTTAGGTTAAATTTTATGAATACAAAGGTCAATCTACACAAATACACGCGTTTTACCTTATAAATGGTCATTTTTTGTGTTTCCACATTTTTAGGACTTCAAGTGTACTTTTCTATCAAAACCCCATTTTGAACATTCAAATCCATGAAAAGAAACGTTTTTATGGCTGCTTTATGTTCTTAGAAGAAGTCTATGCAAAAAGAATTGTCAAAATCTTCAAAAATTACATATTTAAGCTCGTTTTTGGTGTTTTTGTTCGAACTAGTATTCAACGAGATTCATAAGTGGTGTTTTAAAAAATAAAGAGATTGAGGTGTAGGTGAGAGATAACGAGATTCTTCTTAGGTCAAATCTAGTTGAAAAAGTCAAAACCCTCAAACTTTAATGAGATCCTCAAAATAACGAGTTACCCAAACCCTTCAAATAACGAGTTAGCCTCTTTTCGTTATCTCGTTATTTTCTACTAAAAACCCTAAGTCGTTATTTCAACCAATCTCGTTATTTTCAGTTTTTGACCTAACTTGTTATTTTCATTTAATACACCAAAGTCGTTATTTTGAACCTTGAACCTAAGTCATTATTTACACCTTTGCTACCTTAGTCGTTATATATTCAACGAGATTTGACAAAGTAGTTGAAATCACCAAGATACCTAAGTCGGTATTTTGATCCTATACCTAAAAACAACAAGTTTCATTTTACCAAATCTCAAATATAACGAGTTGGAGACCTAGATTCAACGAGTTCATCATAGTTTAACTACTTTCATAATTAACGTGATTCACTTAGGTTTAACTACTTTCCGTATAACAAGTTCATAAGGGTTTAACTATTTTGGCAATATTAACGAGTTCATGGGTTTTATCGAGTTGATTAACGAGTTCTGTTGGGAATTATGTGAAGTTTGGATTATGCTGAAATTACTGCTGAAGAGATTCTACTGAAGTAGTGTGGATTCTGCCGAAGACATAATCTGCTGAAGTTTAATAGTTATTAGTTTGTTTCTGCGGAAGTGATTATTCCGTGTTTAGTATATTTAGTTTGGATATACATGAGCTTTATTAGGAAGTGATTGTGTATATCTTATTTAGTTTTATGATTATACGTTTCTTGGGAAATGGTTTAGGGTTTTGTTTAGGGTTCTGATAAGGTTTTAAAAGGTACCTTTTTAAGGGGTCATTTAAGCCCTTATTCGATCACTTCTGTATCCGTTATTGCTTAATATCGTTCCTTTTCACTTTTTAGGTCTCTTGAAGGCAAAATGCTGGAATGATGCTTATTTGGACGAAAAGGCGCGAATATACGAAGAAAATGGCCAAAGTCAGAATCGAGACACTCAAAGCTGCTGAAACATAAGGTGACGGCGTCACTGCATATCTGCGACGCCGTCGGGAAGGAATTTTGCGACGGGTCAGAAGCGAAATTGCATGTTTTCAAGGGACGACGTCAGGTTCTAAAGGAGTAGGCCGTCGTTACTCAGACGGCCTAGATGCAGCCAAGACGGCGTCAGAGCTGAAGGGGACGGCGTCACAGTCATAAGGTGACGCCGTCGCAAGGTTTACGTGGCCAAGACGAAACCCTAATGACGGCGACACGACGGCGTCACGAAACATAAGGTGACGCCGTCGCAGATGTAATCTTATATATAGAATCCGAATTTTTCAGTTTTGTGTGTAGTCTTTTGGAGTAAAAACCTAAAACCGAACCAAGGCTTTCTTGTGCAGTATTTTAGGGTTCTAAACCCTATTATACATCAAGATAAGTATTTACTTCATTAATTTAATTATGTCTTTGATTATTTGTGTGTATGCTTGCATGTTCTCCATGTCCGGCTAATTTATTTGTGTGTTTGCTTAGGGAATATGAAACTTAATTATTGAATATTGATTGGTTGATACTTATCTTAGTTGACTAATGATCTAGAGTGCGCTAGATTATTCGTTGTGTACTTAATGCTTGACTTTTCTTTGTGAACTTTAGAATATAATTATCTAGGTAATTGTAGGATAAAGTATTCAAGGACAACCGTAGAGTAGGCGTCTATAAATCACTAGAGGATTTGTAAACAAGACCCTTTGGTAATTTCAAAGAGTTAGGGAAATAAGCACGCCCTATAGCCTTAGAATCACAACGCAACTAGGAATAAGGACGTGACAAATCAACCATCAATAGGAGATAATTAAGGAGTAGTAAAACCTAAGTAAACACATCTTTAAACTATCATACGAGTACACATCAATTAGACATAGACTATCACAACCTTAGCTTAGATAATTAGATAATAGTAGAGTAATCGGTAGCAATACCAACCCCCCAAATCCAATACCCGAGATTCGTACCTTTTCAATTTCTAAAAAAACATAAAAAAGATAAAAAATAATCTTCCTCAACCTCAACCTTATCGTAGTAACTTCTCACTAGCATTCCTATTCCCCTAGAGAACGATATCAATACCCGTGGCTTACCCTAATTACTACACTACAACGATTAGGTTCACGACCTAGGGTGTTATAAAACTTGCTCGAAGAAAAGGAAGTTTCCTTGACCCCGAACGACGCGTGTAGCGTTATCAAGTTTTTGGCGCCGCTGCCGGGGAATAGAATAGCTAGTTAGTAGTCCACCTCGTTTAGGTTCTTTGCTTGATTCCTATCAAGTAAACTTTTTTCTCATTTTTTAGCTTTCTCTTAGTCTATCCCCCTTCTTTGTGTTTGTGTTCGTAAAACCCTTTTCATTTATGGCAAGTGAAGTTGCATTTGAATCATTAACGAATGAGGAACAATTGAATTTTGCAGATTGGTTTAGTTTTTATTGTTCTGATAAATTTGTGAGTGATCTTAAAGATATCCAAAAGAACAAGGGTGTAAGATTGGATGGATTTGATATATTTTGTGTTTGTGTAGCTTCTATTCAACGATCATTGACAAGATCAACTCCTTTTAGTGACACCATTTTTAGAATTTTTCAGAAAAGCCTCCTATGCATAAACCTTCAGTTGTTACAACTTGAGGAAATGGATAAGAAGGATTTATCTAACCTTAGGCATCATAATCAAAAAGACCTAGTTTTTAAGAACATGAAACCTAAACCCAAACAAGATTGTGAGATGGTTGAAGCTAAAATACCTAGTTGCATGTGTGGGATAGATTTCAAACATTTAGGAGATCTAGATATAATGGAGAAAAAGGTGGAAACTCCAAGCCCACAAGCCATACCATCACTTGAGGAACACACATCACCTATAACTTACCCGGAAGAAGTAGAAGAGACTATAGGAGCCCCTATTGATAGAGAACCTTTGGACCAAACGCCACTAGAGAATGTAGGTTTAGATGATTGTTGTCATGACCTCTCTCTTAGTCCTAGGGAAGTTCCTAATTTTGATGAACCGGAGCCTCAACCAAAAACCTTACCCAATGTTCTGTCTTTAGATGTGAATCTTGGAATTGAATTAGGCCCCAATCCACCCATCAAAATAGATAGTCCGGGTAGTTGCTTGATAAAGGTGGTAGATTCTAGGCCATGTAGAGTGGAAGCTAATATAGGAGTAACCCATGACCTTACACACTTATATCACCCATTCATGGTTGATAACAAGAAACACTATGGGTTTAAACCGGGTTTATTAAGTCAAGATGGATCCTTAACTAAGAATCTTTTGAAGTTGATAGAAGATGATCCATTTTTAGGAGAGATATTTGATTCACCCGCTACACCAATAGACTTAGGTAAGGTTATAATGAATGGAGCACACTCCTTTGAGCATATAAATCACCCATCACCCTCTCCCCACGTAGCAAATTTCCACCCTAAGGGTGTGTATTGCTACTATCACCCGCACTTAAACTTAAGTGTAGGAAAAACTTCCCCTTTATCTGTTAAATAAGGGTAGAGTCAGGCTCGTGACTCGAACAAAAACAAGCGCTTCTTGGGAGGCAACCCATGTGTATTTGTTTTTCATTTTCATTTGTGTGTCGTATATCTTTTATTAATTGTTTATTCTCATGTTTGAATTTGTAAAAATGCTTTATTTTGTTTTTAACCTCGTCTTAATTACATAAAAAGGTATTTTACATAAAGGATAAGTGTAGGGAGGATTACACACAAGAAACGTGAACATGAGAATAACAATTAACTAAAAGATATATATGTTTGTTTGTTCGAGTCAAATGCTTGTATCGAGTCATAATGGATGTTTTTGCAGAAGTTTTTCCAGATTCTAAAGATGCAAATTTTCCAGAATTTTTTCCAGAAAATCGCAGACCAGTTTTTGTCAGGATAACCTGACGGCGTCAGGATTGCAACCTGACGGCGTCAGGAAGGAATAAAAACATCAGCTTACTTTTTCTCGTTTTCTGAGCTACTTGTAAAATTTTGGAATTTTCCAGATCTTAACTTTCAAAACAAATTCTGTAAACATCCATTCCACAAGCATTATATCCTAGTTTTAAATCGAGTCTTATGTATATTATTACCGCCGATTTTACGCGAATGTTTCGTTTGTTTTCTTCTAGTGTGCAGGTTTAGTTTGTCAAGAAGAAGTTACACAAGTTTGGAAGGAGCCTTTCACGCAAAAAACTCTTCTTGGAAAAGATTTAACCACCACTTTTCACGGATCCTACCGAGCTAATCAGGGGAGTATTAGTTTCTTTCGTTTTTTTTACCTTCTATTATCATAACTTTGATACTTTCGGGGAACATTGGGGACAATGTTCAGTTTAAGTGTAGGGAGGGAAAATAAACGGGAACTTTGAAACTATGCTTATCCTTGACTGTTTGCTTTGTCCAAGTGTATTTGTGTAATAAACCATGAGAAAATGTAGGTTAGGGTAATTTTAGCCAAATTTAAAATTTTTTCATGACGTATAGGAGTGGGCCATTAGTCTTAACAAAAGCGTCTCATGGATAGGAAGTTGCATGATTAGCACAAAAACCCTTTACCACCTAAATTCCACCCAAAATGTGAGGATCACCCTTAGATTAGTAGGAATTAAAGCATTCATCTTTAATGCTTAGAGTGTGAATCGGTAGTATATTAGATTCTAGAACTTGTTTTGTGATGCATTCCGAGATCGCTAGTGAGACTACACTTGTGTAGTTAGGAATAACTAAATGATAAGAGGCATTAGGATAAACCCTTGTTTAATACCTGTAATATAATTACTTCTTCCATATCGGTTGAGTAATTCCCCCACACCCTTTGCGTTGTACTCATCTTTAGTACACGATACCCCTAGTTAACCCCTCAGAGCCTATCCTTTTCGCGGTTCTCGTGATGTTTCGGTTTTTCCGGAATATCAATGAAGAGCATTGTTTACACCCCACCCCCAAATATACACCCAAATCGCCTTAGCCTACCTTTATTGCACTCACTTTTAGTGCAAATTTATGTTATCACCCAAAACCCTTAGTTCAATTATTTGGTTGCTTGCATGAGTTGCTAAGTCGAGTCATATCCTTTGTATACAGTTTTGGGATGATTGGGATTCATGGGAAAAGTTAAAGTTTATGAAATATAGGGAAGAGAACGTTAAACTCAAATTCCCTTTGTTTGCATAATAATGTACTCCAAGTGTTTTGATCTTTTCAATTCGGGTCAAATTAGTGTTAGAGTAATAAAAACTCAAGTGTAGGGATGTGTCTATAAATCCCTATCATTTTGATGTACCGTAGAGGATGGTAGAGTAAAAGTGTATGCAAAAAAAAAAAAAAAAAAAAAAAAAAAAAATTCGAAAAAAAAAATAGAAAAAGAAAAAAAAAAGAGTAAAAAAAAAAAAAAAAAAAAAAAAAAAAAAAAAAAAAAATCCAAAAAAAAAAAAAACCAAAAAACCATACGGGCTACCATCCTACATCTATCTTTTAAATTATGTTTGTTTATTTTCGTTGCCTAGAGTTTTAGAGTGTCGAGTCTTGGCTTAGCAACGCCATTCTTCGTATACTTGCAACATAGAGATTTTTGACTATCCACCACTAAATAGCCTATCCCACCAAACCCTTCATTTCCCTACCGTAAGCCTAACATTACAACCCTTTAAAAGACCTCTTTGATAGTCTTTCCTAGGTGCTTACGCCAAAGCGACGGAGGTTTGATCTATTCTCAAGCCTATGGTAATCTATGTACTAGGACCGGTTAATGAGTGTTTATCTTCCATTTCCGATTTGTTATATTTCATATATACACCCGAGAGAGATGTGAGTATCCAAACACCCTATGTGAGGTGCTAGTATGTAATTTCCGTGCTTGTTATGACTTTTGCGGGGCTTATATGTGTTGTGGACCGTTTTGAATGAATGCTTCATGACCCCTAACTTATAAATTAATTGGCTAAAAGCACATTTGCTTGAGGACAAGCCAATACCAAGTGTAGGGATATTTGATAAGGTTTTAAAAGGTACCTTTTTAAGGGGTCATTTAAGCCCTTATTCGATCACTTCTGTATCCGTTATTGCTTAATATCGTTCCTTTTCACTTTTTAGGTCTCTTGAAGGCAAAATGCTGGAATGATGCTTATTTGGACGAAAAGGCGTGAATATACGAAGAAAATGGCCAAAGTCAGAATCGAGACACTCAAAGCTGCTGAAACATAAGGCGACGGCGTCACTGCATATCTGCGACGCCGTCGGGAAGGAATTTTGCGACGGGTCAGAAGCGAAATTGCATGTTTTCAAGGGACGACGTCAGGTTCTAAAGGAGTAGGCCGTCGTTACTCAGACGGCCTAGATGCAGCCAAGACGGCGTCAGAGCTGAAGGGGACGGCGTCACAGTCATAAGGTGACGCCGTCGCAAGGTTTACGTGGCCAAGACGAAACCCTAATGACGGCGACACGACGGCGTCACGAAACATAAGGTGACGCCGTCGCAGATGTAATCTTATATATAGAATCCGAATTTTTCAGTTTTGTGTGTAGTCTTTTGGAGTAAAAACCTAAAACCGAACCAAGGCTTTCTTGTGCAGTATTTTAGGGTTCTAAACCCTATTATACATCAAGATAAGTATTTACTTCATTAATTTAATTATGTCTTTGATTATTTGTGTGTATGCTTGCATGTTCTCCATGTCCGGCTAATTTATTTGTGTGTTTGCTTAGGGAATATGAAACTTAATTATTGAATATTGATTGGTTGATACTTATCTTAGTTGACTAATGATCTAGAGTGCGCTAGATTATTCGTTGTGTACTTAATGCTTGACTTTTCTTTGTGAACTTTAGAATATAATTATCTAGGTAATTGTAGGATAAAGTATTCAAGGACAACCGTAGAGTAGGCGTCTATAAATCACTAGAGGATTTGTAAACAAGACCCTTTGGTAATTTCAAAGAGTTAGGGAAATAAGCACGCCCTATAGCCTTAGAATCACAACGCAACTAGGAATAAGGACGTGACAAATCAACCATCAATAGGAGATAATTAAGGAGTAGTAAAACCTAAGTAAACACATCTTTAAACTATCATACGAGTACACATCAATTAGACATAGACTATCACAACCTTAGCTTAGATAATTAGATAATAGTAGAGTAATCGGTAGCAATACCAACCCCCCAAATCCAATACCCGAGATTCGTACCTTTTCAATTTCTAAAAAAACATAAAAAAGATAAAAAATAATCTTCCTCAACCTCAACCTTAGCGTAGTAACTTCTCACTAGCATTCCTATTCCCCTAGAGAACGATATCAATACCCGTGGCTTACCCTAATTACTACACTACAACGATTAGGTTCACTGCCTAGGGTGTTATAAAACTTGCTCGAAGAAAAGGAAGTTTCCTTGACCCCGAACGACGCGTGTAGCGTTATCAGGTTCCTTGTCTATAAAAGGAACACAATAGTATGAGTTATGTACCGGATTGGAAAAACACAGTTTTAGTTAATATAACGATCCATAGAGGATCACAGAGTTCTTAGTTATTTGTGTTACTTGTGTTTATATTCCGCTGATAAATATAAGTAGTAGAGATTGTCTTTTATTGTGCTTGTGATTACATAGGCATAAATAACGATCCACGAGCTCAAGATCTATCAAGGTCTGTTTGTTTCAACAAGTGGTATCAGAGCCTCGTGAGAGTCTCTACGATACTAAGGACAAGTTTTTCTGAACACCCATACAACCATAACAAAAATTATCATGCCTGGATCAAATGTTGATGAAGGAATCACCAACAACCAAAACTCCACCCATCTGCAACAAGTAAGTCTCTCTAATAGCAATGCTAAGTTTCCTTACCTAAAAAGGGAGGAATATGATCTTTGGGCGATGAAGATGCAGAATTGGATCTCCAACATTGATTGGAATCTATGGGAGATAGTCTTGAAGGGAAACAGTTTGAAGAGAACTACCACGGATGTTGCGGGTAAGATGACTAATGTTCCTCCCAAATTTGCTGAAGAATTACTGGCGGTTCAGAGAGAAACCAAGGTTAGAACCATTCTTCTTCAAGCTATTCCTGAGGATCACTTGAGTGATTTTCACTTCATGCAAGATGCTAAGGACATATGGTTAGAAATTAAGGCAAAGTTCGGTGGGAATGAGGAGTCTAGGAGACTGAAAAAGTCCATGCTGAGACAACAGTTTCAGGATTTTCAAATCTCTGAAGAGGAAGGAATACACAAGGGCTATGACAAGTTTCACAAGATTTTAAGTCAGTTAAATCAGCTGCAGGCAAAGCCAGATAATGATGATTGTAATTCTAAGTTTCTGAGGTCTTTACCTCCATCCTGGCTACACGTAAGCATTGCTTTAAAAGCTAAAGGTGGTTTGGACATGATTACCTTTGATGAGCTGTACCACAAACTTAAAGCTCTTGAACATGATGTAAGAAGTCCTTTTAAATCATCTTCTTCTGCTAGTCACACTGCATTCGTTGGAGCCTCTACCCCAAAGACAAGTTATGGTCCAAGCCCATATTCATCATCATCTTATGCTACTCCTTCATCAAGCTCTCATTCTAAATCGAGTGGGATTATGGAAGATGTTCTTGGATCTTTCTTTGCTGACTATGATCCTCAGCAGGATCTGGCCTATGAGGATTTTGATCAGGTGGACCCGCTTGAGATGGAAGAGATGAAGCTGAGGTGGCAGGCGGCCATGCTTTCCATGGATATCAAGAATTTTGAGCGAAAAGCTGGCAGAAGGTTTGGATTCAAAGGACGAGATCCAGCGAGGTTTGACAAGAGGAAGGTTAAATGCTTCACATGTCAACAGATAGGTCACTTCTCTAGAGAATGCAAAGACAGAAAAGCTGGTGATGAGACAAGATACTCTTCTTATCAGCAGTATCAGAAGGAGGCAGGAACTTCAAAGGGATCAGCTGCTTTGGTCACTCTAGATAGCAATGTGGACTGGAAGCAACATGAGCAGGAAGATAATGATGGTCCTGGTAATGATAACGTTGGTTTGATTGCAAGCTGTACTTCAGAGGATAGGCATGATCAGATTGCCTTGATGGGCATCTCTCAGGTACAAAACTGTTTGTTTGGTTGTAGTGAGCGTTATAATATACTCAAAGAAGCTTATGATATTTTGGAACCTAAATATAATGAATGCTATGTGGAAGTTGAAGCTTATAAACAGGCTTTAAAAACACTAGAAAGACAAAAGGTTTGGTTTCAGAAGAATCAAATAGCTTATGATGAGAAGATAGGTGTTTTAGAAAGGGATCTCGAATGTGCTAAAAATGAGTTAAAGTGGTCTGAGAAGTTAAGAGCAGATGTAGTGTCAGAAAATTTAGAGCTTAAAGAGAAACTTAATGAGGAAATTGCTAGGCATAAAGAATGGATATTAAATGGAAACAAGTTAGCAAGTCACATCTATGCTAGTCAAACTCCTAATACTACTATAGGTTTAGGCTTTAAGAAGTATGTGGGATTAGAAGCTAGAGATGACACTCGCAAATCTACAT
Organism: Chrysanthemum seticuspe; assembly: GCA_019973895.1. NCBI lineage: Eukaryota > Viridiplantae > Streptophyta > Magnoliopsida > Asterales > Asteraceae > Chrysanthemum > Chrysanthemum seticuspe. The sequence continues at coordinate 338,309,139 of BPTQ01000007.1, forward strand.
CAGCAGGCCTAGCTAATTTTGTAAAAGAAGGTGACCTACATGCTGTACGTGGACCTATTAGAGGTGAGCACATGCCCATTGACCTTTCCATTACTGTTGACTTTGATGGATCACACCATCTCTATGGCAAAAAGTCAAAGGACTTGCCAGACCCTGATACTTCTTCTAATGACTTTGTCTCTTGTGTTAACAGTGACAAGTCCTCCAAGCAAGGGTCTACAGAGTGTGATTCAAATGACAAGTCTGACCTTCCCAAGTCTTCACCCCTGCCTGCACCCAAGACTACCAATAAGCATGTCAGAGTTGCTGCCAAGGAATCCACTTCCAAGACAGTTGCCTCTGAAGACTTGCTTTTTAATTCTTTGCATAATAGTACTGTTAAAAACAATTCTTTTCATGGTTTTGGTTTGAATACTTCTGCTTGTAAGAACACATCTTTTGGTTTGAATAAATCTTCTAAACAGAAGACATGTTTTGTGTGTGGAAGTAAATTTCATTTAATTAAGGATTGTGATTATCATGAGCAAAGGATGAAAAGGTGTGGTGATTCTAGGAAATCTAGACCAATGTGGACCAATGTTAATGATATACCACCTTATGTTCCACAAGCAACTAATACTAATACTCCTTTTACTTGGAGAAAACCAGTTGTAAAACCATATGTTCAACCAACAAGTGAATATTTTAAAAATGGTTTTTGGCATGGATATGTTAACCCTATGACTGATGGGAAAGGGTACTGGGACACTGCTGTCAAGACCTCAGCAGGTTGTTCTTGGAATAAACAAGGACCTAAGTTCCAATGGAAACCCAAGAACAATAGTGGATCTTATACTTCTGCTTGGCATAACTCATATGATCCACAAGGCAGGTTCAAGTCAGCAATGACTTGAGCTTCCATAGTGTACTAATTATCTGTATATTTTTTTGTTGTTGTTGTAGGATCATCCCCTTAAGCATAAAGATGTTGGCATTGTTGATAGTGGTTGTTCTAGAAGTATGTCAGGAAACAGGGATATGATGCATAACTTTGTACCCATTGAAGGTGGAGGCAATGTAACCTTTGGAGGAAGTGATGGCAGAATTACTGGGAAAGGGACCATCAAAACACCTCAGCTGGACTTTGAGAATGTATATTATGTCAAGGAACTTCAACACTTCAATTTGTTTTCAGTCTCACAAATATGTGACACCAAGAACAAAGTACTCTTCACAGAGGATGAATGTCTTGTGCTATCTAAAGACTTCAAACTCCCAGAAGAAACTTCAATTCTGCTGAAAGTTCCTCGCAGTCACAATCTTTATACATTCAACTTAACTGATGTCAAACCAGCAGGTGACTTAACGTGTTTGGTGGCTAAAGCATCCGTGGATGAGTCCACCAAATGGCACAGAAGGATGGCCCATGTCAACTTCAAGACCATAAACCAGCTCTCTAAACTGGGCCTTGTTGAAGGTCTTCCTTCCAAAGTTTTCACAAATGATCATAATTGTGTTGCATGCAACAAAGGAAAGCAACACAGAGCCTCATACAAAGGTGTTCCTGTTACGGCAGTGAGCATTATTTCTGAACCTCTTCAGCTGCTTCATATGGATCTGTTTGGTCCAACTCAAGTCCGAAGCATTGATCATAAATATTTTTGTCTGGTGATCACTGATGGTTATAGCAAATTTTGTTGGGTATTCTTTCTAAGGACCAAAGATGAAACATCTACAGTGTTGAAAGACTTCGTTACCCTTATTGAAAATCAGTTGAACAAAAAGGTGAAAGGAATTAGGTGTGATAATGGGACAGAGTTCAAGAATGCTATACTTATAGAACTCTGTAGGTCAAAAGGAATCAAAAGGGACTATAGCACTCCAAGAACCCCTCAACAAAATGGGGTGGCAGAAAGGAAAAATAGGACCTTAATAGAGGCTGCAAGATCAATGCTGGCAGACTCTAAACTTCCAACCATGTTTTGGACTGAAGCTGTTGGTACAGCTTGTTATGTACTAAATAGAGTGTCCATTACTAGACCACATCTTAAAACACCATATGAACTTCTTTTTGGGAAAGTTCCTGTTATTCATTACCTTAAACCGTTTGGCTGTCAAGTGACAATTCTGAATACAAGTGATCCGTTGGGCAAATTTGATGAGAACGCTGATGATGGTTACATTGTGGGATATTCTGCTCATAGTAAGGCGTATAGGGTTTACATTGTGGGATATTCTGCTCAAAACACCTCAGCTGGACTTTGATGATGGTTACATTGTGGGATATTCTGCTCATAGTAAGGCGTATAGAGTCGCTAGCTTGATCCGTTGGGCAAATTCGATTATTTGTCCAAATGGGTGGAAGCGAAAGCGCTCCCTACCAACGACGCCCGAGTAGTTGTGAAGTTTCTAAAGTCTCTCTTTACCCGTTTCGGAACTCCCCGTGCCATCATTAGTGATCGCGGTACGCACTTTTGCAACGACCAATTCGCAAAAGTCATGCTTAAGTACGGTGTCACTCACCGTCTTTCTACCGCGTTGATGCGTGCAAAACCGTCAAGGTTTCTCACACAAGCCCGCCACTTGTGAATGGCAGACCGTAAGAACCTTAAAACAGTTTGAACACGAACTCAATGAAGATCTGAGGAGTACAATGTTTCCCCGGGTCGTTATGTCCCAGCGAGTTGTGCAATGGATTATCAAACGTTTAGTGATCGCGAGATTTGAACGGGAAAAGGATTTGGAATTATTATAACTACGGAAAAAGGACATAAACTACAAGGGCTAAAATGCAACTTAAAGGAAATTAAAAAGATAAAATCTATTAAATAAACGCTATCACTATTTTAAAATTGATGAACGTTTAAAATCTAAAACTTACGTTTAAATTAAAAACGTAAACGTACAAAATAAAAAGTGAAACTTATACAATATAACTCCTAAAAATATGAAAAATACATTTTTACAATCCTAATGATAAAAGAAACTTTTGAGAAAAAGAAAATTATTTTTATGACTATTTGTTTATTTATTATTAATTAAAAACTATTTTTAACTATTTAATAATTACCTAAAATACAAGAAATTAGGAAATAAAGCTAGAAAAATAAAATTATGAAATGGAAAATTCTAAAATATCAAATTAGAATTTTCAAAACTATTTTTTTAATTTTCTGATTATTTTTCTATTTTCTAGGAATTTTAAACTATTAAAAACTAATTAAATTACTAAAAATTACCAAATAAACTATGAAAAATCTGGAAAATTACTTTTTTTACTTTTTATATTTATCTAAACCTAAGAAAATTGAAAACTTATTTTTTTGAACCTTTTCTGAATTTTTTGTATTAAAAGCTAATTAAAAATGCTCAAAAACTACTTTAAATTAAGAAAAATAGCAAAATGACTTAGAAAAATCTGAAAAATTCAGGAAAACTCTAAAATGATATTAAGAAGCTAGGAAAAATGGAAAAACAGTGTGCTATGTGGAAGAAAATGAAACTGATGAATCAAGTGCTTATTGAAATAAGCACTTGATAAGCAAATGAGCAAAATAAGCAACCACACTGGAACAGAAGCTCTTATAAGCTATATTAACCAAAATTCAACTAAAAACAACAAGCCTTAAACACTGGAATGCAAGATACCAAGATTTGCTTATTTGAGATTAATGTGCTAAAACAGTTTGTGGGTACCTACTTGCAGCCACAAAATAAGCAATCCAATAAGCTAGAAATTAGAAACAACAACTTGGAACCTATACTAGACCTGGTTGAGATCTTGTAAACCAAATTATAGACCTAGGTGAGCTCTATTAAGCTCTGTGCAACTTCTGCAAATCTGTGAGAAAACTCAGCATAAGCTGAGTTTTGCACAGGGCAACTGAGACCCAAAGTACAAGCTTGTTTAGAGCTTAAAGAAAATTTGTAAAATTGTACAAAAATGGCTATAAGAAAACAGACCAAGAGAGGTTTTTAAAACAACAAATTTCACTAAATAAGACCCAATAATGAATCCTAGAAAAATCCTTTTCAATTGGCTCAAAACAGATTTTTTTGCAACTTTTTGACTTTTGATGAAAAAATTAAACTTTGACTTTTTTGAGTTTTGAACTTGATTTAAGGACTGATATTGATGTTAATGATTGAAATGAGACTTAAGCAACCTATATCTATGTCTTTTAAACACAATTCAAGACTTAGGATTTGCAAAAATCCCAACAGTTAACTGTTGAGATGTTTTAAGTGAAATGTTGACTTGAAGCTTTGCAGACCCAATATTTTTGACTCAAATGAACTCAAATACACTTAATAAACATGATCCAACAGAACTTAGCTACTGAATAGACCTCTGAGACAGATTATTTAGCAGAACCAAACACCCTTATATTCTACTGATTTGAGCTCAAAACTAATCCAAACTCTTAACCAACTTGTAATTATGATCAAATTAACTTTAATTAACCTAAAAACTACTATTAGAACAGATTTTAACAGATTTAAACTACAAATGCATTAAGTACAAAATCATGTGAAAATCACTTACAAGAGTCCAAAACCACAATGGCTTGCAAACAGAGAAACAAGGACCCTAACCTATCAATTCCAACCCATTTGAACCTAAATCAACCCATATTCCTGTCTGAATCAACCCATATCATCCCTGCATCAGTTTTTCTCCTTGCTTTGACTTTCATTGACCAATGTCCAATATTGTTTGAGATGTAAATGTAAGTTTAAACAAAGCTTTAACAAGCTTATTAGAGCTTGTTTAAGCTTGAAAATAGACTGCTAACAGATTTGACAATGATTTTGAGATTGAGAAATTCAACAGTGGATACAAAATGAGAATTGTAACAATAACTGAAATTGATGCTTGAATTGAGTTTTAATACACTTAAATACTTTAAGTTAACACAATTTAACAAAAGATTACAAGTTTGATACTAAACTAAAGCTTTAACATAAAAAACGACATTAAAGGTAAAATAAAAACTAGTAGACTCCTTTTCTTGCTTCCTTCTTGGTTCTTTTATATCCCAATCTCTTTTTCTCTCTCTTCTGAATGTTTCCCATCTGCTTTCTTAGCCATTGGATGGCTTGGAGTGATCCTGGCCTTTGAAATGGTTTTTGGCGCCAAAAGGAGATTTTAGCAGTTGGGGTTGATATGGTGGGTAAGGGTGCATTAATTGATCCTTGGATGTTAGTTGAGGAGGAGGGGACATGGAAATGAGATTGGGAGGCTGGGTGGTTGCAATGGTGGCTGGGTATGGGAGTAGCAGACAAGGGAGAGGGAAAGGGGGGAAAGGGGTGTGGGTTTGACCAGTTTGACTGGTTTTAATATATTAAAGGGGTGGTCCAAAATGGTTAGTGACAGGGGGTCCAAAGGTTGGCAGGGGTTCACATGGAGGTACAAGGGTCCAAGAGGTCAAAAAGGGTTTAATAATACATAAGGACCCATTTTGCAATTTCTGAAAATTAGGGGACCACTTCTGCCATTTCATCAAAGTTTATCCAAGGGCTGAAAATGACAAGTTCCAAAAGTACAAGGACCAAAGCTGACATTTTCCATTTCTCCAGGGGCCAATTTTGCCAATTTTCAAACTTGGAGGACCATTCTTGTAATTTTCTCAAACTTTTGATATTTTTCACCAAAGGACTAAATTTGACAACTTTTGATTTTAAAAGGACCTTTGGTGATTTTACTTTTGAAATTATGGCTCAGGGACTATTTTTGACAACTTTTGAAACTTGGGGGACTAAAACTGCAATTTTTGCAAATTTGATATGTTTTTCATCTGATTTTGATATTTTTGCATTTAAAACACATAAAACACTGATTTGTGATATTTTGATCATTTTGATGTGTTTATGAGTGTTTTCAGATGATTTTGCAGTTTATTTTGTACAAAAATGATGAGTATTTAGACACTCATCAATCCCCCACACTGAGATATTGCTAGTCCCTAGCAATGATTTGAGAAAACATAATGGATTTTAATCTCTTTACCAAAAGCCATTACTTCTGGAGTAGCCAAATGTTTTAGTTCAAGTAAGAACCATGGTACACCGATAACCATGTGATTTTGAGCAAACCACCAGCTTCCAACGGATTTGATTTGTCTTTACCAGAAGCCGTTTGCTCTGGACTAGCCAACTCTTAGATAAATTATCAATATTATCTTTGGTGAGCTGATTACCAATTATGGATTTTCCACTGCCTTTACCACAAGCCATAAACTTGCGGGCTAGCCAACTCTTCACTTTTTAGGATATGGTGAGCTGAATACCATACAATTTTGGGCAAATTGCAAGCCATATAAACGGATTTGATATATCTTTAACAAGAGCCGTTTGCTCCTGGATTAGCCAATCCTTTAGTTTATTAGACAAGGCGGACTGATAACCATATGAGTAAGTGAAAAACACTTACTCCAAAAAAAAAATTTTGGCCAAAAACGGGGGAATTGGGTAGATAATATATGAAATTCGTGAGAATTCCCCCCCACACTTAGAAATGAATATTGCCCTCAATATTCAAAGTACCGGCGATTATGCCGAAACATAGAACGTAAAAGGGAAATATTACGGCCATTATTTTAATAATTTTTTTTTTTTCAGATATATATATATAATATGTGGGGCATCACCCCTACACTTAGGTGGTAGAAAGGGGTAAGAAGTCAGAAATATGGGTGAAAACCCATATGGTGAGTGCTACTGTTTTTGGTTCCCGAGTCGCTAGCTTGACTCGACCCCGAATTAATTGGTTCATGGGGAAGCAAAGTGGAAGAAACAATCTCCATCGGACTTTCATTCAAGATGTTTGGACAAACATTTGAAGCACGTGAAAGTTCCACACCGATGAGATATAGAGAGAACCGGCTCAAAAATGATAATTGAAAATGCCGGGGTCAAAGATAATGTCTTCACTCCCGAAGGAGTTAAGACATGGAGAAGTCACACCGTATGTGAAGAAAAGAAGGAGAATCATGATGATGATCATGACTAATTCCTCATTATCAGAAGGAGAATTCATGATTTTTGGATCATGAATCTCATCAGTGAGGATAGAATCATCATCACATGATGGAAGAGATAAGATAGAATACAGAGGTGGGACAAGTGGTGTGCTCTGAGAGCTAGCAATTTCCACCACTTCCGTGATGGTCTCTGTATCGGCCTCAGACATTTCATCGAAAAGAGGATTTACTTTCTCAAAAGTGTAGTCATTATTAAATTCAAAAAGAGGATTTGAGAAAATCCCGGAAGTAATCTCAGAAATGTCGAGAGAATCACAAAAAGGCAAATCACAATCACTATCGGATATATCCTCAGACTCACTTTGGATTGGGACAAGGCTCTCAACACTAGACGGTTCCATTTCTGGAATAGTGCTAGAAGGCTCGTCCCCCATTATGAGAGAGTCTTTGGAAGCAATAAAAGGTAAGATAGGTGTGATAGCAATAGACTGAGGGAGTTGAGAAATAAGATCGTTCAATTGAGTAACACTCTCCTCGTCGTAATCATAGTATTCCTTCATTTGAATACTATCCTCATCATCATCGTCATCATATCGGACTCTTATGTTCATCTGCTGAAGCTTACACACCATTCTTTTCATTTGCAGCTTCTTTCGAATGCGTATTTCTTCAGAACTTTGAGGAAGATTGCACTCCTCGTAATCATTGAGATGCTGTGAAGGCTCGGAAGTCTGATGACTGATGGAATACTGTGGGGGTTGGAAATTGTCAAAACCGGGAGAATTGGAATTTTGAAAATTTTGATTCATCGGTTGACATTCAAAAGTCGCATGAGGACCCCCGCAATTCTCACAACAGAGATAATTGAGAAAATAACTTTCACCAAAGTTCTGATTGTAACACGGTTCCGGCTCATAGACAAGCGGGACCCGTGGTGGACAATCAAAACCGTAATGAGAATCATTCCCACAAAACTCGCATGAGTAGGATTCGTATTGGGGGTGTGGAGGTAGGTAGGAAAAATCGGGTGTTTCATTTGAAATGGGATCGGGATTACCGACAAACTTGTCTCCGAAACCCACATTGGTACATCGCCGACAATTTCCACCGTTAAATGGACCTCCACACCAGGAACATGTTGAAAACCATGACATAAAGAATTAAACGGATAAGAGGGATAAGAGATGAAGAATTAAACGGTTATAGAGGATAAGGAATGGAGAATTAAAGAGGTTTGAGGATAAAGAAATGTAGAATTAAACAGATTAGAGGATAAAGGATGGATATTTTTGGATTTTTTTGAAAAATATGCTGCAAAAACAAAGAATGAAAATCTTTTTGGATTTTTGATTTTTATAAGAAAATATAAATATATACAGATGGTATAGACAAAGAGTGAATATCCAAATCACTAATCTGCTAGACGGAAGATAATCAGCACAGCTCCCCGGCAGCGGCGACAAAAATTTGATGCGTGCAAAACCGTCAAGGTTTCTCACACGAGCCCGCCACTTGTGAATGGCAGACCGTAAGAACCTTAAAACAGTTTGAACACGAACTCAATGAAGATCTGAGGAGTACAATGTTTCCCCGGGTCGTTATGTCCCAGCGAGTTGTGCAATGGATTATCAAACGTTTAGTGATCGCGAGATTTGAACGGGAAAAGGATTTGGAATTATTATAACTACGGAAAAAGGACATAAACTACAAGGGCTAAAATGCAACTTAAAGGAAATTAAAAAGATAAAATCTATTAAATAAACGCTATCACTATTTTAAAATTGATGAACGTTTAAAATCTAAAACTTACGTTTAAATTAAAAACGTAAACGTACAAAATAAAAAGTGAAACTTATACAATATAACTCCTAAAAATATGAAAAATACATTTTTACAATCCTAATGATAAAAGAAACTTTTGAGAAAAAGAAAATTATTTTTATGACTATTTGTTTATTTATTATTAATTAAAAACTATTTTTAACTATTTAATAATTACCTAAAATACAAGAAATTAGGAAATAAAGCTAGAAAAATAAAATTATGAAATGGAAAATTCTAAAATATCAAATTAGAATTTTCAAAACTATTTTTTTAATTTTCTGATTATTTTTCTATTTTCTAGGAATTTTAAACTATTAAAAACTAATTAAATTACTAAAAATTACTAAATAAACTATGAAAAATCTGGAAAATTACTTTTTTTACTTTTTATATTTATCTAAACCTAAAAAAATTGAAAACTTATTTTTTTGAACCTTTTCTGAATTTTTTGTATTAAAAGCTAATTAAAAATGCTCAAAAACTACTTTAAATTAAGAAAAATAGCAAAATGACTTAGAAAAATCTGAAAAATTCAGGAAAACTCTAAAATGATATTAAGAAGCTAGGAAAAATGGAAAAACAGTGTGCTATGTGGAAGAAAATGAAACTGATGAATCAAGTGCTTATTGAAATAAGCACTTGATAAGAAAATGAGCAAAATAAGCAACCACACTGGAACAGAAGCTATAATAAGCTATATTAACCAAAATTCAACTAAAAACAACAAGCCTTAAACACTGGAATGCAAGATACCAAGATTTGCTTATTTGAGATTAATGTGCTAAAACAGTTTGTGGGTACCTACTTGCAGCCACAAAATAAGCAATCCAATAAGCTAGAAATTAGAAACAACAACTTGGAACCTATACTAGACCTGGTTGAGATCTTGTAAACCAAATTATAGACCTAGGTGAGCTCTATTAAGCTCTGTGCAACTTCTGCAAATCTGTGAGAAAACTCAGCATAAGCTGAGTTTTGCACAGGGCAACTGAGACCCAAAGTACAAGCTTGTTTAGAGCTTAAAGAAAATTTGTAAAATTGTACAAAAATGGCTATAAGAAAACAGACCAAGAGAGGTTTTTAAAACAACAAATTTCACTAAATAAGACCCAAAAATGAATCCTAGAAAAATCCTTTTCAATTGGCTCAAAACAGATTTTTTTGCAACTTTTTGACTTTTGATGAAAAAATTAAACTTTGACTTTTTTGAGTTTTGAACTTGATTTAAGGACTGATATTGATGTTAATGATTGAAATGAGACTTAAGCAACCTATATCTATGTCTTTTAAACACAATTCAAGACTTAGGATTTGCAAAAATCCCAACAGTTAACTGTTGAGATGTTTTAAGTGAAATGTTGACTTGAAGCTTTGCAGACCCAATATTTTGACTCAAATGAACTCAAATACACTTAATAAACATGATCCAACAGAACTTAGCTACTGAATAGACCTCTGAGACAGATTATTTAGCAGAACCAAACACCCTTATATTCTACTGATTTGAGCTCAAAACTAATCCAAACTCTTAACCAACTTGTAATTATGATCAAATTAACTTTAATTAACCTAAAAACTACTATTAGAACAGATTTTAACAGATTTAAACTACAAATGCATTAAGTACAAAATCATGTGAAAATCACTTACAAGAGTCCAAAACCACAATGGCTTGCAAACAGAGAAACAAGGACCCTAACCTATCAATTCCAACCCATTTGAACCTAAATCAACCCATATTCCTGTCTGAATCAACCCATATCATCCCTGCATCAGTTTTGCTCCTTGCTTTGACTTTCATTGACCAATGTCCAATATTGTTTGAGAATTAAATGTAAGTTTAAACAAAGCTTTAACAAGCTTATTAGAGCTTGTTTAAGCTTGAAAATAGACTGCTAACAGATTTGACAATGATTTTGAGATTGAGAAATTCAACAGTGGATACAAAATGAGAATTGTAACAATAACTGAAATTGATGCTTGAATTGAGTTTTAATACACTTAAATACTTTAAGTTAACACAATTTAATAAAAGATTACAAGTTTGATACTAAACTAAAGCTTTAACATAAAAAACGACATTAAAGGTAAAATAAAAACTAGTAGACTCCTTTTCTTGCTTCCTTCTTGGTTCTTTTATATCCCAATCTCTTTTTCTCTCTCTTCTGAATGTTTCCCATCTGCTTTCTTAGCCATTGGATGGCTTGGAGTGATCCTGGCCTTTGAAATGGTTTTTGGCGCCAAAAGGAGATTTTAGCAGTTGGGGTTGATATGGTGGGTAAGGGTGCATTAATTGATCCTTGGATGTTAGTTGAGGAGGAGGGGACATGGAAATGAGATTGGGAGGCTGGGTGGTTGCAATGGTGGCTGGGTATGGGAGTAGCAGACAAGGGAGAGGGAAAGGGGGGAAAGGGGTGTGGGTTTGACCAGTTTGACTGGTTTTAATATATTAAAGGGGTGGTCCAAAATGGTTAGTGACAGGGGGTCCAAAGGTTGGCAGGGGTTCACATGGAGGTACAAGGGTCCAAGAGGTCAAAAAGGGTTTAATAATACATAAGGACCCATTTTGCAATTTCTGAAAATTAGGGGACCACTTCTGCCATTTCATCAAAGTTTATCCAAGGGCTGAAAATGACAAGTTCCAAAAGTACAAGGACCAAAGCTGACATTTTCCATTTCTCCAGGGGCCAATTTTGCCAATTTTCAAACTTGGAGGACCATTCTTGTAATTTTCTCAAACTTTTGATATTTTTCACCAAAGAACTAAATTTGACAACTTTTGATTTTAAAAGGACCTTTGGTGATTTTACTTTTGAAATTATGGCTCAGGGACTATTTTTGACAACTTTTGAAACTTGGGAGACTAAAACTGCAATTTTTGCAAATTTGATATGTTTTTCATCTGATTTTGATATTTTTGCATTTAAAACACATAAAACACTGATTTGTGATATTTTGATCATTTTGATGTGTTTATGAGTGTTTTCAGATGATTTTGCAGTTTATTTTGTACAAAAATGATGAGTATTTAGACACTCATCACGCGTATCACCCCCAAACTAGTGGGCAAGTGGAAGTTTCGAATCGTGGCTTGAAAAGAATCTTGGAGAGGACCGTAGGTGAAAACCGTGCCTCTTGGTCGGACAAACTTGAAGATGCACTTTGGGCCTTCCGTACCGCTTACAAAACACCCATCGGGTGTACTCCTTACAAGCTTGTGTATGGAAAGGCGTGTCATCTCCCGATCGAGCTCGAGCACAAAGCCTATTGGGCCTTGAAGCATACCAATTTTGACCTTAAGTCCGCGGGTGATCACCAGAAAGTTCAACTCAATGAATTAAATGAACTCCGTGATCAAGCCTACGAGAACTCGTTGATTTATAAAGAAAAGACAAAGAAGATCCATGACTCAAAGATTAAGAACCGCGTTTTCAACGTTGGTGACCGAGTCCTTCTTTTCAATTCTAGATTGAAAATCTTCTCGGGGAAACTTAAGACCCGTTGGACCGGTCCATTCACCGTTGCCAAAGTTTTTCCATATGGCACCGTCGAATTATCTCAAACTGACGGACCAAACTTCAAGGTGAATGGACATAGATTGAAACATTATGTTGGAGGGGACATACCATCCATGGTTGTCCCGGATCTACAAACTTTCCCCATGAACCAATGAATGCGGGGATCGAGTCAAGCTAGCGACTCGGGAATCAAAAACAGTAGCACACTATATGGGTTTTCACCCGTATTTCTGACTTCTTTCTACTTTCTACCACCCTAGTGTGGGGGAGTTGCCCCCTGCTGTTGTATATAAAGTTTTCTAAGAAAAAAAAAAATCAAATAATGGCCGTAGTATTTCCATTTTACGTTCTATGTTTCGGCATAACCGCCGGTACTTTGAATATTGAGAGCAATATTCATTTCTAGTGTGGGGGGAATTCTCACGAATTTTATCATATGTATTACCACCCTATTCCCCCATTTTTGGCCAAAATTTTTTTTTTTAAGTAAGTGTTTTGCACTTACTCAGCTTACGGTTATCAGTCCGCCATGTCTAATAAACAAAAGGATTGGCTAATCCAGGAGCAAACGGCTCTTGGTAAAGATATCTCAAATCCGTTGACGGCTTGCAATTTGCCCAAAATTGTATGGTGTTCAGCTCACCATATCTTTAATTAGTGAAGAGTTGGCTAGCCCGCAAGTTTATGGCTTGTGGTAAAGGCAGTTGGAAAACCATAATTGGTAATCGACTCACCAAAGATATTTTATCTAAGAGTTGGCTAGTCCAGAAGCAAACGGCTTCTGGTAAAGACAAATCAAATCCGTTGGAAGCTGGTGATTTGCTCAAAATCATATGGTTATCAGTGTACCATAGTTCTTACTTGAACTGAAATATTTGGCTACTCCAGAAGTAATGGCTTTTGGTAAAGAGATTCAAATCCATTAAGTTTTCTCAAAAGATTGCTAGGGACTAGCAATGGTTCAGTGTGGGGGATTTGATGAGTGCTTATTCACTCATCATTTTTGGTCAAATCTGAGCTGCAAAACATCTAAAAACACTCCGAAATGCATCAAAATACTGAAAATATCTCAAAATTGTGTTTTATATATTTCAGATGCAAAATTATTGAAAACAAATGAAAAACGAACAAAGTTTGCATTATTGGCAGTTTTAGTCCCCCGACTTTCAAAAATTGACAGAAATAGTCCCTGAGCACGTATTTTAAAAAGAAAAATCACCAAAGGTCCTTTTGGAATCATAAATTGTCATAATTAATCCTTTGGTGGAAAGTTCCAAAAGTTTTGAGAAATTACAGTTTTGATCCCGGGATTTTAAAAATGATCATGTTTAGTCCTTGGAATTTCACATTTGGCAAAAATGATCCTTTTATTATTTGAAGATTGTCAAATATGACCCTTGGATTACTTTTCAGAATGTACGCGAATGGTCCCTGAATTTTCAGTTTGGCAGTTTTGGTCCCTATGTTTGTCTTGGATCACAAAGTCCAAATTAATACTACAAACCAAACCAGCTGTGAACCCCACCCCTTTCCACTTGACCCCTGCCACTCTCCTATTTGAACCCCTCCACAACCAATAATAAAAACGACCCCCCACTTCCTTTTTCCCTCCACTCTTCCCCACCTTCTTCATCCTTTTCCCAAAACCCAGATATCTCCCCTCTTTACCCAGCTTCACCAAAACCCTAGAACACTCAACCTCACCACAACCCTTTTACCCAGTATATCCCAACTCCCAAACCCACTCACTCACCCATTACCCCTCTTCCCCAAATACCAGCTCAGCAATCCATGTCAAGAAGACAAATCAATGGCTCAGATGTAATCTCATGGGTACCTAACTGTTGGATGGCTAGGATCAATTCAAGAAAGCACAAGTGAGTCTTTGGCTGGTTTTATCTCACAGCAGAAGCACAACACAGAAGAGATTGAAGACTCTTAGTTTAGTATAAATATGAAGCATGTATGCCACTTATAAGGCAGTCAAGTTTTAGTCTAGTTTTAAGTTAGTTAATTTTCTTTAAAGTAGTTTTCTTTATTCAGTGTAACCTTGAATTTCCATTAATGAAAGTATTTTTCTGTCTTTTCTGTCTCAGCTTTTTAATAAGCACTTAGTGCTTATTTACTGTTACTTAACTTTATTGATTAAATTAGTGCTTAATTTAGCTGCTCAAACAGTTTTTGGCAAGAAAAACCAAAGTCTCCTTTCTAAAAAAAACCTGTTTTAAAGCTTATTCTCCACTAAGGGAGTGTTTGGTTTGAGAGGGATAAATAGGTCCAATGTGTTTTTACCCACTTTGACCAGTGAAGTCAAACTATACTTTTGCATCTGAGTTCAGTTCTTTGAGTTGGAAAAGTTTTTTACAAGTTTACAATCGTTTCAAACTTGCTTTGGTTTTCAAAAAAATTGACTTTTGTCAGGTTTTCCATAGCAATTTAGTCAAGATTTCCATGAGATAAAAAATTTTAAAAAATAAAAATGGTAAGTTGACTAGCTTGTGTAACTGTGGTCAAGAAGGAAAAATTCAAAAAAATGTGTAGGTAGGGCTGCTGGTGGGTGAAAGTGGGTCATTTGGCCAAAAGGATGTTCTGTGCACATGAAGTTCAGTCCAACCCCAAGGTTTTTACAGCTTATTTATAAGCTTCAAACAGCTTATTAAGGGTTTTTGTTGGGGGCAAAAGGCAGTTGGCTAGGTGGACTTTAAGTGGTTAGAAGCTCAAATGCTCACTCAGTCCTCAGCTTATTCCAAATAAGCTGCAAACAGGTCCCCTTAGGCTGTTGCAGTTTGCAGTCACTCACAGGTCATTTTTCTCATTTGCTTATCAGTAGCTGTTTTTGGCTTATTTAGGAAGTTTAAAAGTTACTTTTAGATATAGCTGGATTAGAACTCAGGTTGTAGCTTATTGGATCTCCCCTAGCTTATTTCCCTCGTGTGCTTATTCTCCTTTTTCTAGTTTCAAGATTTCCCTTAGAGTAACTTGAAGCCATCTGCTTATTCTCTCATTTAGGTAGTATACTCAGTGTTAGCTTGTTAGATTTACAGTGCTTATTGGATATCAAATAGGAGTGCTTATTTAAAACGCTTTTCTTGGTCTTTTCTTTGTTTAAGTAAGCTGAAGAGGGTGTTTGGTTGGTTTCTGTTGTGGGCTGTCACAAAAAGCAGTAGCAACTGCTTATTCTTAAGCTAATCTCAAAGAAAAGTTTCACTCAAAAAGTTTTACTTTGAACTTACAAATAAGCTGCAATAGAAAAACAAAAGAAAAAAAAATCAAGTTTTCAAAAAGAGAACCAAGGGATTCTAACCCTGGTCTCTCAGCTCAAGTACTCAACACACCACACGCCTTACCAACTGCCCTTGGGACTTGTCTCATACATTTTCTACAAAATCTAATATATAACCCCACTGTGGCAGTTAGGCTTATAAGCTTTCTTTAGCTTATTTGCTGTTTATTTCCCAAAGCAGCACCCCAGTTTATTATTTTTCCTAGAACCAGCACTAAGCATAGTACTTTCTGTGATTTTTCCAAAATTAGTTTAATATTTTTAATCATTTAATTAGTGTTTAATAGTTTTTAATTCGTAGAAATTAATTTAAAAGTCGAAAAAATGCCCGGTCTTTTTCTAAAATTATTTTTAGTCAAATAGAACGTAGGAAAATTGATTTCACACCCGTAGCCCTTAAATTGCAAAAGTTTTACGTTTATGGCTCGGGTTGTTTGCCCTTTTTTTACGTTTTTGCGTTTTAGCACCCTAGGACTTAGTGTAGCTTCGTTTTATCATTTCTTAGGCTTAGTACTAGTTTATTTTTAGTTTATTAGGGTTCCCTTTCCTTAATTACCTTCCCGTTAATTAATTTGTAGAAACGTAATTCAACTCAAACAAATCATTAAAACCAATTCAAGTTCAAATCACGAAACTCAACGAATCCTTCCATTCACACCTCGTTGGGACACGACCCGGGAAATCACTTTTCCGGTATCACTTTTATCACACCCGTGAGATTTGATACGTTGACCTTTTTCCTAAAGGGTTAATTTGTCGAATTTTACGGTTATTTTGATATACGTTGATATTGTGTTTTTCACCACTCACTTCACAACGAATCAATAGGTGATACTAATGCACCTGTTAGAACAAGGGGTACTGTAGCACGTTCTAAATATGGTCAGGTAGCTTTTATCTCTTATGTCTCAAATCAGAAGAGAGACAATCACACAGACTATGAACATTGTTTATTTGCTTGTTTTCTCTCACAAGTGGAACCAACCAGTGTTACTCAGGCTCTTGATGACTCAAGTTGGCTTGAGGCAATGCAGGAAGAGATGCAACAATTTCAAAATCAGCAGGTTTGGATATTGGTACCACTACCTGATGGTAAGTATGCTATTGGGACTAAATGGATTCTGAAGAATAAGAGAGATGCACGAGGTATTGTCATTAAAAACAAAGCCAGATTAGTTGCACAGGGGTATAGACAAGAGGAGGGGATAGATTATGATGAAGTGTTTGCACCTGTGGCAAGAGTTGAGGCCATACGGATTTTCTTAGCTTATGCATCCTATATGGGTTTTATGGTCTATCATATGGATGTTAAAGGAGCCTTCTTGTATGGTGAAATTGAAGAGGAGGTTTATGTCACTCAACCTAAAGGATTTGAAGATCCAGATCATCCTAATCATGTTTATAAGGTAGTCAAAGCTCTCTATGGACTACATCAGGCACCCAGAGCCTGGTATGCTAGGCTCTCTACATTTCTTCTGAAGCATGGTTATAGAAGAGGTGCAATTGATAAGACTCTATTTCTTAAGAAGAATTCCACAGACATTATTCTTGTACAAGTGTATGTGGATGACATTATTTTTGGATCCACAAAGGAAGCTTGGTGCAGGGAGTTTGAGGAGCTTATGAAGGGAGAGTTTCAGATGAGTGCCATGGGAGAGATGACTTTCTTTTTGGGTCTCCAAGTTCAGCAGAAACCTGATGGTATCTTTATCAGTCAGGACAAATATGTGAGGGACATCTTGAAAAAGTTTGGTATGGAGGGTGTAAGGACTGCCACTACACCTTATGAAGCTCCAAAGACAAAGACCAACAATGAAGCAGATATTACTTTTCAAGGCCTGATATTAACAGCTTCAAGGCCTGATATTACTTTTGCTGTGAGTGTTTGTTCACGACATCAAGTTACTCCACTGACTTCCCATCTCAATGCTGTTAAGAAGATCTTTAAGTACCTCAAAGGCCAACCTCATCTAGGTCTTTGGTACCCAAAATAGTCTCCTTTTAAGTTGGAAGCTTATAGTGATAGTGACTATGCTGGTGCAAATCTGGATAGGAGGTCCACCACTGGAGGTTGCCAATTCCTTGGAAAGAGATTGATTTCTTGGCAATGCAAGAAACAGACTATCGTGGCTACCTCATCTACTGAAGCAGAGTACGTTGCTACTGCAAATTGCTGTGGACAGGTTCTTTGGATTCAAAATCAATTGTTGGATTATGGGTACAATTTCATGAACACAACAATTTTTATTGATAATCAAAGTA
This sequence comes from Chrysanthemum seticuspe, assembly GCA_019973895.1. Taxonomy (NCBI): domain Eukaryota; kingdom Viridiplantae; phylum Streptophyta; class Magnoliopsida; order Asterales; family Asteraceae; genus Chrysanthemum; species Chrysanthemum seticuspe. The sequence goes on from BPTQ01000007.1 coordinate 338,326,988, forward strand.
CCATATGCATTGTTAAAAATCCAGTTTTTCACAGTAGAACAAAACATATTGAAATCAGGCACCACTTTATAAGAGATGCATATGATAAACATTTGATAAAAGTGGTCAAAATTCATACTGATAATAATGTGGCAGATTTGTTAACTAAGGCTTTTGATGGACCAAGGTTTCAACACCTTGTGGTCCATATCAGTATGCTTAACCCTTAACTGCAAAGTTTAAGGGGAGGCATAGGCCTCAGGGGAGGATTTGTGTACACTTTGCATTTTTCTCTGTAATTTGTATATTTGTTTGCTTTTATCTAACTCTAACCAGCTAATGTAATCTTAGTTTGTTTTTCTTTGTTGGTTTGTGTGTTTCTCTGTGTTTGTTCTGTTTTGCAGATTGGTTGTTCATTTGGGATATGGTCAAGAAAGCTCTAAAGCTTGTTTCTACTGAATTCAAAGTGCTAAAGTGAGTCATTTGTTTCCTCTGAAGACAATGTACTGAAGTTATATGGTTCATTCAAAAGAAGTACTGAAGCAAATTGTTCATTCATTCATTCATTCAAGAAACAGTTTACAGCTTACAGCTTACAGCTTACAGAGTACAATCAACATCAAATGCATCTACATGATCTGCTAATCCTAATCTATTACATATCATCTATTCCAACATCTAACAGGCTGTTGGATATGCATGATCGCTCACATCTTTCACACTAGATGTTGGATATGCATTCGTGAAGTCTTGCATAACCACCCATTTATTCTATCTCGATGGCTGGAGATGCATAACTACTATGATGAGGATGCTAAGGATCAAAATGGAGAGGATGGATTGATGCAAATCATGATGATGAAGAAAAATAATGTGTCCTTTGTGCTTCATCTATTGATTTCAACCAAAATGCAACCCATCTACTATCCTGAAGCATTTCCTCTATACGATATGTGTTGATGCACCAAAACCTGATGCAGAAAGACCGAGAACCACCTCTCTATCTTTAGGGAGTGGTGGATTTCTGGCTCGTGGCCTTCGTTGAGGCTGAGGTGCTGTAGGTTGGGAGTAAGATGTTCTCTCCTTATAGGAGTCATCAGAATCATCAGCAGATTCACTTGGATTCACTACACTATCATCTTCTGAAGAAGGGAGAAAGGGTGATTTCTTTGGTCGTGGATATGGTTGTGGAAAGTAATAAAGCCATGGATTTGAATCATCACTTGATGATGATGGTGATGATGATGAGGATGATGTTGTGAGATCTATGATCTCAGGTTTGGTACTCATGGTTTATTGTGGTTAATTTTGGAGCATTGATGGAATTAGGATTTGCAATGATATTTGGGGGTTTTTGATGAAGAGGTATGTGTGCATTGGGATTGTTTTATAGACGGTTTCAAGTGGTAATGAGATTTAATGCGAGTGGGTGAAACAGTAAAAAGATATTTACTGAAGCTTCTTGAATACGTGATCTGTTTCTGCTGATTGGTATTCTTCAGCAGAATGGCTAGTGTTTCTACCGAAGTTGAAAGTGAAATTGTGTAAAAGTAGAAGTCCACGTCAGCATTGGTCAACTTTGACCAAAATTGGAAAATTTCTACTTATTCTCTACTTGCATATATTCGTCTCATATTAAGTGATTCTCTTTTTACTCTCATTCAAAACACTTCCATTAGTGTAAATCGTGACCCTAACTTTCAAACTCTCTCATGGCGCTTCAATTCAAACATGATCATAATAAGGTCGCTTTTCTGGGAACTGCTAGGGGTGACGAGTTGTATAGACCGATGATTGAATTCTTACAGAGATCAAAGATTCAGTATGCTCTAACACATTCTCCGAATGCTATATATGAATCATTGATTACTCAATTTTGGGCATCGGTTACGAAAAGGAATGATACAGAGATTGTAGCAAGGGTTGACGGAACAGAGTATGTGATGACAGAGGAACTGATAAGAAGACGACTTCGTTTGAATGATGAGAATGGAGTTTATCATTCTAATGATGCGGTGGTACTTGATGGGCTTAGAGCAATTGGATATCAAGGTACGAGGACTGACATGTGGTTAAAGAATCAACTTTGTCCTATGTGGAGGTTTTTGGTTCATACATTGCTTCAGTGTTTAAGCAATAAATCCGGAGGATGGGATCAGTTTTCGACTCAATTGGGATGTGGTATTATTTGTCTATCTCAGGGTTTAACTTATAATTTTTCTAAGTTTATTTTTGATAATATGGTTGAGAATATAACTAGGAAAAAGGGCAAGTTTTTGATGTACCATAGGTTTTTACAGATGATATTGGATGTTTCTACCCAAACCCAAGCTTTTCATCCCATAGGAGTTTTATCTTCTAAGTTATTTGCTTCAATGAGAACTAAATTTGAGGGGACACATTTTCCTTTATTAGCAGCCATGTTGCCTCAGGGGAATGAGACTGCTGATGAGGTTAATGTTGTTATTTTACCTTCTACCAATACTACTGATGGTAATCCTTCTGTTGCTATTGATGAGGGCCCTTCTGCTACTGCTGAGGCATCCATACCTTCGCCTAGACCTTGTCCTAGTCCATCACCTACACAAGTTTCTCTTGATGAAGTTCAGGTTGATAATGATAGATTGCCCACACCTAGTCCTATTAGGAATCCATTCGGTGACGGATTTTCTAATTTTGAGCATGTTCATATTACTCCTGAAAGGTCCAATGAAGCTCATATTACCACTGAGCAATCAGTTGGTGCAGCTGAGGATCCTATTACACTTACCTCTATTTATGCTCTAGTGAACAAGTATGCAGGTGAGGTGGCTGATCTCAAGAAGGAGCTTGCAGAGACCAAGTCTACTCTTGGTGGTAAGATTGTGGAGTTGCAGACTAAAGTTGAGAACTTGGAGGAACTACTTGGGAAAAGGGGAACAAAGAGAGTTTTGGTTTCTTCTGAAGAGGAGCAAGAAGAGACTCAGCATGCATCACTAGGAATCTTGGCTGATGCAGCTCTTACATCTGATGTTTCTTCTCCTATTGCTGAATCTTCAAGGAGCAAGGTGCCTATTATATTTGCTAGAAAAAGAAGAAGACAATATTTGAATAAGGTATCTACTGAAACTTCAAAGGAGCCAAATGTTGTTGATACAACTGCTGATGTTCTAGTTGAGGAGGTTGTTTCTGATCATGGTCAAGCCTCATTTGTACAAGAACAACCAAATTCTTCACCTTCAGCAGATGATGATGAAGTTTTTATGGCTGGGAGAATTTATAAGTTGAATTCTTCCTCTGAAGTTTTCTCTACACCTGTTGAGGAAGTGTCTCAACATGTTTCTTCTGATGTTGGTTTGGTTGTTCCTTCTGAAGCTCAAATTGGTTCTGCTGAGGAATCTTCTGACAAAGGAAAGGAAGCTGTGATTGATGATATGATTGGTTCAGGTCTGGTAACTGAAGAAGAAAATCAGGCTCAAGCTAGAATGTTTGCTGATTATGAAAATATGCAGAAGAGTCATGTAGTTGCTGAATTTCTTCAAGCTCAGTCTGATTCTAATTTGTCTACTGAAAGAAAATTAGATCTTGATGCATTACTTCCTAAGATCACTGATGATCAATGGGATGCCTATACTACTCAAGGTGCATCTGATCCAAATCTTGCAAAACTTATATTAGGAGCATCTTTTGATAATGAGAATTTTGTGGATCAAATGGTGGCTCTTGGTATTCAAAAGAAGCAAGAAGCGGCTGCAAAGAGGAGAGCTCTTATTGCTCAACGACATAAAGCAAAAAGGGAAAAACCAATGACTGTTGCTCAGAAGAGGGCTCATATGAGAAGAGTTGTGAAGAATCATAGTTCTACTATTTATAATTCTGGCATGTCAATGAAGCAAATCTCTGCTTTGTCTGATGATGCTTTGATCAGACAGTATAATATGATAATGAAGTTTTCTTCATCTGGTTCTACTCTTTCTTCTAAATTGGAAAGGATTGCTACTATGTCAGATGTTCCTAAAGCAAAGAGACCTAAAACAGTTGATATCGTGGATAATTTTGATGCTGTTTTGCCTCTGGTGATCTCTCCAGTTGTTACTTCTGAAACAACCTCTGAAGCTAATCCTTCTACTGATAAGGTTGTTTCTGCTGAGTCTTCTTTTGTTTCTTCTGAAGCATTGCCAAGTGTGGATGTGGGTGATCCATTGAGTAAGGAAGATGATCTACAGATTGATACAGATAAAATAGCTGGTAGGAGGTAGAAAAGTATGGTTAAAAGGAAACTTAATTCCTTAAGGAGTTCTGTCAGACTGGCTAGGAAAAATCTTTCAAAGAGTATTTCTTTAGATCTCAAGGCTGCTGAGTCAACTTTTATTACAGTTGGACCTGTTGAGGTTTTTCCTGAAGGAACACATGCGGTATTGATCAATTGGAAAGCTGGGAAGCTTAACACTGTTTATCGACTGGATAATACTGTTATTCGGTTCAACTTTTTGAAGGAAATCTTTCATTTGGTGAATAGACATGATTTGAAGATGCTGTATGAACATGTCACTCAGTATTATACTATTCATTCACCAACGGGTTCTGGTTTATATTTATTGGGTGATCTTCAAGTCTTGTTTGATTCTAATTCTCCAGAAGGTAAAGGGTATTCTATTTGGAGGAATTCACATAAGTGGGAGATTGAGAGTTGGAGGTTCTATCCTCTACCATGTATTCATGTGGTTCAGACACAATGTGGTATGATTTTGTGTATGTTCTCAGATAAGATTTATCCTTTGTCTGTTGAATTCATGGAAAGATTGCTTAGACAGAAGTTGGAAGTACCTCCTAATCCAGTTGGCAATGATGAACTTCATGCTTCTCAATGTGTTGGTTTGATTAAAACTCAGCTTCTGCAACATAAAGGTTCATCTTGATTGTAATATTTTGTTTATTTTGTAATTTTTGTTCTCTTTCTTTCTTAGTTAAAAAAAAAAAAAAAAAAAAAAAAAAATTGGGTTTGTCTAACTTTTATTGCAGGTTTGTTGTATACTTTTGATGGTTATTGACTCACCAGATATACCTTGTGTATGTCAAAGAGTTAGCTAGTCCAAGGGGTACAGCTTTGGTAAAGACACATCAAATCTGTTGATAGCTGTAATGGTTTGCTCAAAATCATAGGGAATGCAACCACCCATGCTTAATTGCTGAGTGTTGTATGGTTTTCAATTCACCATGATTTATTCCTATTTGGAATCCAAGAATTGACTAGCCCACTTGTATATGGCATGTGGTAAAGGCATTGGAATACCATATTTGGTAATCAATTCACCAATTCTAAGAATTGACTAGTCCTGAGCAAACGGCTACAGGTAAAGACATCTCAAATCCGTTTATATGGTTTCTGGTTTGCCAATAAATCAGATGGTTATCAGTGTACCATAGTTTACGAACTTAAACATATGGCTACTCCAGTAGTGATGGCTATTGGTAAAGAGACATCAAATCCATTATTTTCAATGATTCACCTCTCACAGGAGTTTACACACCTGGATGTGATGAGAATAGTCTGAAACTAATATGTTTTGATGTACCTGTTGTCATTTGTTGCTGCAAAGATATGGAGTTTCAGAGTTTCTTCATCAAAGAGATGTTCTTATTTGGATTCTTTGCTGCTGTTGTTCGTGCACAATCCTCTGGAGCTGTTTAGTTAAAGATCTATCAAGAAACTGGAACTTAACCAAGTCAAATTCCAGTTTAGGGGAGGATTGTTGGGAATTATGTGAAGTTTGGATTATGCTGAAATTACTGCTGAAGAGATTCTACTGAAGTAGTGTGGATTCTGCCGAAGACATAATCTGCTGAAGTTTAATAGTTATTAGTTTGTTTCTGCGGAAGTGATTATTCCGTGTTTAGTATATTTAGTTTGGATATACATGAGCTTTATTAGAAAGTGATTGTGTATATCTTATTTAGTTTTATGATTATACGTTTCTTGGGAAACGGTTTAGGGTTTTGTTTAGGGTTCCTTGTCTATAAAAGGAACACAATAGTATGAGTTATGTACCGGATTGGAAAAACACAGTTTTAGTTAATATAACGATCCATAGAGGATCACAGAGTTCTTAGTTATTTGTGTTACTTGTGTTTATATTCTGCTGATAAATATAAGTAGTAGAGATTGTCTTTTATTGTGCTTGTGATTACATAGGCATAAATAACGATCCACGAGCTCAAGATCTATCAAGGTCTGTTTGTTTCAACAAGTTCATACATACAAAACCCTAGTTTGATCCGCGAAACAGGGGGTCATATAAAAACACCATTATACAACAAAAACATTATGGAGATTTCTTGGTTTTATACTCATTAAGGAGAATTAAAACGTAAAGACAAAACCTAAATCACCATTCAACAAAAAAAACATTGGATATTATTAGTTTACACTCATCAAACATGATTCGTTTCATCGTTTCATTATCGTTAACACCAATTTATCCCATTTCAAAACAATACCAACCTTCACTTCACATGTCGATCCGAATCAAGATTCACAACAAATGACAATGGCTAGTTTCAGTATTTTTGTGACTACACGGTTTTTTACAATATTGCTTATCTTTGTTTGAAGTGACGTTTCATGGGTGCGTGTACTTATTTATCTTAGAGTCAAGCTGGTTGGTTCGTTGTATGTCTCAAGATAACTTGTATGGGCATTTATCCACTGTGCACCTAATACTTTAAGTAGTTACGTTGTTGTACTCAATATAGGTTCTAAGTCACAATTATTCGTACAAGCATTAAGTCACAAAGCTGAGGGATTTTACTTCAGTCTCAAGTTCGTCATATTGTATTGTCTCCATATGTGGTCATTACTACTAGCCGGTTGTGTTGATTGAAGACGTTTGATTAAAGGTTGATTATAGGATAATTGTAAAAAGAGTAATTGATCAACATCTTCTCATGGAGTATTGCTTAGGCATACATGGGCTTTTATATTGCTTCAGTTGATCTAGTTATGGCATGTACACATATTTATGATGATTCCGACAGATTTTCATCATCATGGAGGGATCAAACGTGTATATTGGGACTTATTTTACCAACTTGGATGCATTCTAAGTGAGTTGATGATGTTGATCTTGTGCTCCCTGAACGTACAACCATGAAGAAGCTACAATCTACGTTTTATTCTAATTTCTCCGTTGCGTGATATAAACTTTTGATGATGATTGAAGGGTTGTCGGTTTGGGAGGGAGCTGTATATTATATCCATCTTGTTTATGTGTTATTATGCAACATTTTCAGAAAATCAGAAAAGACCAAAAAGAAGAAGGCTCACTAATTGGGATGGAGTAATAACGTAATTAGATACAACACAAGAAGTTCAGAGCTACAACGATCAGAGCCTTCTGTGCCAAAGATCAAAGCCACGGTTTTCAGAAGAAGGAACTTCAAGGATGATGCATAGGGAGTTCAGAGTAACAACCTTAGAGACTTCGCACTTCAACGACATTGTTATTTACTTTGTTATGTACTTATAGAACTCATTGGAACCAAATTCACTTTGTTATTTACATTATATGTTAATTGCGCAGTTTTGAGAATTTTAGTCTCAACATTTTATGTCAATTAACATAAAATGTTACAACTAAAATTGCGATTTTTGAGAATTTGAGACTGAATTCACGAATTAGGCACGGTTTGAAGACCAATGGTGTAATTTACTCTTCAAGTTAGGCTGGTTCCAGTAACACCAAACGATCGACTTGTTCGATCGATCATGTTACTGTGGCTATTCGATCGTGTTCAATCGATCACCAATTTCAGGAGGGAAGTGATCTCATACAAGATCGACTTCAGCTTGGTTTCTTTTTTGTTTGTGTGTGTATTTAATGAATATAAAATGTATATTTGTTGAATATAAAATGTATATTTGTGGGGTATATTTTTTGTAGTGTATGTCGCCTTACTGGGGCACCCAATCATCTGAAGATCGCTGGAGAGAGAAAACTGACGTAGAAAAAAAAAATAGAAGGAATTGAGTCCCCTTACTTGAACCATCCTTATGTAGTATAATTAATGCAGTTCAAACTACACAGCCATTTATGATCAATCCAGTGCATATGACACATAGTAAAGCGTGTGTACTTGTTGTCAAATTGTTTGTACCTTTGTCTTATAATACACATGCAATATGTTAAGAGCAAACATGTGACATGAAATAAAAGCTATAGTAAATGTCAAAAATAATGTCTACGTTAATATGGATAATACTCCGTATAAAAAAGCTTATTAAACTTGTGTTTATTTTAGGGTATCCATGGGAGTGCGGGTGTATAATAATAAAATAATTACAGTGGTATTATTTTCTTAGTTTGGGTATCTTCAGTAGTAAATAAGTCTTTGATTTAAAAAAAATGCTTTAAATGTCAATAAATTAGCTAAGGCAGAGAGAAACTTGCAAACCAAAACCAATGTCATGTTGCTTTCAAAAAGAAATGTCATAAATATTTATAAAGTTGTTAATTGCCTTTAAATACTATATCACTAGATTACAACTCAAAAAGAATATGTTTTTATATAATGAAAATAGTACTCTATAAAAATAGTGTCTATTTGAGCCAAATCTGATCCAAGTGATGTTTGCGAATGCATGTACACATAAAAGTCTTCTACTAGTTTATGTAAAAATGAAAACTATACATGTGGATAATTCATAGTAGTTTTCTTTTCTTTCTTTCTTTTTTTTTTTTTTTTCATCATAAAATAGCAATGAATTATTTTAAATATACTTATTTGGTAGGTGAGAACTTTAAGAAAACCGTGTAAAAGACAACTTATAACTTGACACGTCATTAAAATGTGCAGATTTAAACATTTTATGAAAGTTCTTTATATTTTACAAAACTTTTCAGAATTCACGTATCAACACGAGATAATAAAGCAAATCTGTTGCTATTTTATGAATAATTTTTTATTTTTTTATAGTGGTGTATACAAATGGGAAAATGATGTGTCATGTTACGTTATTATACTAATAATTTGTATTGTTTTGAGGATAAATGGTCATTTTATGTATTTAAGAAAGTAGGTATCAACGAATTAAGTAGCCCAACTACTCTTCCTTTGTGCTAAATTGGTTTGAATTCCTTTGTATTGATATTGACTTTGTTATGTTTATCTATCGAATGTTTTCTGTATAAAAGTGACATTTTCTTTTTCTTTTTTTATTTTTACCGACATGTACCTTTTTAAAAGTGTGTACTTTAATTTATGTTGCAGAAATGAAAGTGGAAGCCAGTTTGTAACAAGGTCATAATTAATGTTGTGTCCAAGATTTGGTCACTACATGGGGCATGGGATATTTTATGGGCAGGGACGGAGCCAGAACCAAATATAACCGGGTGCACAAAATCTTTTGAACCGTTATACCGGAAACATATTTCGAAGGACCGGATGCATTTAAGATGCATTTAGCAAAAATCGGTATTTTTTTCAAAAATTAACATTATATCGAAAAAATCCATGAGCTTCCTGAGCATCCGCGGGAACCCCTAGCTCCGTCGCTGTTTATGGGTTCATTCCTATTATGTTACGTTTTATCATATGCTCCTATACTATTATGCCCCCATGCTTTGCCTACTTTTTATGATGAAAATACTATCTCATGCGATATTGGGTTGTACCAAATAGTAGTGATACACCTTGCATTTGCAAAATGCCAAACATATACATGTAAAGATGTATATGTAAGATACAAGTTAAACTATTAAATTTTAGTGACATTTGCATATACCCTCAATCTACTCTATACTTTAGTCCCATGCGTATAGGACATGGACCCTCAACTAATTTTAACTATGAGTTTTTTGGATTTTGATTTTTAGATGTAGAGCTAGCTCTCATATTAATTGATACGAACTTATCACATATTAGGCTCGTATCGATGTTCATAAGTCTAAATGTAAAACTCACTCAAAAAGCTAGTTTGTAAAAGGAGAACACACATATACTTTATAAACCATCAATCAGTCTCATACTTGGCCGATGTGAGATCATAATAATGATTTTCGAACATAATAAAATCCAATTATTATGCATTTGCTACTTTTTTGTCATCAATTGCTTACATACTATCATCATAAAGTTTAATCTAATCTCTCTTTTCCGTTCAACTAATTATTAACATGATCCTAATTATAGGATTCTCTTGACATCATGAAAGATTTTTCTTTTCATACTCCTAGGTCCCATTTTTCATAAGAAAACGATATTTGAGAATTAGAGATCATCATGAATTGGAAACGTTTCATTACGTGTACGATAATGACTATATAAAGTATCATGACCCAACATTACATCTTTTGTAACATTTATATTTAGCTTATCTTATAAGAAATTGAAGATATCCATACATCTGGAAATTGAGTTTGTGAGTCATGTTTTATTTCTGTAAAAACTAGAGATTGTCGGTATACATTTTAAAAACGTCGTCCTGACTTATGAATGTGAGTAATGTATTTTTATTTGGTGTGCTAATGTGAATAACTTTACTTAAATGACATCAGAAAATAAAGAAGACATAAAAAAAGAGATACTTATGTTACATCAAATCCAGCTATATTCACAAAAATTTTATAAAAGATTTTTCACAAAAAGATGTGTTATTCATTCACAGTAAGATAAAAATATAAAAGGAAGAGAGATAATTGATTAAAATAATTTATATTGGTGACAAGTCATTTTATGAAAAATTTGTGGATGTAGCATTTTCTATAATTTTAACCCCGTTATTCATTAACTAATTTTATGTTTTTGTTTGTTTGAGCGGAAAAAAAATTGAAAAAAGAAAATAGTTGAATTTTTTGTGATTTCTTCAAAAGGTTTGAATCGGCATAGAAATAACAACTTCATATACCAGTAAGTGTTAACTGACTACTCGCCAAAGACCAGCCTCAAGCAACTCAATTTTGTAGGTTGCTAACTAACCATTAAAACCATGAACTGATTTAATACTTGACTTGATTGGTAGATAAAAACAATAATAATGTACCAAATTAAAGTACAATATTATTTTATGTGGTTATGTATAACTAACACTCTATTGATAATTATGAGTTATTTAAACCAGTGTTTTAAATAAGTATGTTGGTAAGAGTTGCACGGCTTATCAATACAATCAAATGCTTACAATTCTCATCATTGTTTCTTTCCTAAAACTTAAAATTGATATTTCTATACAAACTTATTTGTCCCATATTTTATTTGTTTACAAATTACAAAGGATGAAATATAACAAGAAATGAGAGTCGGTGTTACGTATGTACCTTGATAAGAAGGGAATTAAAGCAACCCAAATATAGTGCAATAAATAATAATGATTTAAAATTTTAAATGCATGAAATGACAAACGAATACAATACCACCATCATGTGCTGTCACAATTTGCATATCTGTCAACTCTTGCCCATTTCGTTATTATACTTGTCATTTTCATTTTTATTATCACACAAACAACCTCATTCATTCATCAAGTCTTATCAATTTAAGCTAGTTAAGATCATTAGCTCAAGCAACAACTTAAATGTCACGACACTTCGATGAAATTTTCTTAAACGCACACGGTCTAACAGAATTGTTTCTAGTACTTAAGTAGTTAGTTTGTCGTGAAAAATACACTTAGTTTAGTTAAACTCACTTGATTAAATACAATCATGCATCTTTGTACAAATTTTGTGTACCTAATGCCTTATAATCTTAAAAAACTTGTACAAAAGATATATATGCAATTATTCACTTTGGAAGGGATATATATACATTTTTGCCTATAATTATCACATTATAAAGTCATTTTCAAAACTTTAACACGTAATATGTTGTTTTCATGATGAGCTATATTAGTCATTATTACAAGATTTATAGTTTTATACAAAAAAAAAAAAAAAAAAAAAAAAAAAAAAAAAAAACATGCATGTGTGGCCTCCATGCCCATATGTTTCCACTAAAGAATATGCCCGTTTCCCTACAAATTTACTATAACAATATAAAGTTGTTGTTAGTTGTTACTAGGTGCAGCTAATAACGATTTAGGGGTATGCAAAACTTTCAGCCATCACCTAATTTCAGGATGACTTTAGCAAAGTTATTTACTAGGCAACCGTAACCGACCCAGTTGGGATAAAACTAAAGTAGCATAATTGAGTTGAAGCGTGTACACCATCTAGCCGAAACATGGCCAAATTGTTTGCAACAAACCTGAAGGCATTGTGTATACAGCCACTAAACTTTGCTTGTACTCTTATCGTTGAAATCTAGGTTAGAACGTTAGATGGTAACGTTCAAGGAGAGAACGGGTTTGACCCGACTAATAGATAAACATTTATGAGTTCAAATCATTTCAATACAAAGAAAGAAACTGCCTTGCATGTGAACAAATATCAATGAAGAAACCTATTCACCAACCACCAAATATAGTGAAACAAACTTAATCAAACCCTTGTAGCCATTGCACATGGTTGACATACAATGTCAATTCATTGGCATCTTTTTCAAACCCAATCTATTAAAGCCAAATAGTAACTACACATTTAATGCGTTAATGACTTGTATATTATGCATCTCTAAATATCAAACAGCTAAATGCAAAACAGATGTCAAGACCAATAGAGTGGCACCCACTTTTTGATGGTATTTAAAACACTAGTCTCCAACAAATTGGTCCCAACTCTAAACCAGGCTCAATTTAAGGATCATCAATTCTTGCACAAGAAAAATAGTCCTTAAATGGGATGATAATTTAGGTATAATACGGCACCAAACATTAGATCACAACAAAATTGTCCGAAAGCGATTCATGATAGTCCAATTTTTCAAAATTGTAATGGTACATTTTCTCTACGAGGTAGGGTTATAAGCACCATATTAAGTTATACAAAGTACCAAAACTAGGACTGGAACCACCTACCGAGACGTCTAGGATTTTCTTTTTCGCCGTCACTTTTGTTTGTCCGGTTTCCTGAAAACTTTGACCTGTATTGTTCGATAAGCATGTCTAGTTTATCCGTTGTGTCTTTCCCTAAAGGGTCCTTATTTTTCCTTCTCTTTGTGAAGTTCGTATCTACATTCTGTAGCTCTTGTTCCCGTAGCCTCTTTTTCACGGGTACATTGGCTACACCTGTAGAAGGTCTGGCTGCACCAGATGTGATTCTATCACTGGGTGCACGTTGATTCTTGAACCTTTTTCCTTCTTGTTGGACTCCTGAAGGTTCATTTCTTGGAGGGAACTTTTGTATCTTGGCAGGTTTACCTTCAGTTTCCAACGTTTTATCCTTCCTATTTTCCTGGAAAGTATTTGGTGTTTTGCGTTTTCTTGATAGGTCGTTTGACCGGTCCATTGGTTTGTTAAAGTCAGGTTTTTTCTCGGTTCTTTCTGAATTGTTACCGTACTCTTGCTTTTGAGCTGCAATCTTATCGTCACGTTGCCTCAGTGTTTGAACATTGTCAAGAGCAAATTCCACGATTGGGCGATGCTCGGAAGTAAAAGTTCCTGTGTTTACATAGAAGAAAATAAATACACAGAATGTATATATTGAAAGTTTAAAATTAAGGAGAAGTAGTATTGAAACTAAGAAACATACCAGGATTATTGTTAAGAACCCTAAGAGCTACAAGTGCATGCTCATGCTCCGTGAATTCAATAAAAGCAACCCCACGTGAATGATTTTTTGAGACTTCTTTTCCTTTGTTGGAATCCTTTAACAGCTTAATCTACACAAAGCATCACTATAATAAGAGAATGCAATGACAACCCGCAACCCTAACAACTACCAATAGCAGTGGAAATCGAGTCATTTACTTATGGATCAATTTGGGTTGCATTTATCTCAAATGGGTAACATAAAATAGTTTAGCCCAGAGTGAATTATAAATGTATACTCGCTCCAGTGTGGACAGAAAATGTTCATGCTTAGCCCGGCCATATCACAACTCAACCCACCAGCCCATTTTGCCACCTTAAATAAACAAGTATAAGTTACCTGTCGGATTGTGGGCTTTTGTTTAGTAGCACGAGATGTAACTGCTTCTAAGCAAAGCTTTTTTAGTTGCTTATCATTCATTGACTTGGGTACATTGTACATAATGAGTCTTGTTTTTGAAACATGGAAATTTGGGGATTTAAGTTTCGTTGCCTTCTTCTGTTCCAACCTGCAATTCACATTTCCAGGTAATGTCAAACTCCAGCAAAATAAGCTGTAAAGCCTACATGTATAAATAAAACTCATCTTGCACACTGCATCGATTAGTCCTTAGAGGTGTTTCCATGTGCTTATTGGAAGTGATGATAGATAATCAGATTTAGAAATGGTTACGTTTATGGAGGCATTTCCGATGCTTAAAGAGTTAAAGTAGTAATGATTAGGCATTGTGACTTGTGAGAGAGTTTCTGTAAATTCTGATTATTTAAGAATCTAGCAATAAATAAGCTGAAAAGAACATTTCATGAACCAAAAAGGGTTGTTTTATCTGAATTAGTTAAACGCGCAGATATATAAGAAAACTTGGTTTATCCTTGAATAATCACATTCATTTGCAGATATGAAGCTAATTTCCAAAACCAACTATATTTAACGACTAAATCATCATGGGGATGTTGAATAAGTAGGCCCGTAAAGTCGTAAACCAAACATTTCAAGTAAAATACACATCCTTCTACTATGAGATGCGAGGAGCATATGTCAATAGTAAAGATGCCTTTAAGCCATAATACTTACGATCGACGCTTTGATAAGTCACTCTCTGAAACTCCTTCGGCAGCTGGAGTACCCTCAAGAATAAGACCTTCCTGTAAAAGTATTAAAACGAAATATATTTGTCAGGCCTCAATCTTGATATAGCAATTTATAACATTAACCATATTATGGTAAAATGATAAAAGGCCATTCTTGTTACGGGGTCAACCCGATACAATGTTATGTCCAAAAACGAATATTTATAAATAATTGGTGTGTCCACTATGACTACAAAAATCATAGTATTTCAATACTAATCTAATGTTTGAATAAATGACTTAGGTACTTTATGCATCAAAAGTAAAATCTGGGCGACTTTCTGCCCATTTGACCCATTTCCTTCTAAGCTAACTTTTCTGATTTGACCCGTTAGAGATAAAACAGCCAACTCCACTAAAGCATGTACTAAATTAGTTGAAACCAACCTTGGCTAAGTAGAGATTTCGATGGTCAACTTCTTCCTTTTTCATCTTCTCTACTTCCTTTTCATGAGCTTCTTTCTTATTTAAAGCCTTCAAAACTTTTAATTGTCTGCCTTTGAGAATAATACCCAAACCAGCTACAGAAGTTGCTGCTGAAAATGCAGCATCGGCAGAATCAAGTGTTTTAAATTTGAGAAATCCGGTGCCCCTTGGTCTCCTGAGAAACAAGAGTTCACAAATAATTTAAATTAGATTAAGGATAGCAAAACAGATATATTACCAATTTTAAAACTGATCATTACTTGGTGATTGGATGAAGTACAAGAAAAAACGACTGGATTTCACCAAATCCTGCAAAACGCTGCTTTACTTCGTCACTGGTAATATCAAAAGGAAGATTAGAGATGAAAAGTGTTCTTTGCATTTCTTCTTCTGTCTCAACTGGTTTACTCTTAATATTATCTGTTTTGGGCAAACTTTCAGGTTTTGATACATGTTGAGCATCTGTGGACCCATCAGATATTTTGGTCTGTGTTTTAACAGTTTCATCATCCGGTTTTCTCTGAACTGGAACGGGATCATTGTTGACAGAAGAAAGAAAGTTACTTAGAACTTTTTTTGCAACATCAGCTTCCTCATCAAAATTCACTTCATCGTCTACTATATCAGAGTCATATGACACATCAGCATCTTCATCAGAGTGCTGTGTGTTTTTGTTTTTGTCCAGTTTTTCTACATTATTGTTCTCGAAATCACTATCGGAATCCTCTTCATCACTTTCTTTCAGCCCTGTAAAAAGCATGAACTTAGATCAGATGAGGTTATACAAATTAAAGGAACAAATGAAAGTTACAAATTTACAGAATCCCTCCAAAGATAATAAAAAATGCCAAGATTTACCGTCTTCTTTATCAACTTGAGAACCAGCTGTATAGATATTCTTTGGAACAGCCCAATCAACAGCAATGGGCCTTTTACCGAAACTTTTTCCATTAAACTTCTGAATTGCCTGAAAGACATATTACAAAAGGTTAAAACAAATGCAAAGCAAAGAAATAAGCAACTTATGCATCATTAGACTTACATTTTCTGCATCCTGCTTGCATGTGAATTTGACGAACGCAAATCCCTTTGCCAACCTAATAAAGGATAGAACAGTTTTATTATAATGTGAAACAGGGTCAGATAAAAAAATATAATTAGACATAGGGATATACCCTGAATCAGGATTTTTAGGAATAAACGCATCCCATACAAAGCCTGCTGCTGAAAACATTTCTTTAATCTCATCAGTATTCGCCTGCGGTTGTGTTTCATAAGTTAGTATTAAGATAGATCTCACCTCTTATATAAAGATATAAGTTAACTATCATAATTGAGGAAACATGATGCTAACCTTAAAAGGAAGATTCCGTATTATAAGCTTCCACTTCTGTACCTTGGAACCCTGGCATTATTTACACATATATCAGGCAATAACAGGTAAAATTAATCAAATATTAAGCATGTGTTACTGTATAAGTGTAGGGTAAATGGGCAAATTGGTAACTGATCAAACCAAGTAATTCTATATATGGGTCGAATAGCGTTGGGATGCATTGACCCACCAACAATTTTCTGAAATTAATCGATAATCAATGTACTGAAATTTATTACTCGGTATGAAACTACACTCCTAAAACATGTCTATTTTGTTTTTACCAAAAAAAATGAGTTGATAACGTTTTCATAACGGCGACAGCTTATTTGAGCCGCTCAACCAATTGCAAACTAGACAAGCCTCAAAAATGGAGCCCTGTGATCCGCTAGATACTAGACCTAACCGTAATTGACCCATTTTCTTATAATTGGGCTAAATTTGGCCACTACTAAAAAATTTAAGAAGTTTTTCACCGGAGTTTACTAAAACACAAAGTCCTAAAATCTTAAGAAACACTTACTTCTCCACCTAACTGACGGGCCCAAATCGTGACTCCATTAATATTTTTCTGATGTAACTTTGTGACGCAGGCTCGCGCCGACTTTACACTAGCATAAACTATGGATGAGGCACCTAATCTGCAACCATCTTGAAGAAGCCCTGCAAAAAGAAACACAATACATAAGGTTTCCAGAAGAATTAAGCCAGTGTAACCTCTTACAGAACTATTTATACCAGAAAAAATAATATCATTACTTGGTTAGCAATTTAAAGGAAAGAAGAAATTATAAATTATTATTTGACTCAAACAGAATACACTGTAGAGCATGTTTTATGAAGTGTGGACAATAATAAGTGAAAAGGGCGTACAGTGTTCTTACCATGATGTGTAAGCTCTTCTTTGGGAAGAGGGTAAGTAATGGAAGAAACGGACCCACACTCTCTAGCAAGACAGTGAGCATCTTCTGCTATCTTAGTATTGAGAAGATTACCAACAACAACAGTTCTTGCAACCCTGTTTATAATATCAATAGCCAGAGACGTAAGTCTTAACATCAATTCTTCAAGATCTATAAACAATAACAATATAGAAAGGGATGTTATATTGACCGCTAATCACCACCCAATGACCTAAGTGGTAAGGTCCTTGGTTTCATCACTAGAGGTCAAGGGTTTAAACCTCACTAGGTGTTTACATTTGGGGGTGGCAAGGGAAGGGTTGAAAACGGTCCCCAGATTAACCCAATGAGGCCGTGTACATTTGGGTAAAAAATGCCCGTCCTCCCCGGGTAACATACTAACATGAACAAGAAAAACCTCATAAGACTGTATTGACCGTTAAACTAAAACCATGAAAATAGAATTATGCTCAAAAAATAAATCAGGATAACAGAACATTAAACATTTACATTACAACAGCTTGCAAGATCTAGAATGAATCACGAAGTATTTGTTAGAGATATATGTCTTGGTACAGACACTTATTGAGTTATTTCTTTTAATTTCAGAAATTTTCAATGCAGCACTTTCTCACTGAATCATAAAACTACCTTGTCAGTTATTCTTGTATCCATAGCATGCATGATCAAAGTAAACCATTAGATTCACACACTCCTAAAGATGAAACCAGCAAAGAAAGAAGACATTTAAGTACCTCTGTTTTTCTGAAGAAATTCCCTCGACACGTTCGGCCTTCACGGGAGTAACTGGTGTCTTCGGTTTATCAGCTTTTCCTGGATATTTAAGAAGGGTCACTTCAATGATAGAAGATTCGAAAGGTACTAATTAAAAACGTGTCATCGCTGAAACCTTTTTTTTTAGAATCAGAAGCCTTCTTAGTCTTCACTATCGGTGTTGACGAATCATCCTCTAAAAGTTCTGTCTTTAAGGGACTCGCTGCTTTCTTCAGCTTGTCAACTTTTTCTGGATGTTTGAAAAGGATCACTTTAACAAAAGAATATTCCAATGGTACTGATAAAAAAAAGTGTTATTGCTAGAACCTTTTTTTTTAGAATCAGAAGCCTTCTTAGGCTTCGCTATCGGTGTTGATGAATCATCCGCTACAAGTTCATCCTTTGAGGCAATCACTGTTTTCTTCGGCTTGTCAATTTTCCCTGGATATTTAAAAAGGGGTCACTTTTCAAATTGCGGAAAACTCTGGTGCCAATATATCGTAAAATGTGATTGTTGATACCTTTTTCTTGAGAATCACGAGTCTTTTTACGCTTTACTATTGGTGTTGATGAATCATCATTATCATCCTTTGTCTTGACAATATCATCCACGTGTAACAATGAATCGTCCTTACTATCCTTTGTCTTAGTAATGTCATCATCCATATCATCCTCACCATCCTTAGCTTTGACAGCATCATCAGATGGAACAACTGAAGTACATGTCACAAAAAATCAAGGGGTTATTTAAAAACTATGCATAAATACTGAAGCGAAGGTTGAAATTGCCGCAAGAATGTAATGAACCTTCATTTCCTTTAGGTCGTCGTTGCTCAAGAGGAGCCCTATGTGTTGCATGTTTTACTCCAACTGTGCGACCTCCAACAGAAGCACCGTGTTTCAGCTCAATGGCACGGTTAGCATCTTCAGTCACAGCGCTGTAATTGACAAACAAAAAAAGAAGTATAAGAGAAGCTTATTTACATATACGAGACATCGAGGGGGTATACACTAGTTCAACTAGAGTATCATATATAGGTATGATTAAATTTTAAAAGTTTTTGGAAGGAAAATAGTGCGACTAAACTTATGTTCCGAAGAGAATAACTATAACAAACAAACCATAACCTTTGTTTCAAATTTAGAACAGACATCCCAATTGGAATACATAACAAGTAGGGTTGGATCAGTTGGAAAACCCTTTGCCTCTCAACCGAGAGGTCAGGGGTTCGATCCTCACTCCCTACAAAAGGCTGGAGGTCCTTTCTACCCTTGGTAGAACTGGAAGCAGCCTCTCTACCTTAGGTAAGGGTAAGACTGTCTACATCTTAACCTCCCCCAAACACCGGAAACGGTATTGGGTACCCATAACCCGTGGAAGACGGCATTGGGGGTTACTTTACTTTACTTTACTATCCCAATTGGAATACATGAAGCACATACACTTCAAAATTGAGTACCATATATTCATTTATTTGATATTCCCTATTGCTTATTAGGAGTTTCAAACGTGATGTTTTTCATCATATAAGTCCGTATGAAGCACATGAAGAAAAAATAAGGTGAAATGGCGGGAGGGAACTCAAGGCGGGAGGGAACTCAAAAAAATGCATTTTCAGAAGCATACTCACAAATGACAATTACGTGCACTATATCATAGTCTCCATAATCGAACATGTAACTAAAGAACATCATAATTTTGGACCTATAAATGACTAAAAAAAGATGAAAGAGCTCTCAATAAATAAAACTGGTAACTCATGCATTTGCACCCCTATAACATTGCCATGTCGACATTGCTAAAGCCAAAAGAGTGATTCGATAAAAGATATTAAATAATTAATAAGCACACTGAAAATGCTGATACGTGCCAACTGTATCATGGGTGCATATATGGTAGCCTACATGACGAAAAGTAGGAGACAAAAAATAAAATAAAAGATATTTTCAGTAGACTTACAATTGCACATAACCAAAGCCACGATGTTCAGTTGATCCTGTAAAGAACCATTCAGCAAAAAGTTACTTCTCAGTTTCAAATAAACTAAAAAATACAAAATCTCCCTTTAAAAAACGGACTTGCATCTCAACGCACCTAATACACTCTGATTGAAAAGTTGCAATAGACTTAGTTTCAAATTAGATATTTAAATTATTCTACTGTTAGCACTCCATTCATACATACAGCAACATTTCCCAATTTATATTACTCAACTGATCACAATGCTTCTTTTTTAATCAGGTTCCATTATAACATCTTTAATATTGGTCAACAAACCAACCGCTAGTCAAACAAAATTGCAACTTTTATGAACCACTAAATAATAGCTCAAACATAACCTTCGACACTTAGCAACATTCTTCAAAAATATAGACTTTTCGGCATCCAAAACTATTGATTAAACTAAACGTCAAACTACATTAGTGAGCCCTAGTTTATACTTATAAAGCTCAAATTCGAGCTCGAGCTCGTTTTGAGCCTTGTATTTTTAGCTCAAGCTTGGCTCTGAAAATTTTCACAAGCTCAGTCCTGACTCATTTTATGCCTAGTTAAAACAAATCAAGCTCAAAATCAAACTCGGCTTGTTAAAAATAGTATAGGACTATAGGGCTCCTTTACATAGTTATATGTATACGCAATATAGCTCGCGAACCTAGTCTATCTTTATATATAAAGCTCGTTTCCATCCCTAACTAACAAAATAGTATAGGGCTCGTTTAACCATATAATCATTCCCAATCCACAACGCCAAACACCGTCTCAATACAATAGCAACAACCACCAGAACAAGAAGCCTTTTTAATCCGCACTACTTGAAAAAATGCAACCTTTTTCAACTAACAAAAGTAAGAGCGTGTTTCGGATTGCTAACTTAAGTGCTTGTCTACTTATTCCTAACCATATAAGCACTTCAAAGTATTCGGGCAGAAAACTGCTTATTGCGTATTCTACACTAAAATAAGCACTTTAGAATAAGCAATCCTAAACACCCCCAATATCAAAATGCTAAACAGTAAAAAGCTCGGCCTTGACTCATTTTATGCCTAGTTAAAACAAATCAAACTCGGTGTGTTAAAAATAGTAAGGTCGTTTATTTATTTAGGGCTCGTCTATACATAGTTATACGTATACGCAATATAGCTAGTTTAAGCTCGCGAACCTATCGTTTCCATCCCTACAAAGCCTTCACTTTATAACTTCAATATTAACTTGTAAAAACAATACCATACCTTTCTTTGTAACCATAAAACATCGCCGAATCGGGCCAACATCGCTAAACGTCTCTTCCAACTGCAAAACCATTTCACTGTCAATCCATCCAATCAATCAAACTACAGTAACTAATTCCACACACACAGTTACACCTACATATGCTTACTAGGTCAAATTAATATCAATTAGTACTACTTAGAACAACTAATTAATTAAAAAAGTGACACGTGGCAGTGACCTGTGAATTGGTGAAAGTGTAGGGCAGGTTGTTGACGAATACGGTGGCCGGACTGTGTTCACCGGCGTCATGCTTCTTCTTGTTTTTCCCCATTGATGACGTCACTTCCTGTTGTTGAACCCTAATTTTGGGGTTTAAGAAGTGCGGCTGGCTAGTGGTGGGTTGTTTGGTTAGTTTTTGACCTTTGTATTGGTTTTTATATTTTGTGACCTTGTGCTTGTGGTTGTGTTTGTGTTGTTACTTTCCCTTCTTTTTTCATAATGTCATTTGCTGTAACTTGACCCGAATAAACTTTATTTGTTTGTTGTTTAATTGATTTTTTAAGAGTTTGGGTTTATCAGGTTAATTCAGATAAGCTTATTTGGTTTCGAGTATGGTCAGATTAGTCGGGTTTGGGACTTTCAGTATTTTTGACACCCATATTACATTGTGCAACGAATAAAACCATTTTTAAGAGTTCAAATTTAAAAGTGAACATTTAATAGTAGGGTGAGCACGTTTCGGTTAAGTTGGTTTTTGGTCAAGACTGAAATAGGGTTTTGGTTTTCAAAACTGAAACCTGTCGGTTTTGTCGGTTTTTCGTCGATTTGGTTACGTTATTTTGATTTTCAACCCTTTATATTTGGGTTTGGCCAATTCATACCAACAAACTTGTTTTGTCTAAGAAATTTGTTATCTTCTTTATTTTTTAGTTATTGTAAGTGTTGAAGATAAGCATTAGTTCTAAAGTTTCAAGAAGTTGAAGGGCTAATATTGTCAAATCTAGAAGTTCAGGGACGTAAAGTGGACTTCTCATTCTTGATGCTATATAAGCTGGAGTCAAGCCTTTCGTCTATCTATCTCTCTTATTCAACTGTGTGTAGTTTTGTTCTCTCTTCTCTCTTGTTCCCTGAGATTGAGAGAAACCCTAGTTTTGTGTAAATCTTTTATCTGTTTTCACTTGTATTGTAAAATTGTTATTCTTTAGCTATTGTTAATAATAAAAGTGAGCTAAGGGGTGGTTGGTTGGGTTCACTATCAAATCTGGTTCTTGTGTTAAATTGCTTTGGTTTTATAAGTTTCTACATGGTATCAGAGCCAGGTTGCTCTATACCAAAGCAGTTTTAAAAAGATCGTAACGTTTTGTTCAAACTAGGGTTTCTCAAATTTTGGGGGTTTTGATCTATTGGTGTAGATCTTGTAATTCTGAGTATAGATATTAGTTTCTTGATATCAAATCTTTATGATCTGAAGGTTAATTGAAATTTCTCAAAAATTATGGTTTCGTAATTTTTGGGGGTTTTTTTATCCTGGTGGTTTATTGACTAATTACTTCGTGATTTAGTAATCTTGTGAGTCAATTAGTTATCGGAGTGTGTTAATTTGATTTTTTTTTATCAAATTTGTTAAATGTAGGGTTTACTGTATCAAACCATAATTCAGGTTGTTTTTCCTTGGTTTAATTGATAATCTGACTGAGTTTTGATTCTAATTTCAAGATTCTTGAAACAAAAATCAAAAACCCTAAAATAATTTTTATGGTTTGTTTGGGTCAGATTTGTGTTTTTCAATCTATACTTGTCTAATAATAGTTGTTTTGTTCTTGTTTCAGGTGTTTATTCCGCTGTGCTGTGATTGTGGTTTGGATCTTCTTGATCCTGGTTCTTGGATATTTTTTGGAAGCTTGCGTGGTTGCAATACCTCTCACACCTTCTTTTAGGTTTTTTCTTAGGTTTTCTGTTGGTTAGCATTGTTTGGAGGTTGAGTAGATTAAGGGACTTGTTTGTTGGAGTTGGTTGAGATTGTTTGGTGGTTATTTGTGTTTGAGGAGTTACAAGGTGTTATTGTTATTATGTTTGTTTCTGCTTCTTGATTGTGCATTTATTTTTTGTTTTATTTGGTGATCATCATGGTTGATGGTCCAGATGATAAGGGTAAGGGTCCTGAAGGGGGAAGTAGTGAATTAAACTTGGATATATATGACCCTTTGTATTTGCACCCTCAAGACATTGGTGCTCAATTGATTACCTTCAAACTTGAAGGTACTGAGAACTATAAGGTGTTGGGTTCAGTAAATACCCAAACCCCTTAATCTAGGATTTGAATAGAAAATAGCCCAAGTGTTTAGTCTGTTAACACTAACAGGTCACTGAGTGCATAGTCTCTCAGTGAGTCATCTTCAGGATACTCAGTATGAGGCGAAGAAGAAGTCTCTCCACTCAGTAAGGCGGAACTTAAAGGGTGAAGACTGAGTCAAGAAGAAGAAGATGGATTCAGTGAGTGATGACAATAACTCACTGAATCCCTAAGACTCCTCTCCAACTATTTACACTGAAGACAAACTGAAGTTAAAGACTGAAGGCTATGAAGACTGAAGAATGAGCGGGACAAGGCGGGAAATGTTTACCCAGATAAAACTAAGTCCCTATCTACTAAAGTCAAACTTTCCCTGGATAGCAAGCGGCTAAGCTAAAGTATTCTCTGTTAAGGAAAGCAGCCTCGCTGCCTACTACAAATAGCAAAGTAAACAGCAACCGAATATATCAATATTCGTGTTTACTGTGATATCAGTTTTGTACTTTAGGATAAAGTTAAAACCATACTTGTATAAATAGCATAAGAGATTGAGTGAAAAGATTAAGCTTGTGAATTGTAAAAACACACACACACAAGCCATCTTTTCACTCCTCCAAATACAACTTAATCCTTGAGATAGCCTAGTGGGTTCTAAGAGTTGTGCTCATACTTAGCCTGAGCTTAGAGAGGAGTCACCATACTTTGTCATTTCAATCCCAAGTACTATTCCGCAAGTACTTGGGTAATGTATTCTTTTGATTCATTTCTAATAAGAATATAAACGTTTAAAATTTATAAGTGTGTTTTACTTGCATCTTATCAGTCATAGATTCACTATTAACTTGTTTATTAATACTAAAACTGTTTTACGATAGTGAATAGGGAACAACAAGTGGTATCAGAGCAAGGCTGATTATAAAACTTTTTATAAAACCTTTTAAGCCGCTCTAAAACGTTTTTAAATCAGGATCCCTATGGCTGAAATTGATGTACCCCAACTAGTCGATAAAAAGGGTGGAGCTTATTCAACTGTTGCCCCTAGACTTGAAGTTGGTAAATTCAACAAATGGAAAAAGCGTTTGCTTTGCTATTTGATTGGGATGGAACCTTATTATATCAAGTTTATAAATGAAGGTCCATTTATCCCAAAGACTGCTGAAAGTTTGCCTAAACCTGAAGCTCAGTGGACTTAGGATGAGAGAAGAGTGGTCAACCAAGACCAAAGACTCAAAAGTATCATCATATCATGTCTTCCTGATGATATTATGGAGTTAGTTATAAGCTTTAGTACAGCTAAACAAACCTGGGATGACCTAGTTCATAGTCATGAAGGCCCATCTGATACCAAGGAAAACAGGATAATGGACCTGAAACTTGAGTATAATACCTTCAGGGCTAAGGACTCAGAAACTCTGTCTCAAACTTACACCCGGTACAAAACTCTTTAAAATGAACTGGCAAATGATGGTGTTAAGTTGTCCAAACATGAGATTAATGTTGGTTTTGTCAATTGTCTCCCTAAGAAGTGGTTGAATTTCTCTCAGGGACTTAGAAATGCAAACCATATCCAGAATCTTGAACTTCCTGAAATTTATGGGAAATTTGTCTATGAGGAAAACCTCATCAACAGACGATACCCTGACTTAAAGAAGTCTCAGGAAGTCAAGAAGTCCCTGACCACCACCTCACCTATATCAACTGCTTTCTTTTCTAACAATGTGGTTCAAGATTTCCAAGAAAATTCAGATGATGAGCCTGATGAGAGATCAAGTGAGGAGTACCTAAATGACCTGAATGTTGAATTTCAGGAAAGGGCACTCCTTGCAAACTCTAGGAGGTTTATTAAAAGAAACAAAGGTTTTTCAAATGCTAAAGCAAATGAGGACACTGAATGCTTTAAGTGTCACAAAAGAGGTCATTTTGCGAAAGACTGTTTTTCAAAAACAATTTCTGAACCCTCTTATAAACCATCAGGGTCAAATCAGTCCTCAGGCTTTAGCAAATTTCAACCAAAAATTTATCAGTTTCATCAAAATTTTCAAAACAAATCTGATCAAAACAAAATGGTTGATTATGAGTCCAAGTATAGGAAAATCAAAGCTAAGCTTGCATTGCTAGAGGCCAGTCCCTCAGAAACAAAAAGTGTTCAATCTGTGCAGGGTAAAAACAAAGGTCTTGTTGCTGAAACCTTCGACTAGGATGAAGAGCCAGTCTCATCTGATGATGAAATGGTGCATGTCAGTGCACTAATGGCCCTCTCAGAGGAAGACAAGCTAGCTGTTGGAAAAAATCATGCCAGGAATGGAAAATGGGTCAACATCACAATGAAGAAGGTAAATATTCTACTTTCTATGGATGATGACTCTGATTGGCAGTCTTATATGAATTATCTTAATGTTGACCTTAAGTTCGTAGAAGAGCAAAGACTGAATCTTTTTTCAAAATACAACAAGCTAAGTTTTAAATTGAACAAGTGTAGGGATGAACTGCTTCTTTTAAAACAAGCTAAGCTTGAGGCTGTCACTTTGCAAATTCAAAACACTAAACTAGTTAAAAGAAATCAGGCTCTTCAAGACGAACTCAAAAAGGTTCAAGATATCCTTGATAGTTGGACTGCTAAGAATCCCAGGGTCTTTGATGTTGTGGGAGCCCCCAGTAGCAAGAAGAGAGTCTTAGGTGAAGATCATCTTCCTGACTCTCTCAACAAAGACCAGGGTCCTAAGCCATTTGTGTCTGGTGGCATGATTACCAGTATGTTGTCAACCCCTAAGCCCAGTGACTGGATTGAACGAGTTAATCCTGAGAGTAAGCTTCCTAACTTTGACTCTGGAAGAATTCTAGAGCCTAAGAGTCAAGCTCTAAAGAGCATGCTTGGACTCCCTGATTTGTCCAGTAGTACTGAACACATCTCTGAGTCTGAAGATGAATCTCAAGCACCACTTCCACCCCTGGAACCCCTTCAGGGTGCTGCTCCTAGCTCTGAGCTTACTCCATTACAATACAATCCACACTCACCAAAAGAAAGGTCTGGACTTGGTAGAACCATCCTGAAAAGACCATCAAAACCAACTCAACAAGAATCTACCCCAACTGAGACTTCCACATCCTCTGTCCCCACTGAAGCTGACCAAATTCAGCAACTAACTGAACTTGTGAGGAAGCTAACTGATAAGATGGAATCCATTGAAAAGGTCCCTGAATCTATCAAGGAAACAAAGTCAGCTTCCTCTAGTTCCTCAAAGTCAAAAGCCACCACCAAAACCAAGCAGAAGTGTGATCTATGCCACTATACCAGTCATACCACTGATAACTGTTATAGAATCCTTTTTTGCATGATCTGCAAAAAGGATGATCACAGAACTTCCGATCACTTGCAATATGTAAGTTCTCTCAGTAAAGCAAACTATACCAAAGTTGGTTATCAGTATGCTTCATCTTCCAAGTCTGCTCAAAAGTTTAGAGCAAAACCCTTTCCTCCTTGCCCACACTGTGGCTTTAATGATCATCATCCTGATGATTGTCTCATGAGCACATGCTGTGATATTTGCGGTAATCCAGCTCATGAGACATCCCAGCATGACAGTGTCATCCAAGCAAGGAGAAACTCCAAGCAACCCAAAAGCACTGAGTCATCCTCAGTCTCCAAATGCAAAACCTGTGGTAGCACAATGCACTCAACCACTGACCATGAGTCAATTGCCAAATTCAAACAGACCATGAAGCCCAAGCCCACAAATAAGTAGGTCACTAAGAGAAACTAATTCAGTTTACTACTTGTGCAGAGGCATGCCAGGGAGCCTATCTGGCATCTAGACAGTGGATGCTCAAGAAGCATGACTGGCGTTAAGGAATATCTGCACAAGTATGTAAAGGAACCAGGACCCAAGGTAGTATTTGGTGATAGCTCATCATGTCCCACTGAAGGTTATGGTTCAGTAAACTGCAATGGAATAATTTTCTCTAGGATAGCTTATGTCAATGGTCTCAAATACAATCTCATCAATGTCAGTCAACTATGTGATTCTAAGTACATTGTGCAATTCAATGACAAACAAGGTACTATTTTCAATGCCAACAAAGAAGTTGTTTTGATAGCTCCTAGGAGAGATGATGTTTATGTCTTAGACATGTCAACTCTCTCTAAAGATGGAACTTGTCTCTTTGCCAAAGCCACTTAAACCATCAACTGGTTGTGGAACACGAGACTCTCACACTTAAACTTCAAAATCATCAACAACTTGGCAAAACAAAACAAGGTCCTTGGCTTATCATCACTGGTTTTTGCAAAAGATAAACCATGCTCAGCCTGTGAGAAAGGCAAACACCAAAGAGCATCTTTCAAAACAAAACAAAATATCTCAATAAAAAATTGCCTTCACCTCCTGCATATGGATCTCTTTGGACCAGTCAGTCCTAGATCAATCCAGCATGAGAAGTATACACTTGTCATTGTTGATGAGTTTTCAAGATACACTTTGTATACTTTCTTTCCAAAAAGAGTCAGGCAGCCGATACAATAATTTCATTCATCAGGAACATTGAAAACCAGAATGACATTACTGTTAAACAAATCAGAACTGACAATGGTATTGAGTTCAGAAATGAAGAGCTTGAGAATTTCTTTGATGAAAAGGGATTCTCCCAAAACTTTTCATCTCCTTACACCCCTGAACAAAATGGGGTGGCTGAAAGGAAAAACAGAACTCTCATTGAGGCTGCTAGAACTATGTTAAATGGCTCAGCCCTATCAAAACATTTCTGGACTGAAGCAGTCAAAACAGTCTGTTACACTCAAAACAGGTCAATCATTGTCAAAAGACATAACAAAACCCCATATGAGATATTCAAAGGTAGACTTCCTGATATCAGCTACTTTCATGTGTTTGGATGTCCTGTGTTTATCCACAACTACAAGGATCATCTAGGCAAGTTTGATGCTAAAGCTGATAATGGATACTTTCTAGGTTACTCACTGATCTCCAAAGCCTTCAGGGTATTTAACACAAGGAGACAACAAGTTGAGGAAACTTTTCACGTCACCTCTGATGAGAGCTAAGAAAGCATAAGGTTCACCAACACCTCAGTGGAGGAAATAGGAATTGATAACTTATCAAGATATCCTCCTGATGAGTATAATACTGAAATCAATTCCTCATACCAAGCTGATGCTGACATCTCGTATTATGTCTTGTCTCACAACCTGTCACAACCAACCATCAGTGAATTCATTGATAATCAATCAGTCCCTGCTAGGATAGGTAACACTGAACCATATGTTCAGGTCCCTGTGATTCATGAAACCCAACCTGAACAAGACATCTCAACAGATGTTCTCAATGATCCTGTGGCTCATGCACCTGAACTTACACCTGAATCTCCAGTGACCTCTTCAAGCTCAGATCCTAGACCACAAAGTAAGTGGACAAAATCTCAGGACATTGAGCTTGTAAACGTCATTGGTGAACCCACTGAGGGCATGCTCACTAGAAGCATGGCTGCTAAGTTAACTGCAGCTTCAGCCAATGAATGTCTATATGCTGATTACCTATCAGATATAGAACCCAAAAGTGTCACTGAGGCTCTAAAACACCCAATCTGGGTTCAGGCCATGCAAGAAGAACTTCAACAGTTTGATAAAAACAAGGTTATGACCTTAATCAAATGTCCTAAGGATGTCATTGTCATAGGAATGAAGTGGGCTTTCAGAAACAAAACTGATGAAAACGGCACTGTCATTAAAAACAAAGCCAGACTTGTAGCCAAAGGTTACAGTCAACAAGAAGGCATTGACTATGATGAGACATTTGCTCCTGTTGCAAGAATGGAGGCCATCAGGATCTTCCTTGCATATGCTACCTACATGAACTTCAAAGTTTACCAAATGGATGTAAAAAGTGCATTCCTAAATGGTGAACTCAAGGAAGATGTGTATGTTCAGCAACCCCCAGGCTTTGAGAGTAGTGAATTCCCTGACTATGTTTGCAAGCTTGATAAAGCCCTTTATGGACTAAAACAAGCCCCAGAGCATGGTATGAAACTCTCTCAGCCTTCCTAATTCAAAACAAGTTTGTTAGAGGAAAGATAGACAACACATTGTTCATCTACATGACAAAACAAGATGTGATACTGGTCCAAGTATATGTTGATGACATCATCTTTGGCTAAATAAACTACACTCTTTGCAAACAGTTTGAAAAACTGATGACAAAGAAGTTTGAAATGAGCATGATGGGTGAACTCACATACTTCCTTGGACTACAAATCAGGCAAACTGATAAAGGAATCTCCATCAGTCAAGAGAAATACACCAGAAATCTCTTGAAGAAATATGAGATATCTGACTGTGCCTCAGTGAAGACACCAATGGTCCCTCCTAACAACCTTGGACCTGATCTCACTGGCAAATCAGTCAATCAAACCCATTTCAAAGGGATTGTTTGCTCACTGATGTATCTTACTGCTTCCAGACCAGACATACAATTCTCAGTCTGTCTAATAGCAAGATATCAGTCCAATCCTAAAGAATCCCACCTCACTGCAGCCAAAAGAATACTCAGGTACCTGAAGGGAACCACAAGCCTTGGACTCTATTATCCAAAGTGCTCAGGGTTTGATCTCAAAGGGTACTCTGATTCTGATTATGCTGGCTGCAACATGGACAGAAAAAGTACCTCAGGGTCCTTTCAATTTCTTGGAGGAAAACTGGTTTGTTGGAGTGCTAAAAAGCAGCAATCAGTGGCTATGTCTTCAGCCGAAGCTGAATATGTGGCTGCTGCAGGATGTTGTGCCAATGTTTTGTAGATGAAAAGTCAACTCAGTGACTATGACATCCATTACAAAATGGTACCCATCTTCTGTGACAACACCAGTGCCATTGCAATCTCCAACAACCCTGTTCTTCATCAAAGAACCAAACACATTGATATCAGATATCACTTCATCAGGGACCACATAATGAAAGGAGACATAGAACTTCATTTCATCCCTACTGAATATCAACTTGCTGATATCTTCACCAAACCTTTGGATGAACCTACCTTCAGGAGACTGAAAGCTGAATTGGGAATGCTTGACATTGAAAGTCAGCTATCTGAAAACCAATCTCAGTGAGTTCTCTGAAAGGTTTCTCCACACTGAACGAAACCCATAAACACATCTCTCACTGAATGAGTAAGACTCATTCAGGGACCCTGACTCTAGATATTAAGCATTGAATGGGTAACTAAATGCATCAAGTATTAGTTACTTAAATGTCCTAGGTTGGAAATCACACCAATTTAATATAAGAATATATGTCTTTATATCTTACTGTCATGGGTCCCTCATACTTACCTCATCCTACTTGGCATTAAATGTCTCCTCACATAAAATATCCTGTGGATATTTTATTACTGCAAAAGTGCACTTTTACTGTGCGCTGCAACTGTTACCTTAAAAAACGGGATTTTACTGCGGGTAGTGGAGTGGTGGCATTAAATGTGGAAATTCAAAACGTTTTCAAAAACCAACTTTACAAATCCACAAGTATGCACAAACAACCCCTCTCAACACTCTATAAATACCCCTCACATAATCCTTATAACACACACAAAAGATTTCTGCTAACAAAACTCTGTCAAAATCTTTTTCAAACCCAAAAATCTTTGTGTTCTTCAAACTTTTTTTGTGAAAAATCTTCTCTGTAAACCTTTACAAAAGTTTTTCATCACAACTTAAGAGATTCAAAACCTTTGATTGTTCTTGTTAAGAAATTTTTTCAAAACCTTAAAAAAAAAAAAAAAAAAAAAACTTTTAATGGAAATGGCAAGAACACAATCTATTCAGTTTGCTTCACAGTGGGTAGGTGATCTTAGCAATGTTGAATTTAAAACAAATAATGTCATAGGCAATTTTGAATATCCTCAAACTGTACCAGCCTATAAGGACATTATGAAATTTTTGTATAACTGCCCCACTGAAAACGGCCTTTGTTCAGTATCCCTCAATACTGTACCAAAACCTCCTCAGGGAGTTTTGGGCAACAACTAAGGCCTTTGACCCGACACCCTCTACTGATGAGAATAACCTTAGACCACTCAGGGAATATCTCATCAGGTTCAGTCTTAAAGGGGGGCAGCAATTCACCCTGGATTATAAAACTTTTTGCACTTCAACAGGGTTAGACTACAACAAGGGAGTGTATGTCGCCCATCCTGAACCCTCCACAGTGAAGGATGGGTTAAAACAAATTGTTTTGGATCCAAAATTTTTGGACAAGACCCCAGTCACCAAGAGTTCATTCCCCGTGGCTTGGAGGATCCTATTCACTTTTGTGATTCAGGTCCTCGGCGGGAACCACTCATCCATTGAACAAGTTAACTCTATTCAGTTGATGATGGCATACTGCTTAATGAATGGGGCCACTGTCGACATAGGGGAGATCATTTACAGTGATCTTGTAACCAAGCTATAGAGCAAAACTAGGACGAAATACGTTTCGTATCCTAGGTTTGTCTCTTGTGCTTTGCAAGCGTTACTGGGTTCAAAATATCCTCAGGAAGAAAAATTTGGTGCTTTGCAATCAAATTTTCAAAAAGACCCATCCCTTGTCACTAATATTGAATTGACGGCCCACATGGTTGCTGTAAACAATCAGAGGGAATCAGTGTCTCCTAACCCTGCTCCTATAAAGAGAAAGGGGAAGTCTCAGACTGGGACTAAGACCAAACCCAAGTCTCAGGGCCCTGAGGCTTCTGGAGCACTGGCCAAAAGGCAAAGAAAACCCAAAACTGATTTGCCACCCACTGGAGACCAAGCAACATCCACCCAAGGGACAACGAAGGACACTAATAAATCACAATCAGTGCCCTTGGTCCCAACTACTACTCCCCAAGATCCAGAGGGAAACATACAACCCGCTGGTAGGGGAGTGCCTTCCACTTCGCCCAATGATGACATTAGCAAATCAAAGCCTTTGTCTGAGGGGACACTGAATGATCCCAAAGACTCAGAGGGAACCAAACAACCCGCTGATAGGGATATCACTTTCACTGACTCTGCTAAAGGCACTGGGAAAAACCCATCAGTGTCTCAGGGGTCTCAGGGGGACAAAAACTCAGAGGGAAAGGAACAACCCGCCGATACGGAACCCAAAACCAATCCTGACTCCAGAGAAGGCACTGGGAAACATCCACCAATGTCTGAGGGGTCAAAGGGGGACAAAGACTCAGAGGGATTAATGCCACCCGCTGATACGAAACCCATCACCCCCACCTTGTTAACTATTGCTGATGTTGCTGGGATACTATTTTCTGATGAAGAGGATGCTGAAAGTGAAGATGAAATTCTATCAGCAGGGGAAGAAGTGGACGCTGAGGTTCAACCTGAACAAGAGCCTCAGCCTGATCCACAAATGCCTAAAGAGTCACCTTTCCAGCATGAAGCCAATGACTCTGACTCCTCTTCATCCAGTTCTAATGAATTCAGCCAGTTTGATAATATTCTTCCAATCACTGAAAGGTAGCTCGTTATGTGGATCACAAAAGCTTCAAGGAAGCTATATTCTGGGGTCACTAATACATTATGGGATCAACACACTGAAGCTGCTGCAAGCTATGCTGATCGAAAATCTGATGTGCTCACATTCAATGATAACACTGATGAACACAGGGAACTCATGTATCATCATCTTCATAAGTTGGATGAAAACTTGGCTAAGTTTCTCACGCATCTTCAGGCTTGTGGGACAAATATTGATGAAGTCAGGGACTCGGTCAAAGATGACCCGACACTCAACTCAAAACTGCTGGAGGCAACTGAAGCTTATCTAAAGAATTCCTCAGACCTCACTGAACTGATCACTATGCTAAAGTCTGCCAATGTTCAGGGTCTTCAATCTTCGGTTCAGTCTCTTCAGGCAACACTAAGCTCTTTGGATGCTCAAGTGACCACTTTAGCTAAGGCTTCGTCATCAATGGCCTGGAATCTTGGGCCACGCCTGACTGCCTTGGAAACCTCTCAAGCTAATCTGGAAACAAAGGTCACTGGTCTTCAAAAGGACACATCTGATATCAAGGCTATGGTCACTGAAATCTACCAAGCCTTCAAAGGTCAAGCCACCCAAACTCCCCCAGTGTCAGAGCCAACTCTTGCTCTCACTGACGTTGCCGCAACAGTTGAGGGGGAGAAGACCACTGAAGAGACTTCCTCTCACACTGAGGGGGAGCCAACACCACCAGTCCCAGCTGTACCAATATCATCAATCCCACCCTTATCATCAACAACGACATCATTGGCAATGACAGTTACACCCATCACAACAACAACACCACCACTGGTAGCATCATCATCTTCCTCAGGACAGGACAAAGGAAAAGGCATAATGCAAAATCCTGAGCCTGAGAAGATTCCCTACAAGATCGGTGACACTGAATACCTGCTCTCACCACAACAGCTTAGTTCCTATCTTGCTAAAGAAGAAAGGAAAAAGAAACTAGCTGAGGAGGAAAGGAAGAGCAAAGAAGCACTGATAAAAGTTGTCGCTGAAGAAGCTGAGTACGTGGGAATTAACCCAAAGGATCTTCAGAAGGGTCAGGCAGGACAAAAGTTTAAGGAGGCTCAGGCTGCTAAGATGGCTGAAATGAAAAAACAGTTGGAAGAAAAGAACAAGAAATCTGCAGCCATCAAGAAAGCAAGAATTGACCACTACAACTGGTCAGTGATAAGCAGAAGGCTTCCTGAAAAGATCACTGATGTCCGAGTCATCCCCAAAACCAAACCACTGGCAATGAATGTTTACAAGGGGGATGACAAAAGACACTTCGAGGTTCATGATCCCTTAAAATTCACTGACTTTATGATCACTGAACTCGATGAACTTGGTCCAATAATTGAAAAGAAGCAAAATGCAGCGGTTAAGGAGCTGATGAAAATGCTCAGCAAAAGGTACGAAAGACTGAGGGATGCACCAGCACAACTGGGGATTCAGCCTGCCTTAACTGCACCACAAGGATCTCAACCTCAGTCATCACAGGGAAAGAGAAAGAGAGTTGAGTTCCAGCCTGAGATCAAAGTGCATAGACTCGAATGCAATAGGGAGCTGCATGAAGGTGTAAAGTTCGTGAACTGTCTTGTAATTGAAAAGCCTGAAAGAGGATTGTTCCACATTGATGTCTATGGAAACCCAGCATTCCAAAGATGGAGTGATATTGATCAGGCTGGTGTGGCTGCAATGCTGAGCTATATACCAGTGGCCTCTCAGATCCAAACCCCAGCAAACATCAGGTTCTGCCATGACCTGAATGCCAAGATAAGAGAGCACCCTGACAAAGAAACACTCCTAAAAAAGAAACCTAAGCTTGAAGCACTGGGGATCCATCTAAACTGACATCATTATCATTTATCTTTTTGTACTAGTGATAGGAACCATGTATTGTGATCAATAAAAGATGTATGTTTTGTTAAAATACTAAGTGTTCCTTATTGTATTCATTAGTACATTCAGTGTAAGAAGAAGCCATTTGCTCACTTACACTGATCAAACACTTAGGCTATTTGTATATCCAAATAGGGGGAGACTGTTGGGTTCAGTAAATACCCAAACCCCTTAATCTAGGATTTGAATAGAAAATAGCCCAAGTGTTTAGTCCGTTAACACTAACAGGTCACTGAGTGCATAGTATCTCAGTGAGTCATCTTCAGGATACTCAGTATGAGGCGAAAAAGAAGTCTCTCCACTCAGTAAGGCGGAACTTAAAGGGTGAAGACTGAGTCAAGAAGAAGATGATGGATTCAGTGAGTGATGACAATAACTCACTGAATCCCTAAGACTCCTCTCCAACTATTTACACTGAAGACAAACTGAAGTTAAAGACTGAAGGCTATGAAGACTGAAGAATGAGCGTGACAAGGCGGGAAATGTTTACCCAGATAAAACTAAGTCCCTATCTACTAAAGTCAAACTTTCCCTGAATAGCAAGCGGCTAAGCTAAAGTATTCTCTGTTAAGGAAAGCAGCCTCGCCGCCTACTACGAATAGCAAAGTAAACAGTAACCGAATATATCAATATTCGTGTTTACTGTGATCTCAGTTTTGTCCTTTAGGATAAAGTTAAAACCATACTTGTATAAATAGCATAAGAGATTGAGTGAAAAGATTAAGCTTGTAAATTGTAAAAACACACACACACAAGCCATCTTTTCACTCCTCCAAATACAACTTAATCCTTGAGATAACTCAGTGGGTTCTAAGAGTTGTGCTCAGACTTAGCCTGAGCTTAGAGAGGAGTCACCATACTTTGTCATTTCAATCCCAAGTACTATTCCGCAAGTACTTGGGTAATGTATTATTTTGATTCATTTCTAATAAGAATATAAACGTTGAAAATTTATAAGTGTGTTTTACTTGCATCTTATCAGTCATAGATTCACTATTAACTTGTTTATTAATATTAAAACTGTTTTACGATAGTGAATAGGGAACAACATAAGGTCTGGTCTGCTGTTGTGCAGTTGGCTTTACACACTAGAAACAAACTTGGATTTATTAATGTGAAGTGTGTTAGAGATCCCAATGATGTTCTTTATCAGACACAACGGGATAGGTGTAATTATGTTGTGTTATCTTGGATTCTTGGTTGTATTTCACAAGATCTTTGTAAAGGTCAAGTGTTTTCTGTGAATGCTAAATCTGTTTGAGATGAATTAAGTGAAACATATAATAAAGAGGATGGTTCTGTGATCTATAATCTGCATCATAAAATACATACTTTAACACAATCTGGAATGAGTCTTTCTGAGTACTATCATGAGTTTAATGCATTGTGGAGGCAGCTTGACTCCCTGGTTGATCTGCCTACATGCATTTGTGAAACTGCTCCCATTTTGAAAAAGCATTCAGATCTTTTAAGGCTGATGCAATTTCTCATGGGTCTTGATGATAGTTTTAGCTCTGTGAGAAGTCTTATTCTCACTATTGATCCCTTACCTGATGTTAAGTCTGCTTTTGCTACTCTATCTAGAGATGAGTCTCACAAAAATAGTCATGTGGCTAGTAAATCTGTTAAGAATGGGGCTGCAGCCTTTGCTGCTAGGCCTTATACTGGTAATTCTCAAAACAATAACTAGAATCCTAATAGAAACAATAATAATAATAACAGAAGGTTTGGTAGGGTGTCAAATCTGGTCTGCAAGCATTGTAATATGAGTGGTCATACTATTGATAGATGTTATGAGTTAGTTGGATATCCACCTGGTTTTGTTAAAAAAGGCAATGTTAACAATGTGACTGAAAATAAGACTGATGCTAGTAAGAGTACTACTCATACTCTTACTAGTGATCAGTATAACAGATTAATGTCATTACTTAGTGGTTCAGGTGATGCTAGCAAGGCTCATGCTAGTGTTGCAGGTACTGTTATTGCTTCAAATTGTGTGATAAGTTTCTTTACTTGTAGGTTTTTTAATTTCAACTCTAATATAAGTACCTATAGTACTTACATTGGGTGGATTATTAACTCAGGAGCTAGTCAACATATCACTTTTTGTGCCACTCATCTTTATGACATAATGGATGTTTCTCATTTAAATCTTACAGTTGCACATCCCAATGGGACTGTTGCACAGGTTAAACAAATTGAAAGTTTTAAGTTTGGAAATAATCTGATTTTAAAAGACGTGTTGGTAGTTCTTGGGTATCATGTGTGTTTGTTGTTTGTTCTTAAATTGTCTAAAGATAATCAGGTGGTTGTCAGTTTTAATGATAAGATTTGTAAAATTCAGGATTCCACTCAAAGGTTCCTGATGGGGACTGGTAGTGAAAAAGGTGGTCTTTATTTTCTTGATGAAGGTAAGAGGGTTAATAATAGTAATATTAAGAGTTGTCTTATGTCAAATTGTATTTGGCATAATAGACTTGGACACCCCTATGACCAAGTCTTAACTGTGCTTAAAACTAAACTAAAAGACCTTACGAGTACTAGTTCTGAACCTTGTGAGATATGTCATAAAGCTAAACAAACAAGAAAACCGTTTCCTTTAAGTGATCATAAAACTAAAAATATGGGTGATCTTGTTCATTTAGATGTGTGGGGTCCATATAAGGTGACCAGTAGAGAATGGTTTAAGTATTTTCTTACTGTAGTTGATGACTACACCAGAGTTGTTTGGGTGTTTCTGATGAAAAGCAAAACTGAAGTTTTTGATCATATTAATAGTTTTTAATTTTTTATAATCTCATTAAAAATCAATTTGAAAAAACTATTAAAGTTTTTAGAAGTGACAATGGGACAAAGTTTGTAAATAAGAGGTTTGAAGTTTTTCTTTCCAACAATGGTATTTTACATCAAACATCTTGTCCTTATACACCCCAACAGAATGGTGTAGCTGAGAGAAAATATAGGCACTTGTTGAACACTGCTAGAGCCCTCATGTTTCAAGGGGGGTTACCTTTGAACATGTGGACTGAATCTATTCTAACTGCTACTTACCTTATTAACAGGTTGCCAACTGCTGTGTTGTCTGGTAAAAGTCCTTTTGAAATGGTGTATAATACTGAACCTAATCTGTTGAATCTAAAATGTTTTGGCTGCTTATGTTTTTCAACTGTTTTAAATGAATCTGATAAGTTTACATCCAGATCTGATAAATGTGTGTTTGTTTGATATGCTTTTGATAAAAAAGGATACAAACTTTATAACATTGATCAAAAGAAATTTATGTTTTCAAGAGATGTAAAGTTTTATGAAACTGTGTTTCCTTTTAAGAATACCTCTTTCACTAAAGATTTTGTGTTTGAAGATAATGGAATTAATGATTTAAATTTCTTTGATCAAGAATTTGATAGCAGTCAAAATAATTTTAGAACCAATGAACCCTATGATGATAAAATAAGTAGTATAGATGGTAACAGCAAGTCTGTACCTGAATCTAGTACTCATAAGGCTAGTGTCATCACTGTAGATGAAGATGTTAGTGTTGATGAGCATCTACATACTGAAACTGTAGAATCTGCTGATACAGCTGATGTAGATATCAATTTGCCAGTTGATATAGTAGAGGATATAGACACAGTTAATGTGGACAACACTAGGGACACTTCTAGTAGGAAGGACACTAAAGGTAGTGAGTATGCAACAGAAACTGTTGTTTCTGATGGTATATATGGTACTAGTAATGTTGATGATGGATATATTTCTGAGGGTGAGGACCTAGATATGTTTGGTAAAATGTTTGAATCACCAGAACCAGCAGGGGCACAAATTGTTAGAAGGGCTAGTAGAATGACAGCTTTACCATCTAAGTATAAAGATTATGTGCTCAATAAAAGTCATAAGTATGGTATTGATAAAGTTAAATATTCCAACTTGAGCTTTGATAACTTTGTTTTCACTTCTAGTCAAAATAAAATATATGAACCCACTACTTATGAAGAAGCTGTTAAAGACAGCAGGTGGGTTGATGCTATGAATCAAGAAATTGAAGCATTAAATAGAAATGATACTTGGGAAGTTGTAGAGTTACCTGATGGTAGAAAAGCTATAGGCTATAAGTGGTTCTTTAAAGTTAAATATAAAGCTAATGGTGAAGTTGAGAGATATAAAGCTAGATTAGTAGCTAAGGGGTATAATCAGAGAGAAGGTATTGATTATGATGAGACTTTTTCTCCTGTTGTGAAAATTGTCACTATAAGATGTGTTTTAAGTATTGCTATTAATAACAAGTGGCCATTGTTCCAACTTGATATAAATAATGCATTCTTATATGGTGAATTAGAGGAGGATGTGTATATGACTTTGCCAGAAGGTTTTTCTGATAAAAATGATAAAAGAGTTTGTAAACTGGTTAAGTCTTTGTATGGGTTAAAACAAGCTCCTAGAAAGTGGAATGAAAA
Organism: Chrysanthemum seticuspe; assembly: GCA_019973895.1. Lineage (NCBI taxonomy): Eukaryota > Viridiplantae > Streptophyta > Magnoliopsida > Asterales > Asteraceae > Chrysanthemum > Chrysanthemum seticuspe. The sequence continues at coordinate 338,366,609 of BPTQ01000007.1, forward strand.
ATTAGTATCTGTGCTTAAAGAAAATGGGTTTATACAAAGTCCAAATGATTATTCTTTGTTCATTAAAAATGAAAATGATGTTCTGTTGGTTTTGTTAGTATATGTTGATGATATTATTATCACTGGAAATAATACTAATGAAATTAACAAGTTTAAAAGTTTTTTTAAGTTCAAAGTTTTTGATTAAAGACTTAGGTAAACTCAAATATTTTCTGGGAATAGAAGTGCTTGACATTGATGATGGGATTTGTCGTACTCAAAGAAAATATTGTACTGAGCTCTTAACAGAGTTTGGTATGCTTGGTTGTAAGCCTTGTAGTTCTCCTATTGAGAAAAATCCTGATAATAAGAAGCTTGTTTCTAAATTTGGAGATGATTAACCTTTGTCTAGTATAACAAACTACCAAAAACTTGTGGGCAAATTAATATACTTGACTTTGACAAGGCCAAATATTTCTTATGCTGTGCATTGTCTAAGTCAAGTAATGCATAAGCCTATGAAGTCTCATTTGAGACTTGCTTTCATGGTTTTGAGATATTTGAAAAAGGAGCCTGGTCTTAGTATCATCTTTAAAGAAGGTGATGTTAAGAATATAAAAGTGTTTGTTGATTCTGATTGGGCAAAGTGCAAAGTGACCAGGAGGTCTGTTACAGGCTATAGTGTTTTTTGGGAAATAATTTGGTTTCCTGGAAAAGTAAAAAACAAGTTGTTGTTGCTAGATCCTCTACTGAGGCTGAGTTCAGAGCAATGTGTAATGTGTGTTGTGAAGTTATGTAGATCACCAAAATCACGACTGATCTACATGCTAGTGTGATGTTGTATGTGGATATGTTTTGTAATAACAGTTCTGCTATGCACATTTCTGTTAATCCTGTGCTTCATGAAAGAAGCAAGCATTTTGAGATTGACCTCTATTTTTTGAGGGAAAAATTTGCTGATGGTTTTATTAAACCAGTAAAGGTCAAGTCTGAGGATAATGTTGCAGACCTGTTTACCAAGGGTCTTAACATTACTGATCATAACATCTTTTGCAAAGTTCTTGGTTTGTTTAATGTGTTTCAGGATAATACTGGAGATCAAGCAAAGGATGATGGCGGAGCTTCCAAAAGCTAATGCTTATGGGGGAGTGTTGAAGATAAGCATTAGTTCTAAAGTTTCAAGAAGTTGAAGGGCTAATATTGTCAAATCTAGAAGTTTAGGGACTTAAAGTGGACTTCTCATTCTTGATGCTATATAAGCTGGAGTCAAGCCTTTCGTCTATCTATCTCTCTCATTCAACTGTGTGTAGTTTTGTTCTCTCTTCTCTCTTAGTCCATGAGATTGAGAGAAACCCTAGTTTTGTGTAAATATTTTATCTGTTTTCACTTGTATTGTAAAACTGCTATTCTTTAGCTATTGTTAATAATAAAAGTGAGCCAAGGGGTGGTTGGCTGGGTTCACTATCAAATCTGGTTCTTGTGTTAAATTGCTTTGATTTTATAAGTTTCTACAGTAAGTTTGAATTTAACTCCAAAACTTTTCTTTACCATAATTACATATCCTTTCAAAATAAATACATTTTTCGAAATATACAACTCACTTATACTCATAATCATCTTTCACAAATTTCATGACTTCTATATGTTATAAATAAGAAATTGTGTTATTCACTGTCACCTGAGTATTAAATTCTAGAGTGTTTGTATAAGAGAAGCATGACAAGCTTGATCTAAATGTTATCTATCTATCCGCTCATCTTTGTATCTATCTTTATATCTAGGGACACACATCAAACAAAAAAAAATAAAAAATGGCTATAAAAGCTAAGCGAAATACACAAGTTTTTAACAGTAAACACATTATATATATTATACATTTGCTGAGGACCTTTTCAATATATTGGAATAATTTGCTGAGGACCTTTTCAATATATTGGAATAAAGAATGTGGTACGCTTCCACTCACACTGAGTGCATAATTGGAATAAAAAAATAGTTTCTGGCTTACTCACGCAGTGTGTGATGTTTCTACTCTGTTAGAGTAGTTTACGTCGATAAAATAATGTATTTCCTTTGCTACTCGCGTGTAATAAATAAATGGTTTCTCAACTACTCACATAGAGAGGGAAAAGTGACAAACAATTATTTTCTCACTACTCACTTAGGTAGGACGGAGTGGAGTCGGGTTGGGGGGGGGGGCGAGTTCACGAAACCGAACGGCTACACCATTCCGTGTAGCTCGGGTAGGGGGGGCGAGTATGTAAATCGAGTTCGGAACTCGCTTGGCTACCCGTGGTTCTTGTGTGTTGTGTTTGTATTTCTTAGTATGTTTTGTCTTCTTTTTTTTTGTTTTTGCAGGTACAGGAACGAAGCTAAAGGAAGAAGAAGGGTACCAAGGAAGAAGAAGGGTACCACATGAAGTGTAGGTACAAAATAACAAAAAAAAAAATAAAAAAAAATCAGGTACTAGGGTACCACTCCGTCCACGTAGGGTAGTGTTAGGGTAGTATTGGGGTAGTTTTGAGTTGGAAGGTTTTTATTGGATAGAGGTGATGTGGCACCCCAGGCTATTAGGGTATTAGGGTTCCACTCCCTCCTCCCTACTGTGTTCTTTAGTTTTTAGTGAAGGGAAAAAGAAAGAACAAGAAAGGGAATAGAATCAGGAAAGAAAAGGAAAGTCCAGTTCACGTGTTTTTGAGTTAGATAAAGGGAAAAGGAAAGTAGCAAAATATCATGTTCTTAAGCCACATGAAAAGGAAAATAGCTAGGCCAAATTACAATCTTGCCCATTATTGTTCCTGCACCAATCTTACAAAAGAAATTCAGAATCCAAACAAAGATCCATAACCACAATAACATTTCATTGGTGAATCAGGTGATTCTAATGTTATACTTACAAGTACATTGCCAACACAAAAGTGAATCTACTGACCCAACATACCTTACTTAACAAAAGTACCACTAGTTTTAAACAGGAAACTACTACTACTTTGTTCAAGAACTGAAGTCATCAGTTTCAAAAACAACAAAAGAGCTAGCATGAATTTCGATGAGTCTTCATTCAGTTGTATCCATCATCATGCCTAGGACACTCACACGCATATGTGGAGGACAACCCATCAGTGCTCGCATTTTATCAGGACGTTCAACTAGAAACAAATATGCAGGTGGTATATCTTCTTGTTCCAGCCCCAAAAGTTCGAGCTCATTATAGATTTCCCCTTCTGAGTAAACGTGTGGACGGGAGTTTGCCATAACCTTATAACAAAAAAAAAACAAAAAAAACAAAACTTTGGTCAGATACATGCAAAACAACGAATGATATATAGTATATATATAAATTCAATACCTTATTACTTTCTTTTATTGCATCAGCAAGATTGTTGAAGGAAATCATAATTAGAGGTAAAATCATTATCTTCTTCCAACTTTCTTTTCTTATTTTTTGATGTGTTTGCATTTGGAGGCTTCACTTGTGATGTAACACGAATATCGTCACCGCGATTGGTTTGTTCTAGTACAATCTCGTTGGTTTCTAAGAGCTGGTCAATTTCATCAATTGTTTCAACTATTTGCTCATTATTTCTCATTCGATTCCATTAGCCCTATCTTTAGCAAACAGCTCGAAAAGCTCATCATAGTGATTCATTGGTTTCTTTCTCCACTTTGAAGCTTCGGGCTTGTTCTATTTCAAACCAACAAGAGTATGTGATAAAGAAAAGTAGAGAAGCTATAATGTACGAGTTATTACAAAGTAAATGCAAAGTTTACCTTGATCAATTCTTCCCAGACTTCTTCCTCTGCATCCATTAATTTAGTGACCGGGTTCCATGAAAAGCCACTCAATGAAGTACCTCGAAATATGTCATAATATTGAGCAAAATTTCCCTTAAGAGTTTTGAGTCGATTCTGCAAGTTTTCCTTCTTAATATCAGGTTTATAGAGACGTAACTCCTCCACCATATTAGCGTATGCCTGGGGAGTGAAAGTCCCTTCAGGTCTGTTACCTTTGTTTTGTTCTTTTATCATGAGCTCGATGAATGCCTTGTCCATTACCGTAGTCCATATAAAGAGCTCCCTTTTTATGCTTGTTTCATGATTTTTGCTCATGGTCTGCAAGTAATAAAACAAATACCGTATCACAGAATGTTAGACTAAAGTAGTAATAAAAAGTAGTAAGAAATATGAGTATATATAGATTATAAAATAAAAAGTAGTAAAACCATAATCACAGAATGATGGACTAAAAAGATAACATATAAAGTGATAAATTTATAAGTACATTAGATGGATAAATACAAAAGATGCATCAGATGGATAAACACAAAATGTGATCAATGTATGCATCAGATGGCTATATACAAACGTTAATCATTGATCAAGTGCCAAATTCAAAACATACAACGAAACACTAAACAACTAATTTGACATATTAATTTCGTTGTTCGGATACGACAAATATTCATTCCACATTTCATTTGCTATTGAGTTTCTTATTTGTTCCCCTTCATCATCTCTGTCTCTTGGAGCAACCACTTCCTCATCTTCTGTAGCATTTAACACCTCGTGCATTACTTCATCTTCAAGTTCTTTGTCACGGTCTTCCTCAAGTAAAAAGTTGTGTAAGATGCAACATGCTAGAAATATGTTTGACTGCGTTTCACACGAGTAAAAAGGTTCGGTTGAACTTCTAATTATTGGAAACCTTTTCTTTAAAACACCAAACGCTCGTTCAATTGAATTTCGTAATGATGCATGACGAAGGTTAAACAACTCTCGTGCATTTTGAGGTGCACGAGCAGAGTATTCTTTCAAATGGTATCTAACACCTCTATAAGGCGCGATGAGTGTACTTCTATGTGGTAGACCTCCATCAACCAAATAAAATTTACCTATAAACACATAAAATTTAGTATTATAGTTAAGATATTTATCGGCATAACTAACTTTTGGTTGAGATATTACCGTCCGGAATAAGTAGCTTATCATCTCTAGTAAGTGCATTTTTTATAATCCTTGAGTCCGATGCCGTGCCTTCCCAACCACTTAAAATGTATGTGAACTTCAAATCAAATGTACAAGCGGCTAATACATTAATTGTCGGATATCCTTTACGACCACGATATCTTGGAGCATCTTTACTAGGTACTCTAACACGAACATGTGTTCCGTCAATTGCCCCTATACAATTCTTGAAAAATGGATAAAATCTCTTTTTTTGTTGGATTTCTTTAGGAACAATATCACCGGTAGGTTGTTGAATATACTGATCTTCTAAAGAGATTATTGCATCCAAAACTCTATGAAAATGCCTACTTGTTGCTGATCCAGATCGGCGATAGCACCAAGAGGCAAAACGATTTCTTAAATCATTTCCTACGATATGCAAAAACCTAGCAACTTGTTCCTCAACTGTCATACGTTGTGTTGGTTGAAGACCAGCATCACTTTGTAACTTTTGACACAATGTCTTAAACGCGTTCTCGCTCATACGAATAAGTTGACGACATTTGCCACTTGTTCTGAGGTTGTGCATCATCTCTTCCCTTACTTGTTGTCTATGCAACATCATATCTCGGGTAGGATTATCACGGTTTCTATTATGCAATCTACGGTATGCGATAAAAACAACTACTAGGCTCGCTGCATAAATTGCGGCTAACTGGTGCTTTTTGGCCATAACATATAGATCGTCATCCATTGAAAGTCAACTGCTATTTGGTCTCTAGTTTTCGATGAATGGGTTGTTTTCTATATTGATAATGATGTTAGTTAAGTTCCATAAACCATACAAAACCATTACTATTATATACCAATTCAACCATCTGTGATATAATACAAACCATACTAAGAATTTGTTGCATGCACTTAAATCTAATATAATAAGTCTCAATACTCAGTTTTTTTTTTTTTTTTTTTTTTTTTTTTTTTTTTTTTTTTTGCTTAATAAAAGAACAAGATTCACTTTCTTTGTGCAATTGCCAACCAAGAATCGATTAAACCCTATTAACCACAGATTCACATACTCACATTTGTACAACATGCACATATTCATATTCATATTCACATTTTAAAGTGCTAACAAATATCAATCAAACACACAATAAAGATTAAAAGAACACATATACATTATAAATTAAACATAAATTATATGAGAAAAGTATTTTGCACCTGATGATGAACAAAGTCTCTTGATTGTAGTGGGATGAGATTGATATTTGCAGCAGATTGAGATGGTGTAGATTGGTGTACAGAAGAAAAAAAGAGGCGTATATTATTCACTAGGGAGAAGGGGCATTTAAGTCTTTTACACCAGATACAATAATGCTTCGTTTCATTTCCGCCCAAATTTGGGCGTAAGATTCTAGCACAAAACAATCCCGCCATTTCCTTTCTGATTCCATTTCCTTTCTTGACTTTCTTTCCATAAAAAACTAAAGAACACAAAATATACTAAGAATCCTTTCCTTTCTCCCCAAATTACAACTCAAGAACACAGTGTTCAGTTCTCGAGTTGAAATGAAAGAGGAAAGGAAAGGAAATGGATAGGTTTTTGTGTTCTTAAGTTTTTTTTAAAGGAGGAAAGGGAAGTTGAAAGGAAATAGAGAAGAAGTTTTGTTAAGTAAATCTTCCTCCCACTTTTGGGAGGAAAGGGAAAGGAAATGGAACCTTATGTTGTGTAAAGACTAGTATACCCTTTTTAAAAGATTTAACATCAACAACTAAAGGGCATATATGTAATTTGACTAAGTAATTTTCCTTTTCCTCCCACTCAAGAACATGATTATGATTACTTTCCTTTTCCTTTCCTTTATCTCAAGAACATAACAACTAACACTTACTTTCCTTTTCTCTTTCTTTTCCCTTTCCCATTCTTTTCCATTTCCCTTCACTCAAAACTCGAGAACTGAGCGTAAGTATGTAGAAGACTGAATGCGTGTAGAATTTGGTGAGGCGGTGGAGATTTTTTTCTAGATAAGAATTGTATTCGAGAGTCGGTAGGGCATAAGATGAGGATGAAATTAGGTGAGTAGTCGACAGTCCAGAGGCTACCAATATCCGTAAACAATATAGAAAGTATTATAAATAATTTATGTGTGGCTATCCATATTCTTAACCTTCATAACCTATGACCTTTTGTATTCCCTCAATAATGGTTGTATTAAATACTTTGATTGTTGGAACCCTATAAATAGAGGTCCACATTGTAGTTTCTAATCACTCAATGGAAATGCATTCCACAATCTCTCAATTGTTCTAGCTTATACTTCTTGTCGGTTATCATTATTTCGTAACACGTTATCAGCACGATAGTCTCAAAGTGCAATCCTTAACTTTGACCGGTAAGTCTTGATGTGCCTTCATACCGTATGCATTATATGTGTAGTTCTACATGTTGTGTTGCTCTCTTGATTGCTTACTTAGTGGTTATTTATACTGCTAAAATACTAACTGTTAGTCCACTTTGGTTGCATGTATAAAAATGAGTTGTATACATACTCTGTCTTATATGTTTTGATTTAATGTTTTATTCACTTCTATATTCGTGTTTACATAAATCGGCTCTGTCTTTCAATAACACTTGTCAGTTAATTAGATATACCTTCACTAGCTATCTTGGTCATTTGAAAATTACAATATATATTATTATATATTTTATTAAACTTTAAACGAGCACGTAGTTGATCATTGTTTAAACGTTGTACTATAGAAATATTTAAACTACAGGTATCATCATATCGTAATTAATATAGCCAAGTCAACATAATATGTACGCAGAAACATACAATTATCTTAAAAATTCGATATGTCTAAAGTGGTCCATATTGCAATGCTATATATTACTTTTACATCTATTATTGCCTTTAATTGTTTCTCTCCTTTGATAAGCTGTGCAATTATTTATTGTTTCAATTTTCTTATTAGCTTTTATCATATATTTGACAAATGTTTGTAAAATAATAAGTTTAATCTTGTAATATTATTTAATTGCTTTATACATCTATTTGTTGCATTTACATTAAGGTGAACATAAGATTCTTTTGGACATAGGGATGTATTAACTGTGTTTTCTTATAATGCTATACTTGGCGAATCAAAATGTAATTTTATATGTGTAATGTCTATAAATTGTATTATTAGTTTTAATGTTATGTGTTGTGTCATGCGTATACGTATTTTTTTATTGATGACTATTTTTGCAAACCGAGTAAATGTTAACTTGCATATATGTGATAATATAGCTAGCTATGTCGAATCTTGCGAAACTTGATTTTTTGGTTTTGGACATAACTGGACAAAACTATTTGTCTTGGGTTCTGGATGCCGAGATACACCTTGCGGCTAAGGGTCTTGGTGATACAATCAAAGCGGGAAAGGAAACAACTGTTGAACAGAAGGCTAAGGCAATGATATTCTTACGTCATCACCTCCATGAGAATTTAAAATATGAATATCTTACTGTTAAGGACCCACATGTCCTTTGGAATCATTTGAAGGACAGATATGAACATCAGAAAACGGTAATTTTACCGAGAGCCCGCTATGACTGGGTTCATTTAAGGTTCCAAGATTTTAAAACAGTGAGTGAATATAATTCTGCTATGTTTAAAATTACCTCCCAATTAACTTTATGTGGAGAAAAAATCACTGATGATGAAATGCTTGAAAAAACATTCTCTACATTTCATGCCTCTAATTTACTATTGCAACAACAGTACCGCGAAAGAGGTTTTAAAAAGTATTGTGATTTGATCTCGTGTCTACTTGTCGCGGAACAAAACAATGAATTACTGATGAAAAACCATGAGTCACGTCCAACTGGATCCACTCCAGTTTTGGAAGCAAATATGGTATATAGAGGTCGCGGTCGTGGATCTGACCGTGGACGAGGACGTGGCCATGGACGTGGCCGTGGTCGTGGCCGCGGCCAAGGGCGTGGTTTTGGTCGAGGTAATTATCATGGTTTTCAGTATGGAAATACAAGTGGTCACAAAAAGTGGCAAGAGAAAGGAAAAATGATCAAAAATGATGGAGGTGAAAAAGCAAAAGGTGTCATAGAAAGTGCATGTTATCGATGTGGTGGTGCTAATCATTGGGCCCGTGCATGTCGCACACCCAAACATTTGGTGGAACTCTACCAACGATCCCAAAAGAACAAAGGAAAAGGGGTCGAAGTTAACTTTGCATATGATGAAGGAAAATTTGATAGCCTTGATATCGATAACCTCGGTATTGACAACCTTGGTGTTCCAGAAGATCAAAATGATAACACTCATTTGGATGTGAGTGATTTTCTCACAAACGAGTGATCCATAAATCCAATAATAAGAGTGTCAATAAAGCCAAGAATAAAACGTCTTCACGTTGATGTTGATCTTGTTTTTGTTTCGTTTATTTTCTTTCAAGTTTCCTATGTTGTTCTATGAGACGTACTTTATCTACTCACTTGGCTTAATAAAATATGTTATTTCCTTTTAATTATTCAATTAAATACTTTACTTATATTATGTGTTTTATTTTGAAGAATATGGATCGTGTGGCACAACTTATTATTGATGATGAAGACATATGTCTAGTGGATAGTGCAACCACACACACAATACTCAAAAAGGAGAAATATTTCTCATACTTGAACATACAAGAATCAAATGTTAGTACTATCTCGGGTAGTGCAAAACTAATAAAAGGTTATGGAAAAGCACATATATTATTACCCGAAGGTACAATGTTTAAAATTGACAATGCACTATTTTCCCCCATGTCTCAAAGGAATTTATTAAGTTTTAAAGATATTCGTCAAAATGGATATCATATTGAGACTACTAATGAAGGAAATGATGAGTACCTTCATATTACAAATATGATTTTGGGTAAAAAGAAAGTGTTAGAAAAATTACCCGCATTTTCATCCGGGTTGTATTACACTAAGATTAATATTGTTGAAACAAATGCGGTCATAAATAAAAAACTGATTGACCGAGAGAAATTTATCGTTTGGCATGACCGGCTAGGCCATCCCGGATCATTAATGATGCGAAAAATAATAGAAAATTCAAAAGGACACCCATTAAAGGACCATAAGGTTCTAGAAACGAAAGATATTACATGTGTTGCTTGCTCAAAAGGTAAATTGATCACGCGCCCATCACCAGCTAAAATAGGGAATGAATCCCTTAATTTTCTGGAAAGAATCCAAGGGGATATATGTGGGCCCATACATCCACCTTGTGGACCATTTAGATACTTTATGGTTTTAATCGATGCATCAACTCGATGGTCACATGTGTGCTTATTGTCAAGTCGCAATATGGCTTTTGCGAGATTACTTGCTCAATTAATAAGACTGAGAGCACATTTTCCAGATTATCCTATAAAGACAATACGTTTGGACAATGCTGGTGAGTTTACATCCCAAACATTTAATGACTATTGTATGTCTATTGGGATAAGTGTAGAACATTCAGTAGCCCACGTTCATACACAAAATGGACTTGCTGAGTCCTTTATCAAGCGGATTCAGATGATTGCAAGGCCCATGATTATGAAAGCGAAACTACCAGTTTCTGCTTGGGGCCACGCTATTTTACATGCGGCAACACTAATTCGTATCAGGCCAACGAGTCACCATACTTACTCCCCATTACAGTTGGTTTTTGGTCAGGAACCAAATATTTCCCATCTAAGAATTTTTGGTTGTGTAGTATATGTCCCAATTGCTCCACCACAACGCACAAAAATGGGACCTCAAAGGAGAATGGGAATATATGTTGGGTATGATTCACCATCTATAATTCGATATTTAGAGCCATCAACGGGGGATTTGTTTACGGCTCGATTTGCTGATTGTCATTTTGATGAGTCAGTATTCCCAACATTAGGGGGAGAAAAGAAACAGCTGGGAAGTGATATAAGTTGGAAAGAATTATCATTATCTCATCTTGATCCTCGAACGAAAGAATGTGAACAAGAAGTTCAAAAGATAATTCATTTACAAGGGTTAGCAAATCAATTACCAGACGCATTTACTGACCTTAAAAGAGTAACCAAGTCACATATACCAGCTGTTAATGCTCCTGTCAAAATTGATGTTCCTAAAGAACATTCAGAAATTGCTAATGAGTCTAAGGCACGCCTAAAGCGTGGTAGACCAGTCGGTTCCAAAGATAAAAATCCTCGAAAGAAAAAGGGAGCCTATAATCAAGATGGTCAAGTCGAGGTTAAAGAAACACTAGAAGGGTCCTCTATAAGGACATTAGACATGACGGTTCAAGATGAACCTCGGGTACCCGAAAATGAAGAGATCTCAATAAATTATATCATGTCTAGAAAGGTTTGGAACCGAAATGAAATCGACGTCGATGATGCTTTTGCATATAATGTAGCGCTAGAAGTTATGGAAAATGATGAGGATCAAGAACCAAAGTCAGTTCCGGAATGCAAAAATAGAAATGATTGGCCAAAATGGAAAGACGCAATTGAGGCAGAATTAAAATCTCTTGAAAAACGAGAAGTTTTCGGACAGATAGTCCATACACCTGAAGGTGTAAAACCTGTTGGGTATAAATGCGTCTTTGTGCGAAAACGAAATGAAAAAAACGAAATTACTCGTTACAAAGCACGCTTGGTAGCACAAGGATATTCACAAAGACCAGGTATAGATTATGAGGAGACATATTCTCCAGTGGTGGATGCAACTACTTTTCGGTATCTAATTAGTCTGGTAATACAAGAAGGACTCGATCTGCGTCTAATGGATGTTGTGACAGCCTATTTATACGGGTCACTTGATACAGAAATCTTCATGAAGCTTCCAGATGGGTTTAAGCTGCCTGAATCATGTAAAGCAAGTTCTCGAGAACAATATGCAATCAAACTGAATAAATCTTTGTATGGGTTGAAGCAGTCTGGGCGAATGTGGTACAATCGCCTTAGTGAATATCTATTAAAGGACGGATATAGAAATGATTCTATTTGCCCATGCATTTTTATAAAAAGGTCTGGATCTGAATATGTCATAATTGCTGTGTATGTTGATGATCTGAATATCATTGGAACTCCAGGTGAGCTACCAAAGGCAGTTGAATATCTCAAGAAAGAATTTGAGATGAAAGATCTGGGAAAAACAAAGTTTTGTCTTGGATTACAAATTGAACATCTAAAGAATGGAATCCTTGTCCACCAAAAGGCATACACAGAGAAGTTGCTAAAAAGATTTTATATGGAAAAATCCCATCCATTGAGCACCCCAATGGTTGTAAGGACCTTAGATGTAGAAAAGGACCCTTTTCGACCTCCAGATGACGATGAGGAAATTCTTGGTCCCGAAGTACCATATTTAAGTGCCATTGGGGCATTGTTATTTCTTGCGAGTCATACACGACCCGATATATCATTTTCACTAAACTTATTGGCAAGATATAGCTCGTGTCCAACAAGGAGACATTGGAATGGGGTGAAACAAATATTTCGCTACCTACAAGGTACAAAACATATGTGTATGGTTAAGAAGTGTGGTACAACATATTCGTGAATCATGTGGTATCTCTTCAGGCAAAGGAGCTCCAACAATCGTGTATGAAGATAATGCAGCATGTATTGCTCAACTAAAGGACGGATACATCAAAGGTGACAGAACCAAGCATATTCTACCGAAGTTCTTTTTCACTCATGAATTACAAAAGAGCGGCGATATTATTGTTCAAAAGGTTCGTTCAAGCGAGAACTTAGCAGACTTGTTTACCAAGGCACTTCCCACTGCAACATTTAAGAAGTTGGTTCACGGCATTGGAATGCGAAGACTCAATGAACTTCAGTGATCTAATCATGAGAGGGAGAACATACGGGCTGCACTCTTTTTCCCTTAGCTACGGTTTTTTCCCACCGGGTTTTCCTAGCAAGGTTTTTAACGAGGCAGCAGATCTAATCGTATGACAACTAATGATGGATAGCCAAGAGGGAGTATTATGAATAATTTATGTGTGGCTATCCATATTCTTAACCTTCATAACCTATGACCTTTTGTATTCCCTCAATAATGGTTGTATTAAATACTTTGATTGTTGGAACCCTATAAATAGAGGTCCACATTGTAGTTTCTAATCACTCAATGGAAATGCATTCCACAATCTCTCAATTGTTCTAGCTTATACTTGTAACTTTGTTGTGGGATTTTACCTTTTGTATTTGATAATTCATTTGTTTCGAGGTTTAGAGTTTTACATTAAATAGTGGCTTCGCATAATCTATCATCCTTTTATTATGCTCTTTTGTGACAAGAAAGACTAGGAGTTCGAGGACCTTTGTTTGTCACTTTGAAGCTAAGTTCACAACGAGATGGGATGGGTTTAAGGTACTTTTTTGGTTTGTGGATTGATGTTATTGTGTCTTTTGTATTATATGAAGTTTCCGAACTAGGAGGCGTTATTGTACAATAACATAGTATTAATTAGGCGTTATTGTAAAATCAGATATGGTTTCTTATATGAGAGGATTGCTTCACCTTTTTGTAGATACATGGATGTCAAGGAACTAATTTGAGTGCTGCAAATTCACACGCTGCAGTTACGGAAGGAAAGTCGGTAAATCAGCTTTTGATGCTGCAAAAGAATGGTGTTTTCAATCAGGTATGTGTTTATATTGGCTACAAACAATGAAACAATAAGTTAGCACCCATATGTACGATTGCTTATGAGATAAGAACCTGTTGTTTACGTTTTTGCTAAATGTTTATTGTTACTAATTTTATATCTTTGTAATGTTGTAGTATTCGAGTGAAGATGAAGATAATTAACTTCATATACATGGGACGTTTGTACATTTGAATGGTATGGTTTTAATTGTCATTTTCGTATATTACTGCTTCTGTTAAAAAGGAGGATAAATTCTATTAGTAATCTGATTAAGAGAGTTGAGTGGTGATGTTTTGCTTATTTTAAAATTTATGGTTCCAATTTGTTATCCCAGGACAGGAGTACAACAATCAATTTTTTGGAAAAACGCTTGGATTGCAAAAGGTTAGCACCTACGTAATTGATGATCTTTAATTTATGTCCCTTTACCCAGTACTTTTGCTTCAACACAGTCGCTCTAGATTTTTTTATAACGAGTAATTTGATTATTATATGAATTACAGCTTAGATTAAGCAAAATCACCTTTTTGGCGTTTGTGATTTGCGGAGTGCCTGAGGGTTTATACGGGATGAAGCGACGGTGTATAACGAACTGAACCTACGTATGACACTCTCAGGTTCTTTCTTAGATAAAATATATACGCAGTAACTGGATACATATACACTTTTTTTACTTGACGGTGGCCTTAAGTATTCATTAGCAACATTTGGTTTCAGAATAACAAGACAGTGGCATTATTATCTCCACCGCAAAGAATGGCAAGTTCAAGTTGGATATGGGTCGGGCTGAATTGTCAAGACTAGGAGGTCACTACTCTTTATGTATGTCACGACTTATAATATATTTTGGCTCCATTTTTAACAGTTGCTAAAAAGTAACAAAAAAACTTTGTTGGCTCTTCAATAAGCAAACCGGCACACGATTGAGTACCTCGAATAACCTTAGCCAAGCACCACTTATGTTTATTATCATATTTGATTCCATAATTTATGTTGTTTGGACAGCAATATAAGTATTCAAATATAGGGCTCAAGCGTGGAACAAAGAAAGCGGCAACAGCAACTGGAAGAGCGTAGTCCAAGTGTGTCACAGTATGCTTACGCAACAAACAAAACGGCAACACCAACAGAAGTTATAGCCATGTGCAGCCATCAGGTATGTACTGATATGTAGTGTACAATTTTTTTTAAGAAACGAAAATAAGATGCAGTGGTAGGGATTGTATAAGCGTGTAAGTTTTATGTTTTACGTAAACTAAACCCTGCTTTCCTACAACAGCAGCATCTAACTTCGCGCTTGCAATAATCTAAAAAAATAGCAAGCACTAAAAAGCCTTGCGTTTTCATTATCCATGCAAAAATATTGCATTATACATTGACTTCTGCCGCTGATCTATTTTGCAGGTAAAAGGACATCGTTACCATTTCCGATTTTCTATCAAGAGGCCATTTGTGCATTCTAATGATCACCGACTCAGGTGCGGATCATTTTTGCGTGTAGAAAATTTTGGCAAATGTTGTTTCCATAAGTAAACGGCTAAAAAATTAAGAACGCGACTATCACTTTTTTTCTGTTTTTATAACCAGCTGTAACGATGGCCTCAAGAATGCGGTACAGGGTCTACGACAGTTGCGTTTGGGGCCTGAAATAGATGGGTTTAGGTGAGTAAATGGGGCTGGAACAGGTGTGGTCGGCTTATAAGGTGAATGGTTACTGAGTTTCTGTGTTTCATGGTTTTGAAGCTGGACCGAATATGCTTCAACATTTATGTTGCCAAATAATTGTTTAACGTTTTATTATTTGTAATGCGTAGTAACAGTTTTGTTTAAATGTGTATATAAAGCATTTGAAAGAAACACCTTTGAATGTGATATTTTGGTTGCACAAACATTGAAGCACGTGTTTGAAATTTCGTTTCACAATTTTGTTAACACTAGCCAAAACACCAAAGTATGCGTCTGCATCAGCGGCAGCAACCATCAAAAAACGTAGCAAACACCCCCGCCGCAACGCGGAGGGTTCCTTCACCTCGTTTTATATAATAGATAAGCTTTGAAAATATTTACTTTTTACAAACTTTTTAACATTTTTAAGCCCTTCACATTCTTCGTTACAAGGTGACTATCTCACCTTAACATTTTTACATCATTATATTATATTGTAACATTCTCAAGTGAACACGTCACTTCATATGTTACATCTCGCTATGAATTCAAGCATTTCTTTTCAAGCCTAACGTCTACCATCATTCCTTACCGTGAAAGATAGTATATAAACTTTTGTAACACAAGTTTTGCATAAACAATGTAAACGTTCGCGTATAAGAAGCTTTAACACCAAAACATTATTTTAAAAACTCATTTTTATGTGTGCCCCCGCTTGAGAAAATCTTTGTGTACTCGCCTACAATATCGTTTATTGCATGTCTAAAGTCTTCCTCAATCCATTTATGGTTCTCATAATGACAAAAACTTTCATATACATTGGATATCGTTTTACATTATATTTATTAAACCAACAAATTTATCTCTAGCTCTTGGTATTCTTGAATTTGATTTTATACTTTAGTTACTTAGGGGGTGTTTGGGATTGCTTATTGAAAATAGATTATGCGTTTTGAAAATAGATAATCAGATAATCAGCTGTTTCAAAACGTGATTTTGAAATATAGTGTTTGGATTGGATTATGTTGTTTGATATCGCAATAATCAGATAATCAGTTTTTGAGTGTTTGGCAAATCGGATTATTTGATGACTTATCACGTGAAATTACCAAAAAGGACATTTTTTTATATATGAGTTGAGTTTTATACATTTAACATAAATTTCTTAACATTTATTGTTTTTATACATAATGTTCATAATAAAATCTATATTTTGATGGGAAATTCTTATACGATTTTTTTTTGGCTTACTTGGCTTTACATTACATAAATAGAAAACCATGCAAGTGTTTTAAAATGGGCTTAAATAATAAAGGGTTGTGAAGTTAAGAAAAATAATGTAAAGTATTGTTGGGCTTACGATCAAAGTTTAGGGTTATATATACAAACATACGAGTCACTTACGCCTCTTTGTAACTTTCTCACACAATAGTATGTCAACAACAGTCAAGAACAAAAAGTCTTTTTTAATGAGAAATAAAGGCACAAACAACAAATGCATGAAGTCAATAAATCATCAAGAAAACAAGACATAATTTAAGGTAAAGCTGGGGTAAATATGTAACTTTGATTGAAGAAGAAAATCACGTTTTCAGACTGCAGGTCACCACCTGCTTTTTCATATCTGCGTTTTGGAGCCATGAAAACGCAAATAATCGATTCTTAACTGATCTCATCCAAACACCTAGTACTAGATTATTGCGTTTTGACAATGAGATAATCAGATAATTTGTCCGAAAATGCAACCCCAAACACCCTCTTAACCTTACTATGCACCCGACAACTGACTTTAAAAAAAAGTATGAATAACTTTGGCACAATTAAGGGGGTGCTTGGGATTGCTTATTGAAAATAGATTATGCGTTTTTTATGCAGGTTTTACTGACCAAGTTTTAATACTTATAAGTGTCTCCTTTACCTATGGTCTACCTTATGCACTAACGGGCAGTGTACCCGATCGTGTGTAGTGTATAATCGGTAAAACCGAGGTCGTCCCAAGAGCTATGTAAGCGGATTCTAATTAAGTCTAGGTGTCACTGGTTTTAATAGGTTTTTAGGTTGAAATGATCAATAAACTAATAAAGCAAGAAATGACAGAAAGCAAATAAAGGCAAAGGTTGTGATCAATAGGGGAGAAGTGTGCTAACCTAGTTACTCATCCTATTAAGTTATGTTCACGTATAATTACTTCCAATTGCTTCAAGTGGGGGTTTAGGTCGCTAGGACAACATTTGGTCAGTTCGTCCTAACCTATCAGCAAAGGTTTCCACCGGAGATCAAGCTACTACCCTTGAAAGTCCAGTTGTTTGTAGTCCCCTAAGCCAAGTCATTAAGTTCCGCTACATGCAAGATTAATAACAATGAGTGCCCGGGCACTAGCATCTTAGACACTCATCCCTAACTTCTTAAGTTCATCCAAACAGAAGGTGATCATTTGGTCAGTTCGCACAAGCGAAGAAGGGTCATCAGTTGGTTAAATCTTACCCTTCCCACTCAGTCTACCTGCTTAGGGCCAGTTGGTCAATTCTCCTAAGCAACTAGACACTACCGCCATTCAAAACTACCAAAACAAGGTTAGCTACCAACAAACTATGCATGCATACACTAGAAACAATTATACGGAAGCAATGTAAACATAAACATAACAATTAAGGAATCATAACTAGGTTAGCACCATAGGTGCTTAGCCGATCATATTAAATAAAATAGTCAATTCAATGTTTGACATAATGAAATACATAAATCGAAAGTAAAAAGAAAGATAATCGCTAATGCTTATCGTTAGGGAGTGATTTCTCCCTTGGAGATGGCTCCGTATGCTACTCAAGATCTGCCTTCAGTCCCCTACTCACGTTCTTTGCTTTGTGGTGTGGAGTGAATGATGTGAAATGCAGAATTTAGGGCTGGTATTTATAGGTCAGATCTAGTTACGGCGTAACTTAAGTTGATTGTTACGCCGTAACCTATATAAATCCATAATTGCTCTCGTTATAGCGGGCTACGGCGTAACACATGAAATGAGTTACGCCATATCTTCAATACAGGTTACAAAATCATGATTACGCCGTAATCGTTGGAAAGAGTTACGGCGTAGCTTGCAGCGGCGTGGAACATCATTTAACCTAAGTGGTTACGACGTAATCCTTAGATGGAGTTACTCCGTAATCTGCTGTTGAGTTGGTCTTCTGAGTCACGCTCTTGTTACGGCGTAATGTGAGAGAGGAGTTACGCCGTAATTACTTCAGAGTGGGCATACTATCATGTATCTTCAATAAACTCTCCAAATTCGCGTTTCTTTAGCTCCAATGCTCGTAATTTACATGAAAGTAAAATATAGAGGAAAACAAGCTTAAATCCATATAAATGATATAAAATACGAGCATTATCGAGGGAAATTGACACTTAATATTCAGGACTATTTGATGTTATCAAATATCTTCCCACTTGAACTCTACTTGCCCTCAAGTAGACCTTATTAGATAAATTTCTAAAAAGATATCTCCCATTACCTGAAAAATATAAGTTTAAAAATCCCTTATGCTAGAATAAAACAAAGCCGAACACCTCACGAAATGGGAACAAAAGACTCAAATCTTTCAACTATTCTAAGTGTCAATTTTGGGGTGATCACTCAACGCACATTCATAGCATGTATTCTATCATAAGCTTGACGGTTACACAAATCTCCACCACTAGATTTAAGGACTAAACAATTCTCGAAGGCAATATGGGTAGAAACGACAAAGGTTAACGGTGAATCGTCATTACTAACATGTCACGGCGAAGTGGACAAAATCAATGATACATGACCAAATCCATGGCCAAGACACCAAAGATTACTCGCTTCATCACCTAGACACGCTTCATGACTGAAGGGTAGGATAAGACATGGGATATAATTGGTGTAAAGTAAAAAATAACAAGCAAATAGTCTAAACCTATAACCAAGTCATCACCGCTTACCGTTCATCTAAAGTTCAAGTTTCAAGGCTAAGAAACCGGATCATGATATATCAAGTAGATGTGCCATTAGAGGACGTCATGATGGGCACATTACCTTTTTTCTTCAACTGTTGGTGCAATGATTGCCAACTTCATTCTTCAATTGTGACCGAGGTGGCCTCCTCGATACTAAATCTATGATGAGCTCTTAAACATAGTGCTTATATATTTTCACTCTTACAATCAACAAATAACTATAACTTCTTTTTTTACTTTTTCCGAATCACTTCATTTTTTTTACTACATAACAACTAAACATAGCATCCCCCCACTTGAGATGAACAATATGAGAATTTGGGGGGTCTTCAATGATCTTCAAATATATGTCTTTGACGAAAGCGTGATTCCCGAACCTTTCCACTTGAACCTTGAACTTAGGCAAACAAAGACTTCCCGATCACAAATAAAGACTACACGGTAGGCTAAGGTGTATTGGTGTATCGAAACAATATATTGGGTTAACAAAATGAAAGGAAGTGCTCAGACGGATGTATCTAGAGGTATCTTGCACTAAAGGTGAGTGCAACAAAAGGGTTTAACATGGGGTTCGAGAAGTCGAGGTGACTAATCGATAGACACACAAGGATAGGCTTTTTGGGTGATAATCCTATAATATTGCCTTCTTAAACTGAATAATCCAAATAAATTAAGCTAACTCAACATACCTCGTCTATGGTCTTGAAATGATGCAAATGCCAAGTTCTAAAGTTTACAAGCTACCGGCACACTCATAATTTGGTGGATTTGGGGTAAATATTTGGAAACGGATAAGACTAATCTCACCATATAGTATCAAGGGTTATAATGTGCTCGACTAAGGTGTAATCTAGTTAGGTTAAGAAAAACATGTCAACATTTTAAAAATGACATAAATTTTCAAAATAAACTAGAAAAACGAGGACAAAATAAAGTTCAAGAGATAATTCTACTCCCGTCCCCCACTTGAAATGTACAAAGTCCCTTTTGTACTAAAAGTTAAATAAAGGTGAAGAGAAAGTAGAATTAGAGCGAGAACTTCCCTGAAATTCGCTCCGAAAAAGAAAGAAGGCCCACGAAAAGAATTGTGGCTTCGCTTAAGCATCCATGAGCAAGCTTCATTCCATGAAATCACATTACCAACAAGCATAATTCTAAAAAAAGAAAAAGAAAAATGAAAAGAAATCTAACTCACTTTCGTAGGAATCACGATTGCATTTAGCGTATGCAACAAGCCTTTTAGATCACTTGGTGTCCCAAGTGGGCGAGTGTAGTCTCGTGAGGGCTTACAGGGAACATACCCACAAAGTTTTTTTAAAAACTAATACAAGATTATTGTGTTTAAAGAGAAATAATTAATACTGAGGATAGTTACGTCATAACTCCTAGAAGGAGTTACGCCGTAATTATGGAAAAACCTTGCAGACGCTACTGAGGTGTAGCTACGGCGTAACCATTGCATGGGATTACGCCGTAATTGGTAATGCTATGGGAAGATTGCTACTGGAGATGTGTTACGGCGTAATCATGGGGATGAGTTACGCCGTAACTGTAGATAGATCAGGTCCCCGTTCAGGCTGCAGCAGCAAACTTCTCCAATTCCCTGCAAAAGTAATTAAAAACACAAAATACAACAGAAATGGAAATAAAACAAATAAAAGGGATAAATCGGGTTGTCTCCTGAAAGAGCACTTTTCTTTATTAACGAGTCTTTAAGTTAGACTCAAAGCCATGGGGCTTTACGGTAGCCTTCGAACTTGGCCACCTTTCTCCGTTTCTTGGCGGCAATCATTCATCCATTCTGCAAAAACTCTTTTACTGACTGTATTGCCGACGCTACATGTACCAATTTTTTGCAAGAGACACTCGTTGAATGATAGACACGACTTTCCGTAGTCGTCGTCTTCAATTATAGTATTACCATCATTAATGGTGGCACTCATGTTTGACCTTTCACCATTGGTCTTTGTAAGATTATATTCATTGTAATCGCGTTTTAGTTGTTTGATCAATCCTGTATTGATGTTCGAATCTCCAAATCTCACCTTGTACCAATTTTCAAAGGACAAATTCCCAAACTTTATATCGTGTCGTTCAATCTCGTGAGGGCACGTCCATTCTTTCACCTTCATACCCCCATTACAATACTCATAAAAAGGGTTACACGTGGGCCATGCTTTTATCGATCCGTCATGCTCCGCCATAATAGGGATGCAATAATGCTTGATAAGGTCTGGAGCTTCCTCGATGCCCCTAATTGGGTCAATCTTTTCCTGTTCCTGTTCACAACTATCGACATCTTGCCTACAATTGTTAGTTTCTAGGTCATAGCATAAAGGCGGGTCGAGAGATGGAACATTGACAACATCAACCTTTTTTGAAAATTCCAATCGGGGATTTAATTGTTCATTCATGCTAAAAGTAATTCGTTCCCCTTCAGTTCCTAAAGAAATTTGTTTTTCAAAAACTTTTATATGCGCTCGACAAGTGGCTAGAAAAGGCCTTCCAACAATTAAGTTGTAATTCTCTCGCTTGCCCGTGTCAATAACCACAAATCAGTAGGAAAATCCTGGGGATCTTTCACGGTATCTAGCCCCGTTACCATTATATCCGTTGAAGGGGGGTTATTGCATTATCTCTTTGAGTCTATCATTCTTTTTTGTAGATTCCTTGATGTGTTTATGCATTATCTCTTCAAGGCTCGGTTTAGGGGGGTTATTGTTGATTCTTGTATAAAATCCTGGGGATCTTTCACGGTATCTAGCCCCGTTACCATTATATCCGTTGAAGGGTCTACCATTTCCATATTTCAGTTCTTCAATCCTCTTGACTTCCTCCTTAGATGGGCACTCCTTGGTAGGGTGAGTGCCATTGTATTCATTGCGGCCAACTTGTATGGAGTGCACATTTTCCTTGAGCTTTTTCATGTCTCTACCAAGACTCTCGAGTTTGTTATTTATAGTTGCAAGGCCTTCCACACTTCCACTTATACTTCGATTGCTTCCTCCGTTGTGCCATTTATGAGACTGGTAAGCCATCTTTTAAATAGTTTCTTAGGCCCTTGTTGGAGTCATTCCAGGTATTGGCCCTTGAGAATCGATCATTTGTCTCGAGGAGATGTTTAGACCTTTGTAGAAGGCGTTCACCTTTTGCTGGCTATTAATGTAACACCCCAACCCGACAAGGGTCCGAGTGTCACATTATGGGGTCAAATCAGAACATACATGCAAGCGGAAGACTTACAAAACCAAGTCATGACACCATGACCCAAAATACAAACCCGAAAGATTACAATTACAAATGAAACAACAGAAAATCAAAAGACAACAGTCCAGAATCATAAGTCCGAAAGATTAGGGTAACTCTAGGGTCAGTCTCTAACCACTCCTACTCTCGACTCTCAATCCCAGCATCCCGCTAAAAATACCTGCCGCCAAAGAAAAGAAAGTGCGGCTGAGCTTAACAAGCCCAGTGAACAGATATAGACAATATAGTAACAATATAATCAAAATAAGAAATGGATCAAATCACGCCAACAGAAAGAAAGGAAAAGAGCCTGCTGAGAACATGTCAGACGAAACTGAATACGAAACGCATATGTAACAAGTACTAAAACAGATCACCTAACAAATATCATAGGATCGGAGTGCATTGCCCAGTGCCTAAGCATGCCACATGAATAGGCCAAATAATCATATGACAAATCATATACCGTCAAATCCAAAGTTGTACATGGAGTAGCTAGCTCACAATGTACCAGAATGTGATGGGGTGTAGGAACACACACCAACCAATCACCAGATACTGATACAGATACAAATTCCCTAGGATGCATCCATACTCTCCCTGCAAAACATATCATAATGGCCAAGAGATCTCATACAAACATATCAAAAGGGGAACGCCGGAGACCAATCACACCGCCCCAGATAGTGTCATGCCACCGGTGCCTCAATGACATAGCCATGGTACCTCCATGGCTAGGGATACAGATACAGAAGCTGGGCAATACAAGAGCAATCATAATCATATCAAATCAAATACTGAACTGAAACATACCATATCAAATATTGAACTGAACATAACATATCAGATACTGAACTGAAACATATCATGTCAAATACTAAACTGTGTCATATCAAACGGATAACCAACGAATATCGAAAGAAGCTCAAATATCAGAACGAATAACAAAACGAAGATCAAAGGTAATAACGGATAATCATATCAATGGATGCCCTTACTGAAAAAGGACGGAATATCTGTACTAATATTTACGAACAAAGAATGTTTTAAAAGGAGAGACTGAATATCCGTACATTAGCAAATGAAATCAAATGGAAATGTGAGCACGAAGAAATAATGTCACGTCTTCTTCAACGAATCTACACGGATTACGGTTCGTATAATACTTATTAGCTCATTTAAGTCATAACGGATTTATTTGCTTATATAAATGGTATTAATATTTTTAGAGTTAAATATAACAACTCATCATAATTTAGGGTTTAAAGTGTAACTTATCAAAGTTTAGGGTTAAAGTGAAAATAAATCTTAAAATTCATTATTACTCAAATATGGTTTTTGCATACAGATATGACATACGACATCTCCATTACAACCCATTTCCATGTTCAATCTCGCTACATTTTCAAGATAGTTCCCGGTTCAAACGGCTAATCAACACGGCTCGGTAAACATTCCTAATGACTAACCCCCGACTCTATTTCCCCGACACACCTTAAAAAAACATCCCGTAGAACTAACCCATAATCCCGCGATAACCCTCGAATTTACCCCCCACAAGACTACCCATTTCCATGCCATACATACTAGATCACATATTCCTGTTTACACAGGTTCTAAACCACACACAACACATGTAACCATGCATACACTTACTATTTTATACATGTATATGTACTCGCCTACTGTAACTAAATGCAATCTACGCCTGACCTCTCCTTGATCCAATTCTATACGCATCCCCCATGATTAAATCCCATGCATGCATTTTCTCATTCCATGCTTGACCCAACAGCTAGATGATATTCAGCTTATTTATTTGCTTCATTTTACATCTATAGCATCTTTATATTTGCATTATCAGTATGTATACATGGATGTAGTGCACATGCAAAACATTAACCCAAGCTCACTCACCATACACACCCACGACCACCCCATACAATCACAGCCCAAAACTTCATTCGACCATGCAAAACTAAACACCCATGCGTACATGCCAACCAGAATTATATTTAACCCGAACCAACACACCACGAACCAACGTAATTAACTCCGATTACTATTATATGCATGTATATATGCCTCGACATCAGTTACTATATATACGATCATAGCTTATAAGGTTTTCAAGTTGATACATTAATAATACGTGTTACTCTTTCATATTAACATAACATCTTTTTAGGCTGAAACAAGGTTCCATCGAATATAAAAGAACATAGGACTCGACACCACCAGTTAACAAAACTTCTATTGTTTTAATGTTGCGTTGATCTTTTATACATACGTGTTCGAATGAGTTATCAATGAGATGTGGTAGCAGTAAACATGATTATGACTAGGGTTACCTTACACCGAAACAAGGAGAGATCAAAAGGGATTAGATGCACACGAATGGAACCCCAAGAATGCTATGATCACACAACCCCAAAGATGCTACCCTTCGATGCCTTTGTAAAACTCAGAGAGAAAATATATAGTGAAGCCTCTATTTGTGATATAAGTTTTTAGGTTTAGGGTGTGTGAGTTTTTGTACTTGGTCCAAGATATAACCAGAGGAAATGGGTTTTCAAATTCGGAAGGTGCTGATTTGAGGAGTAAGTTACGGGATTTGATTGGGCCATGATCTCTAAAATCTTCAAATGTGATATCTCAAATTTTCAACGTGTACAAGATCCCATGCAAATATTTCGGTATAATATTTCTAACTGCAAATCGTGTATATATGGTACATGGTCTAGAAAGGGTCCAACACACGTTGCAATGTGTGATATAACAAAGTGGTGTCGAATTTTATTTGAGGCTTCGGTGAAATCAAAGGGAAAATAATGTGTCGCATTACTCGTACAGCACGGTTCCAAAATAAACGTAGTGAGACATAGGACGTATTTAATATTTTGTAACTTAATATAACGTATAGTTTTAAATGTCGTATATTTATTTAAATACTTAAGGTATATCTGAAATAAAAATGAAAAATGTAAACCGGATTTTAGGGCTTTACAATTCTTCCCCTCTAAAAAGAAAATTTTCGTTCTCGAAAATTGAAGTCGCAGAAGTACCTGGAGACGTACCGGTTTAAGGCAGACATAGCAATCCATAGTTTCACACAGATCATAACGATTTTGGTTCCAAAGCGTACCAAAACTTATACGTAATAGATGTCGGTGAGAATCTCGCAAAGAGGTACATAATTCTGAACGAACATTAGGAGTGACAAATAACGAATATAAGTCATATGCCATTCACGTACCAACCCCAGGCATTTCCCAAGATGTCGTATGATTTTAATAAGTTCAAATTATATGATCTCGGTATTATCGCGTTGATCAGGCGTCATAATACTTGCATCACATAACAAGTTCTTATTGTCATCATATTCTGCCTCGGGTAATGACAAACCAATATCACCATAAACAGATAACATACAGGTAGTAAGTAACATACCAAAACAGACCAGATTCACATACATGCAGCATAAAATGCATCAAACCAACTTACCATACTACAAAAGAAGGAGGCCACCAACGTGCTCGAAACGGTTCCTCGTGACTCATCACAGACGATCCAAATATAAAGTTGAGATAATACCAAAATGCTAAATCATAAAACTTCACGATTCAAACCGAGTTCTGAACAAATCAAAGAAAAGTAATACCGATCAAAATCACATAGCAAAATATCAAACCGCCTCAAAACGCATGACAAACGAATCGGAGTAACATAAGTCGCGCCCAACCATATGAAGTAGATGAACCTTCTTAGCCATCAGTTGAATCTTGTCTCCGTCTTTGCGCCTTTGGTTGATCCGCCCAGTTCCCTTCAGCAGCATCTTGAAGTCTCCGGCAGCATCACGATCGGGTGCGGCTTCTGTTTCACGAACCTCTCCAGAAATTGTTGCAGCAATGTCGGGTCGGCACCATCATCTTCGACTCCACGAGTAGTCTCCTTTTAAGCGGTCGACAACGAATGCGCGAAGATAAAACAAGCAAAATCAAATGCGAAAAGGAGGAGGTCAAATCAGCGAAGACAAAAGAATATCGAAGTGAAATCTGAATGACAATCAAAAGGAATCGAAAGAGATCAGAACAGACGGAAGCCTAATGTCTACCCAGTCCTTACAGGTCAATCCTAAGGTCAACAAGATGAAACCTGGCTCTGATACCATAATTGTAACACCCCAACCCGACAAGGGTCCGAGTGTCGCATTATGGGGTCAAATCAAAACATACATGCAAGAGAAAGACTTACAAAACCAAGTCATGACACCATGACCCAAAATACAAACCCGAAAGATTACAATTACAAATGAAACAATAGAAAATCAAAATACAAAAGTCCAGAATCATAAGTCCGCAAGATCAGGGTAACTCTAGGGTCAGTCTCTAACCACTCCTACTCTCGACTCTCAATCCCAGCATCCCGCTAAAAATACCTGCCGCCAAAGAAAAGAAAGTACGGCTGAGCTTAACAAGCCCAGTGAACAGATATAGACAATATAGTAACAATATAATCAAAATAAGAAATGGATCAAATCACGCCAACACAAAGAAAGGAAAAGAGCCTGCTGAGAACATGTCAGACGAAACAGAATACGGAACGCATATGAGACAAGTACTGAAACAGATCACCTAAAAAATATCATAGGATCGGAGTGCATTGCCCAGTGCCTAAGCATGCCACATGAATAGGCCAAATAATCATATCACAAATCATATACCATCAAATCCAAAGTTGTACATGGAGTAGCTAACTCACAATGTACCAGAATGTGATGGGGTGTAGGAACACACACCAACCAATCACCAGATACAGATACATATACAAATTCCTTAGGATGCATCCATACGCTCCCTGCAAAACATATCATAATGGCCAAGAGATCTCATACTGTAGGATCGAAATATTTATTGTGTTGATGATTCGGGTGGTCTTGGATGATCAAAATACATGTTTGCCATTAGAGAGAGAAAGTAGAAGAGAGGGAGTTTCTTGGTAGAGACTTGGTTCACAAATGGAATGTTAGATTATGAGAAAAGCTCCACCCCTTCCATGGATGGAAGGGGTATTTATAGTTACAAAGCTAATGTCCTCCTATCGGACTGTGGATCAGGCATACAGTGGGTAAAGACCCGTCCTTCCTCCACGGTGTTACTCTAAACTAAACTATGCTAATAATTAACTAACTAACTACTAAATAACGTAAATACCGACACGTCTATGAGCTAACATATGCTAGACCTTAATTGGGGTGACCGACACTTTAACATGGAATTTCCAATTCCTAACAATCTCCCCCTAAGGGAGGTCACCCCATGATTTACATTTTGAATCCTAGCATTCTTTTCTTGACTTCGTTCTTGAGCTCGTAGACTTCAATTCTTCAAATCCGCAATCTTGTGCTTTAGCAGTGGTACTTCAAAGTCCGCATAGTTTTGTACTTTCAGTGGAGGCCTTTAACTGATCCACATCTTTGATGATCTTCGAGCTTTCATTGAGATCATCAGCCACAACAAATCTCTTTGGATCATCCATAGTTGTGTTGCCTTCATGTGATGTTGTGACTTTTGGACCGACATGCTCACACTTTTGGATCATGACATCTTTCATCAGAGTAGCGGAAGCTTTTACTAGTTCAAGATATTTGCAGCAGCGTAGCAGAAGCATAGTATAAAAATATCTGAGCCAGGTTCTGTAGATATGCACCAGTCATGATTTCTTCAATTAAGTGTGGATGCTGTGAGCATGCGGCTTTGGATTGACTCCTCAATTCTGATCAGCTGCAACTGTCCAAATGTACCTGCAAACAACAGTTAGCAATAAAACACACGAAAGTGTCTTTGACCACTTTCGTTGAATTGAGGTACACGACCCACGGTTCCCCGTTGATCAATACAAGTACTGCCTGTGATCATGTATAATTCCGAAGAATCTCCTTGACAGGGTTTCGCAGCTGTTCTAGCCGTTCTCAAATCGGAACGTCTCAAAGAAGACAACACGGAGTGAGTGAACCAGCAAATTGAGATTTACTGATTGATTCAAAATGATTTGAAAACAATCGCGTATTGCTTAAAGAAAGAGTTTTGCAATACGACGAAGGTTTTATAAGAAAAATCAATTTTCAATCATAAATACCCTTTTAATTTTGAAAGATTAATACACAGTCGATGTGCTAGAGAAAAGAATTGTTGAGCACAACGACCGGTTTTTCAAAGGTATCCGTCAATCCATTTCCTGGACCAAGGTTGATTCAATAATGAATCGGCCCATTGTTTCTATCCAGTTGTCACAAGCTTGATCTTTTGCAAGATCTCACATGTCACCCACCAAGAGCTTGTTTGATGTTGGCTCTAGAAGGATTTCCATCTTCATCGTGAATACTTACATATCACTCGGATGTTCTGGCAATACCACAAGGATAAAGCGTAGGACTCTTAATATATACTTACTTTCCACATTGTGTGAAACAGCTAGTCTTCATTAACTTTGTGTCCTAATGAGATATTGTGGATGATCTCTTGGCTCTAGACTCAATAGTGCATTTTTGGTTCCTATGCCGGAGACTAGGGAGAGGGTCTCCTTCTTCAATATCAACAATCTCTAAGAGAAAGTCGATAGATAATGTCGGTTTCCCGTGAGAATGAAACAAGCCCTTTTAAGAGGAACTTGAGTGGCTTGGGAAGTTTGTAGAACAGTGCGTCACTGGGTCCATGACGTCTTGTCTTCAATACCAGTGTTACCTTAGTAATCACCAGTAGCATATGTATTGAACCCGGTTTCTGCCCTAAGGTTGAATTATTGGAGGGCTATTTCTTTTCACCCTTTTCATATTCAATTCTTTTTCATTCTTCAACCCCTTCAGTGCTTACCGAGACTTCATAACTAGAACCTTGTTGGGTTTATTCCAGTTCTAGCTCAATCTCAGTCGGCACTCTTCCCATTTCTCATTTTTCTCCATTTTTCATCATACCTAAGGACTCTACACTATCTAGTGGATTGTCCCTGGGTAGATCCCTCCGGTTCTGGCGGGAACATGGAAACGAATACCTAACCTAACCATCCTTATAACACCATGCATAAAATAAATTGGTCGGTCTTTTGGTATTGTTCATTCCTCTCGAAACCAATTGAAAAATCATTTGAAAAATCAATCAAGGTACTTGTGATATAATATCAAAGCATTTTGTACCTTAATAGTTTTGATCATTTAGAAATGCTCCCCCTCAACATGTGCATATGATTTTGAAATTGTTTAGCACATGGAGGCAAGAGTTCTTTGATCACAATTTTCATAGAAAAAGCCATTTGATTTTCTTTGGTAAATTCTCCCCCTCAATATGTGCGTATAATATTTGAAATCATTTTATCACTTAGAGGAAAGAGTTCTTTTGAAGCACATCCACGATCACAAAAGCCATTAAGAAACCATTCGCTCCCCCTCAATATGTGCATCGATATACGAAAGAGTTTGGCACATATTAGAGAGAACTTGCACTTTGAATCAAAACGATCATCTTTATCAAATTTCATATTAAATCACAAATTCTCCCCCGATCAAAAATATCAAACCCTTTGAGATTTTGGATCCCAAGTGATTTAATGAGGTTTAGAAAACATGGGAGAATATGTGCCCGATTTAAAAACTCATCATGTTTTTGGATAAATGCTCCCCCACAACATGTGCATTATATATTAAAATCGTTGGGCACATGGAGGCAGGAGTGCCTTTAAAGGACTAAAACAGATTTGAGATTTAAATCACTATCTCTCCCCCGATCAAAAATTTCAAACCTCTTGAGATTTGTGATCCCAATTGATTTAAATTATTTAGAAAATTTTAGGGGAAAGATGTGGCAAGATTTACTTTGAAAAATGACAGATAATGACCATTTTAAGACATTAAAGATTGTTAGTGTCAGGTATGATTATTTTAAAAGATCTTTAAGTAAAATAAAACAATTTCACAATCAAACAAGAACAGAAAAAATTTCATTTTGAAAGACCTTGATTCAAAAGAAAAATCATACCATGACATAACATTAAATCTTTAGATCACCACTTATTATTGTACAACCGGACCTTTTATGAAGAAATATCGATTGAAAATATTTTATTTTAAATCACTCTCCCCCTCAATCGATGACTATAGTCGATGATTGAGTGACTTAAGTTTTGATAAAATGAAGTCCGGTGATTTTCAAAATTAAGTCCAATATATTTTCAAAACCAATATTTTCCATTTTCAAAACAATTTATTCAAATTTATTAAAATTGTTTAAAAATGGTATCATGCACAAAGATACGTTAGGTGGTAGAGCTGCTTTTGTTGTTGTTGATGAGGGATGGAAGAAAACCATTTGCTGATGCAGTGAGACTTCTTACGTTGCATTTTTTTGCCAACTGAGGTCAAATTAAGCTTCGTTTCTTCATTTGTTGATGAAGAAAACCATCTGCTGATGCAGTGAAACCTCTTACGTTGCATTTATGCCAACTCTCCATAGAAGTCCAATTAAGCTCCGTTTCTTCATTTGTCAACCCAAGATATAGTTACCCTTTCCTTTCGGCATCCAATCATCTTCAATTGTGGGATCCGGATCGGGAACATTCTTTTATACCAAAATACCTGCATACGTTAGTGGACACACATACAGATATATGGTGGTCGACATCACCCAAACAACAATCGACTAATAAAAGTCTAACCAACATATCAATCAGATCATATAAATGTAAGGGAATAATGTGTTTATCAAACTCTAATTATCTAATCCTAACAATCATATCCTAGGCACCTAGTCCTTCAACATAGGTTAACATCATTTTCAGTTTAAGTATATAGGATAATTAGATAATCTCGTGAGATGATATAGATTTGAAAACATTCTCCCCCTCAATCAATGCCTTATTTTTCTGAAAAGTTTAAAAGCGCTGAAGTCATTGATTGAGTTTTCAATTTTTACGAAAACTCTGAATCTGATTGTTTTTAAAGCAACTCATTTACCACCATTTTGTTAAAACAAATATTTTTCTGAAGAATTTTGAAGGAAAAATATTTGAGTAGGGACAGCAGTCCTTCGGCATACTTTCCTCATTTAGTTTTAGGATAAGTGCACGAAATATTTGAAAATTGGTTTAGCGTAGCACTTTCCTTTCTTGAAGAGCGGGTTGCTATCAGAAATAATAGCAAACCATAGTTTAAGCACGTGTTACAGTCTGAAGTAATTGCAAGCCATTTGATTTGTGACATGTTTAGAAAGAAATATTTACACATCCTGCTCGAACTTCATCTATGGTCCCGTGCCATTATTGAATGACATTTCTAAAACCGCAGATGTTATCGATACCAGAAGACATGTCTTGAGAAAACATATTTTTGGTCTTTTTCAAATTTTCTGATTTTTATGGGATTTTGTTGGTTTTATAATTTTCTATTTTCTTTTTCTGGTTTTATATTTTTGTATTTGGTTTTTAAAAAATATATACAAAGATAGAGAAGATGATATAGTTAAAGAAGATGATGATACGAGTACCGAGATAAGGATATCGAGCAGCACGTCGTAGAAGATAGAATTCGTCATCTCTTAAACATTCACCACCAAAGCTTCCGAGGCTCCAGAATAGAAGATAGAACATGAGCCTTTGAGAAAAAAAGACTTTGGCAGCTTCCCCCCAAACCGAAGAACCATTAGATGAGCAGATTCGAAGCTCTCTTTCAAGCTTCCATTAGCCAGGTGTACCAAGAAGCACACCATTATCATTGATCTTGCTGCTCCTTTTAAGAATAATCATCGTGATTCTTCGTTCGAGGTTATATCATCAACAAGGACAACAACGTATCATCCCACTCATAAATAATCTTCTCAAATTTCATAATCACTGAAGTCTGACGCAATCCATTCCAAAAGGTGTCAAGAGAACAATTCCCCCAAGTAGTTGAATTGATGCAGTTAGTCTCTTTGTATAATGCTCAAGAACTCTCCCGAATACACATCATGAGGGTAATGAAGAACACCTCCCCTATGTTCACATCTTTCGTCCCTGATGAATGTGTATGAAGCTCAAGAATCCGAAGTACACCAATATCCAAGAACTCTCCCTAATACACATCATGAGGGTAATGAAGAACACCTCCCCTATGAAGCTCAAGAATCCGAAGTACACACATTCCCAACGAGAGAATAACTGATAACACCTCCCTCATGTTACACATTTATCTCCCCTGAATATGTCATACTTGTGTACCTCTTTTATCTTCAGAAACTTTCTCTAACATCACTTCCCCCACGTAGTTGGAATAAAAACTAAACACCATGAGTCAAACCTTGAGTTTCTCTGTGGTAATGACATTTGTCTTCCCGGGATATCTTCAATCACTAAGAAGTATTAAGCTCATCAAGTTTACTCGCGTTTAGATACGTGTCTCCTTCCCCCTTGCTGGTTTTGATATTTCAGAATCAGCAACATATTATAAGCCCGTATACTAGAAATCTGTTGAGAAAAACATTAGAAGTCTTTGTGAGAATCAACTTGCTGAAGTACATTGTGAGCAAGTCTAATTGGGGATTAAATCTGACATTTCACTCTCCCCCAATTAGTGCTCTCCCCTAAACCGACAATCTATTTGATAAATTCCCAGATTAAGAAGAAGTCTTTAGATAATCAAATGCAACTCGTCTTTAGTCTTCTAACATGTAGCAGAGAATGTAGAATAGACTGTAGACTTGACCTTCTTCAAGATTGTCCAGTTGGGGATTAGATAGTTAACATCTTCATCTCACCAAATGCGTTCCAATTACCTTATATGTAGCAAATCTCCTTAACTAAAATCCCTCCCAATCAAACAAGAACAGAAAGATGTTCATCAAAGAAATCAGCCCACCAACTAGAAGCACTTTGTCATTAAACTCATCAGTCCGTATGAAGATGTCAACCAACGGCTCTTATAAAGAAACTCCATGTAAAGATGACCCGATAAGAAGAAGCTCGGTTCTTACATGAGTTTGGAGCCGTTTGACCATTTGTACTCATAAATCAATCAACCATTCAGTAAATTCACACTTCTTCTCCCCCTCAAGAATTGCATACGGAGTTGCCATTCTTGATTGAATAAGTGAAATCATCCAAATGTAGTCTATTCACACTTCTCCCCTGCAAAATTAGCACATGATGTCGCCATCGTCATTATAGTTGAGCAAGTGGAATAAGAAAACAATCAACAGTAGCCCGGTTCACTTGAGAATTTAAAGCGCATGGAAAAAGTATGAAGCATGTTGATGAGAATGGTCATAATAAGAAGATTTCTCTTCTTTCGAATATAATGCGCACTGAAACGCACACATTTCTTTTCTTTAGAGTATGAGGCATGAACTGTTGTGTTCATTTGTCATAATCTCTCTCTTTTCATCATCTCTTGGCAAAACATGTAATCACCCCATTATCATTCAGTAGGCTCTTTGTTGTGACAACTGATGAAGAAAACCCAATATGATGAATTTGACTCTGAAGTAAACTAACCCGAACTCGTGACTTAAACTTGCACATATGTAACAAAGAGCGGTGCCGAGACTTCATCCTCCATTGAATCTCTAAGTACTCTATACTCTTCATCCAACCAACCATCAAGTAATAGACGTACATCACCTCTTGAAAATCCACAATTGAATGTGACACTGAGCACTACAACGTAACTCCTTAAAGTGATAGTTATTTTGTGGTGGTAAGAGCCCAATTCCCCCAAGTGGTAAAAGAAAAGGTAAAAGACACCCAACAATAACTAGATTTCCAAGTCTTCGTTTTTGATAATAAGCTCGAACAAGGATCTTGAAGAATCTTCATCCAACCATCCCTGATACCTTCAGATACTAAGTACACTTGCCCGTGATATTTCACTTCAACCTCAAATAAATAATAGTGGATTAACGCCGTTGTCACATCTTCTGGTTAAAAGCTCAACTCTAGCCTCCTTTGACGTTTTAAGTGAACTCTGATAATGGTTTCATCCCGACCATGGTTAAAAGCACATAACCCCGTAAAACCATGTAATAACCAAACTGCCATGACGAATATCCAAACACACATCCAATTCATGAAATACACCCTTTTTATCCCTTCTTCGAAGGAGAAACCGTAGTACCAGCAATAAGATCCATAAATACACTTTCCTTTCTCCAGGATGAATCCATCAATACGGGATTTTACAATTCTATAGTTTAAACCGAGAAATAGTTTCTTTCGCAGGATTTTACAAAACCAGGAATAAACCGTAGGATAGATCCGGAAATGCACTTTACTATTACCAAGATGTTTCCATTGTCACGGGATTTTACAAGTCTATGATTTAAACCGAGAAATAGATTCTTTCGCGGGATTTTACAAAATCAAGACAAAACCGTAAACAATGTCAGCTTGAATGTGTTATGACAACTTTTGGTTCGGTGAATATCTGTTTTAGGGGAACATGCAGCGGTTCATCAATGGTCCATTATCCAACAACATCAACATCATCAACAATCCAATAAATACTTTGATAAACACATCATCCACATATTCTGACGGCTGTTGCTGTGACCACTTGGTGAAGTAAACCCGAATACTTTGAATTATGTATCACGATTTTCATGAAAGGGGTGAAAATTCTGTTAAAAAAAACAAAGTCCACTGTGTCATTCGGCCCACTCAGTATCGCAACTCGTTTAGGCCCAAGTACCAATAACTGATCCATGTGACAACACACAACCCTAATATTCGGTAATATTAATACCACATCTCACACATAACTCAACCCTAAAAACACTTCACAAAAACATCCGCCCCCTCCTTTACTTTTTCCTCACATCTGCTTCTAAAAAAAACTTTCTCATCCAAACTCTAACAAATCTCATATTTAATCAGCTACTTTTATTCTCACAAACAACTCGCCACCCACACTCAGTCTAATAAAACATTCAACAAAAACTCAGCCACCATATCATTCATCATCGATTCATTTCATCTTAAAATCTCAAAATGAGATCGCCACAGGGATGGCTTGGACAAAACGGGTTCCAAAGTAGTATGCCACAGAGATAGCTTCAACTGACATCACAACCACAAGGATGGCGAAGGTTTGCATCAGGATTCATAGATGAGTCTCAGGTAGGTTTCATCTTGATTTGTTGTAAGATTACATAATTAGAGTGAAATCAGAGAAAGAAAATAACTTTATAGTTATATTTCATCTTATTGATTTCGTATAGTAACAATGAATCAAAAGTTTCATACAAGCGTGATCAGTGATGAATATCCCCTTGGCTCTATGAAGTTAAACATGATTATAATGTACCAAAAGGGGTGACCTGAGATCATTAAAATAATTTTTTTCTTTTGGTTCGAGCGTAGCTGTAGGGTGGATTGGGATTTAGGATAGATGTGTTGGTATGGAATTGGTATGGCAGTGATGTATTGGTATTAAACCTTATTTTTATTTTTGCTCTAATCTTGGACCGATGAAGGATTAGAACCTGAGGTCGCTTGAGTCATGATGTATTGGTATTAAAATCATTGGTTGTGGTCGTGGTCAGTCCTTTCTTCATCTCTTCTTTCTGTCAAGTCGCTACGATTGAGTCAAGTCGCTACTTGTTTGTCAACAAGTCGCTAGCATATTAACCAAGTCGCTATCATATCTTGTTAGGAATTAGAAATTCCAGGTATTAAAGAGTCGGTCACCTCAAGTATATGTAATCGTTAGAAAGCTACTAGTCGTAGTTATTTTAAGCTAAGTAGTATTTAGTTAAGTAACACCGTGGAGGACGGACAGGTCTTTACCCACTGTATGCCTGATCCACAGCCGTTGTGTGGCGTTTTATTGTAAGACTATAAATACTCTCTACCTTCTAAGGTAGAGAGTTGGAGCTCATAATAAGATTTTTCTTTCTCTCACTAAAGTTCCCTAAACCTCTAACTTTCTCTCTCTAAAACTCTTGTACGCCTACTTTGTGTTATGGTTTGATGTGTATGTGAAATCCAATATCTTACAATTGGTATCAAGAGCCATGGTTAGATCATCTCTTACATATCTTTGGATTTCTAGTGGTTTTTAGGTGGTTTTTGAGTTTGAAAAAGTTTAGTGGTTTTTGCATCATTTGGGTGATTTCTAGTGTTAAAGTTTGAATTTTGATAGTACTTTTGTGTTTAGAATCATCACAAGTGTTTAGGTTTTGATTTAGAAGGCTTGAATCATCGTGGTTGGATTGTTTTTTGGATTGAAAAGTGGTGTTGATGTGTTTTTCATGCTAGCGACTTGAGCCACGGATAAGTTTTCTTGCTAGCGACTTGCTTTGTTATTTGGTAGCGATTTGTAGTTGAAAGTCGTAGTGAGTTGGTTTAGCGACTTGTCTATTGAGACAAGCCGACAAAAAGTACACTTAGTGGATTCTCCCTTTGCTACTCCTGAAGATGCTCCATTTGAAAACATATTTGCTCCTGAATCTTCATCAGAACCATCTTCTTCAGGAGACATCGACTCTGCTACTTCAGTCCCTCAACAACTACCACATGAACACCTCAAAAAATGGACTCACGATCATCCATTAGAAAACATCATTGGAAATCCCTCTCGTCCAGTATCCACACGGAAACAACTTGCAACCGATGCCTTATGGTGCTTCTTCAACTCCGTACTCTCTAAGATCGAACCAAAAGATGTTAAAACCGCCATGAATGAAGATAGCTGGTTCAATGGCATGCAAGAAGAAATTCATGAGTTTGATCGACTTGATGTATGGGAGTTAGTACCTGCTCCAGATTGTGCTATGATTATTGCTCTAAAATGGATCTTCAAAGTGAAACTTGATGAGCATGGTGATGTGTTGAAGAACAAGGCTCGATTAGTTGCTAAAGGATACCGTCAAGAGGAGGGTATTGACTTTGAAGAATCTTTTGCTCCAGTTGCTCGAATCGAGGCAATCATAATCTTTTTGGCTAATGCTGCTAGTAAGAACATGGTAGTCTATCAGATGGACGTAAAGACGACATTTTTGAATGGAGATCTTAAAGAAGTCGTCTACGTCAGCCAACCGGAAGGATTTGTGAATCAAAAGCATCCTACTCACGTTTATCGTTTGAAGAAGGCTCTTTACGGTTTAAAGCAAGCTCCAAGGGCATGGTATGATACGCTATCAAAGTTTCTTCTATCTACCGGATTTAGCAAAGGAGCAGTTGATCCAACATTGTTCACCAGGAAGTCAGGCAAACATTTAATTCATGTTCAAATTTATGTTGATGATATCATCTTTGCCTCGACTGACCCCAATGAATGTGACCGTTTTTCAAATGAAATGGGTTCAAAATTTCAAATGTCAATGATGGGACAAATGTCATTTTTCTTGGGATTACAAATTTCACAAAATCCCGGAGGCATCTTCATAAATCAATCTAAATATGCAAATGAGATTTTAAAGAAATTTGGATTTGATTCAAGTGACCCTGTTGACACTCCCATGATTGAACGAACTAAACTAGATGAGGACCACACAGGGATCATGGTAGACCAAACGAAATATCGTAGTATGATTGGATCCTTGATGTACCTCACAGCTAGTAGACCAGACATCTTGTTCGCTGTTTGCATGTGTGCTAGATACCAGGCTAAGCCTACTAAAAGGCACCTTGAAGTGGTTAAACGGGTCTTTCGGTATCTCCAAGGAACCATCAATATGGGACTTTGGTACCCGAAGGACACCGGTATGTCACTAACAGCTTATGCAGATGCTGATCATTCAGGGTGTCAAGATACTCATCGAAGTACGTCTGGAGGTGCTCAGTTTTTGGGTGAATACATAGCCATGTCATCTTGTTGTGCTCAAATCCTATGGATGAGATCCCAATTATCTGACTATGGCTTTAAATTTAACAAAATCCCTCTGTACTGTGATAATAAAAGTGCTATTGCTCTCTCATGCAACAACGTACAACACTCAAGAGCAAAGCACATCGACATTCGACATCATTACATCAGGGAGCAAGTTGAAAATGGTGTGGTGGAACTCTATTTTGTGAGGACTGAATACCAGTTAGCAGACATCTTCACCAAAGCTCTTCCAAGAGAACGTTTTGAGTTTATTCTTCCACGTCTTGGCTTGAAAAGCCTTCAACCAGAAACACTCAAACGTCTTTAGGAGGAAGACGAGGAGTAAAGGTCTATCTTCATCTATCTCTTGTAAATATCTATTCGAAAAACAAAATACAAAATTATAAAACCATCAAAAAATCAAATAGAAAAATATAAAACTTTCAAAATCCATAAAAATTTGAAAAATTCGAAAAAAAAACCCTCAAAAAATATTGTTTTTTTTGTCATGTTTTTCTCGAGTCGATAATATCTACGGTCTTTGTGCTGTCATTCAAAGAATGACACGGGACTTTAGATATTGTTCGAATTTTTATTAAAAAAAAAAAAAAATCAAAAAAATATTTTTGGGAGAAAGAGAATAGATGGTTTATTGTCAGTTCAGGCAGTAACCCGCTTTTCAAAGAAAGAACAGAGCCATACTTTTTCATGTTTTCAAAATTCCATGCTCTGATTCTATTAACATTCATCTGCTGAAAACTAACTGCTCTGAAAAATAACTCGGATTCTATTTTTGATAATCATCTGGACTTATTTGTCAAAATATCTATCTCTCAATCAACAACCTACGTCA
Organism: Chrysanthemum seticuspe; assembly: GCA_019973895.1. NCBI lineage: Eukaryota > Viridiplantae > Streptophyta > Magnoliopsida > Asterales > Asteraceae > Chrysanthemum > Chrysanthemum seticuspe. Next base: position 338,405,790 of record BPTQ01000007.1, read on the forward strand.
TTGATTGAGGGGGAGAATGATTTCAATTAAATTAAAAAGTTATTTGTCATTCAATTGTTTTCAAAAGATATTCATGCATGTTTAATCAATGGAGTTTAAAGTCTTAAAATCCGATCCTTATCAGTTAAAACGCTTTCATAATCAAGTCACAATTCTCCTTAAAAGCTTTCAAAATCAATTTAAATCTACAAGAGATCACAAATCTCAAAGGATTTGATAATTGTGATCGGGGGAGAATTTATGATTTAAATTAGATTTAAACTGATAATTCGGTAAATGGTTTTATAAGGATGTACAAGCTCTCCTTCCCACATGTGCCAAACAATTTCAAATTTTCCATGCACATGTTGAGGGGGAGCATCTATCTTAAACTACAATGATTTGAAACGTGATCATTTATCTCAATGTGCAGGTTCCCTCTAGTATGTGCAAAACTCTTTTCAAACCTCGAGGCACATATTGAGGGGGAGCAAAATTATGAAAACCTCATCCTTCCCCAAAATGCTTTATCTACTTGATTTGATCAGGGAAGTGAGGTTGATATCTTTTGGAAAATGGTAATCAAAGAAGTTAATTCTTCCTCTTGCCTCCGTGTGCAAAACGAATTCAAACATTTGATGCACATGTTGAGGGGGAGCACTTGTTCTAAAAATATCAAAAACAATTCAGGTACAAAATGCTTTGATAATATCACAAGTATCTGGATTGATTTTCAAGTGGTTTTCAATTGGTTTAAATGGCAGATGAACAATACCAGATAGACCGACCTAATTTACTTTATGTACGGTGATATAAGGATGATAAGGTTAAGTATTTGTTCCCATGATCCGCCAGAACCGGAGGGATCTACCCAGGGACTATCCACTAGTTAGTGTAGTGTTCTTAGGTATGATAATAAAAGGAGAAAAATGAGATATGGGAAGAGTGCGGACTGAGACTGAGCTAGTACTGGAATAAACCCAACAAGGTTCTAGCTATGAAGTCTCGGTAAGCACTGAAGGGGTTGAAGAATGAAAAAGAATTGAATGAGAAAAGGGTGAAAAGAAATAGCCCTCCATTTATTCAACCATAGGGCAGAAACCGGGTACAATTCATATGCTACTGATGGTAACATTGGTATTGAAGACAAGACGTCATGGACCCAGTGACGCTCTGCACTACAACTTCCCAAACCACTCAAGTTCCTCTTATAAGGGCTTGTTTCATTCTCACGGGGAACCTACATAATCTATCGACTTTCTCTTAGAGATTGTTGATATTGAAGAAGGAGACCCTCTCCCTAGTCTCCGGCACAAGAACCAAATATGCACATATTGAGTCTAGAGCCACGAGATCAACAATAAATCTCATTAGGACACTTTCAATGAAGACTCTCTGTTTCACACAATGTGGAAAGAGAGATTATATCTTGAGTCCTACGCATTATCCTTGTGGTATTGCCAGAACATCTGAGTGATATGCAAACATACTCACAATGAAGATGGAAAGCCTTCTGGAGCCAATATCAAACAAGCTCCTGGTGGGTGGCATGTGAGATCTATCAAATAGATCAACCATGTGACAACTGAACAGAAACAATGGTGAGATTCAATCTCTTGAATCAATCCTGGTTCAGGTTATGGATTGACGGATACCTTTGAAAAACCGGTCGTTGTGCTTAAAAACTCTTTTCTTTAGCAAATCGACCGTGTACGGATATTTCAAATCAAAAGGTGTTTTATGATTGATAATTGATGTTCATTAAAACATTCGTTGTATTACAAAAACAATTTCTATTGAGCAATACACGATTGTTTTTCAAATATCTTTCCATCAATCAGTGAATTTCTATTCGCTGGTTCACTCACTCCGTGTTGTCTTCTTTGAGACGTTCCGGTTTGAAAACAGCTAGAGCAGCTGCAAAACCCTGTCAAGGAAATTCTTCGGAATTATACCTGATCACAGGCAGTACTTGTACTGATCAACGGGGAACCGTGGGCCGTGTACCTCAATTCAATGAAAGTGATCAAAGACACTTTCATGCGATTTATTGCTAACTGTTGTATGCAGGTACGTCCTACATTTGCAGCTGATCAGAATGAAGCGGTCAATACATAGCCGCATGCTCACTTAACACATTCATCTCAAAAGAAATATTGATTAGTGCATCAATGACTCAAATATTTTCACTCCATACTTCTGCTACGCTGCTGCCAATATCATGAATCAACGAAAGCTTCCGCTACTCTGATGAGAAGATATCATGATCCAAAATGTGAGCATGTCGGTCCGAAAGTCACAACATCACATAATACCAACACCACAATGGATGTCTCAGAGATTTTTGTTTGCTGATGATCTCAAAAGCTGGCATAAAATTATTATCACGTGGATCAGTAACAGACCTCCACTTGGATTAACCAAACATGCAATTAGAGGAATCAATGACTACGAGCTTCAGAGCAAAGTACTACATCAAGAATGCAAGAACAATTGTTAATGTAATATCTGTTTGTATTCAATGTAATTTTAGTATATGTTTGAGGTGACCTCCCTTAGGGGGAGATTGTTAGGAATTAGAAATTTCAGGTATTAAAGAGTCGGTCACCTCAAGCATATGTAATCGTTAGAAAGCTCGTAGTCGTAGTTATTTTAAGCTAAGTAGTATTTAGTTAAGTAACACCATGGAGGACGGACGGGTCTTTACCCACTGTATGCCTGAGCCACAGCCCGTTGTGTGGCGTTTTATTGTAAGACTATAAATACTCTCTACCTTCCAAGGTAGAGAGTTGGAGCTCATAATAAGATTTTTCTTTCTCTCACTAAAGTTCCCTAAACCTCTAACTTTCTCTCTCTAAAACTCTTGTACGCCTACTTTGTGTTATGGTTTGATGTGTATGTGAAATCCAATATCTTACATATCTGTTAAACAACAAGTCGCTAGCATATTAACCAAGTCGCTAGCATATCTGTTAAACAAGTCGCTAGCATATCATTTTAGAGTGTGTCAACAAGTCACTACATGGTATGTCAAGTAGCTACGACTTGTAAATACAAGTCGCCACACAGATTACATACTCAACTCGCTACCCAGTGGTTTTTGTATAACAACTCGCTAGTAAGAAAACATGGACAAGTCGCTAGTTATATTCATTGAATCAGGACATCTTTTAAGGACAACTCGCTAGCAAGAATATGACCAGTTTCAAACCCAGAAAAGCATCATAAAGACACTTCATTATACCCGTTTAGACCACCAGAACTTGACCAGATTGTAAACCCAGAAAAAGACTTGAAAAGAGATACATATTACCCCTTTTGACCCATTGTTTGGACCTTAAAACCTGACCATATTTTTGAACAGAAAAAACCTGACCATAAAACCAAATACATGATACTTACTAAGTTGTTTGAAAACTGATATTACATAAAAGTAGAAAAACAAAATTTTCGACATACAAAATTGGTACACAATCAGTTTTAAAACAAGTATCACAGACCAACAAACAAGGTAACCATGGAACTAGACCACACAAATCAACACAACACAAAAACCTTGGCTCTGGTACCATTTGTAGGATCGAAATATTTATTGTGTTGATGATTCGGGTGGTCTTGGATGATCAAAATACATGTTTGCCATTAGAGAGAGAAAGTAGAAGAGAGGTAGTTTCTTGGTAGAGACTTGGTTCACAAATGGAATGTTAGATTATGAGAAAAGCTCCACCCCTTCCATGGATGGAAGGGGTATTTATAGTTACAAAGCTAACGTCCTCCTATCAGACTGTAGATCAGGCATACAGTGGGTAAAGACCCGTCCTTCCTCCACGGTGTTACTCTAAACTAAAATATGCTAATAATTAACTAACTAACTACTAAATAACGTAAATACCGACACGTCTACGAGCTAACATATGCTAGACCTTAATTGGGGTGACCAACACTTTAACATGGAATTTCCAATTCCTAACACATACAAACATATCAAAAGGGGAACGCCGGGGACCAATCACACCGCCCCAGATAGTGTCATGCCACCGGTGCCTCAATGACATGGCCATGGTACCTCCATGGCTAGGGATACAGATACAGAAGCTGGGCAATACAAGAGTAATCATAATCATATCAAATCAAATACTGAACTGAAACATACCATATCAAATATTGAACTGAACATAACATATCAGATACTGAACTGAAACATATCATGTCAAATACTAAACTGTGTCATATCAAACGGATAACCAACGAATATCAAAAGAAGCTCAAATATCAGAACGAATAACAAAACGAAGATCAAAGGTAATAACGGATAATCATATCAATGGATGCCCTTACTGAAAAAGGAAGGAATATCTGTACTAATATTTACGAACAAAGAATGTTTTAAAAGGAGAGACTGAATATCCGTACATTAGCAAATGAAATCAAATGGAAATGTGAGCACAAAGAAATAATGTCACGTCTTCTTCAACGAATCTACACGGATTACGGTTCGTATAATACTTATTAGCTCATTTAAGTCATAACGGATTTATTTGCTTATATAAATGGTATTAATATTTTTAGAGTTAAATATAACAACTCATCATAATTTAGGGTTTAAAGTGTAACTTATCAAAGTTTAGGGTTAAAGTGAAAATAAATCTTAAAATTCATTATTACTCAAATATGGTTTTTGCATACAGATATGACATACGACATCTCCATTACAACCCATTTCCATGTTCAATCTCGCTACATTTTCAAGATAGTTCGCGGTTCAAACGGCTAATCAACACGGCTCGGTAAACACTCCTAATGACTAACCCCCGATTCTACTTCCCCGACACACCTTAAAAAAAATCCCGTAGAACTAACCCATAATCCCGCGATGACCCTCGAATTTACCCCCCACAAGACTACCCATTTCCATGCCATACATACTAGATCACATATTCCTGTTTACACAGGTTCTAAACCACACACAACACATGTAACCATGCATACACTTACTATTTTATACATGTATATGTACTCGCCTACTGTAACTAAATGCAATCTACGCCTGACCTCTCCTTGATCCAATTCCATACGCATCCCCCATGATTAAATCCCATGCATGCATTTTCTCATTCCATGCTTGACCCAACAGCTAGATGATATTCGGCTTATTTATTTGCTTCATTTTACATCTATAGCATCTTTATATTTGCGTTATCAGTATGTATACATGGATGTAGTGCACATGCAAAACATTAACCCAAGCTCACTCACCATACACACCCACGACCACCCCATACAATCACAGCCCAAAACTTCATTCGACCATGCAAAACTAAACACCCATGCGTACATGCCAACCAGAATTATATTTAACCCGAACCAACACACCACGAACCAACGTAATTAACTCCAATTACTATTATATGCATGTATATATGCCTCGACATCAGTTACTATATATACGGTCATAGCTTATAAGGTTTTCAAGTTGATACATTAATAATACGTGTTACTCTTTCATATTAACATAACATCTTTTTAGGCTGAAACAAGGTTCCATCGAATATAAAAGAACATAGGACTCGACACCACCAGTTAACAAAACTTCTATTGTTTTAATGTTGCGTTGATCTTTTATACATACGTGTTCGAATGAGTTATCAATGAGATGTGGTAGCAGTAAACATGATTATGACTAGGGTTACCTTACGCCGAAACAAGGAGAGATCAAAAGGGATTAGATGCACACGAATGGAACTCCAAGAATGCTATGATCACACAATCCCAAAGCTGCTACCCTTCGATGCCTTTATAAAACTCAGAGAGAAAATATATAGTGAAGCCGCTATTTGTGATATAAGTTTTTAGGTTTAGGGTGTGTGAGTTTTTGTACTTGGTCCAAGATATAACCAGAGGAAATGGGTTTTCAAATTCGGAAGGTGCTGATTTGAGGAGTAAGTTACGGGATTTGATTGGGCCATGATCTCTAAAATCTTCAAATGTGATATCTCAAATTTTCAACGTGTACAAGATCCCATGCAAATATTTCGGTATAATATTTCTAACTGCAAATCGTGTATATATGGTACATGGTCTAGAAAGGGTCCAACACACGTTGCAATGTGTGATATAACAAAGTGGTGTCGAATTTTATTTGAGGCTTCGGTGAAATCAAAGGGAAAATAATGTGTCGCATTACTCGTACAGCACGGTTCCAAAATAAACGTAGTGAGACATAGGACGTATTTAATATTTTGTAACTTAATATAACGTATAGTTTTAAATGTCGTATATTTATTTAAATACTTAAGGTATATCTGAAATAAAAATGAAAAATGTAAACCGGATTTTAGGGCTTTACAATTAAGGTCATGAGTAGGGCATTTGTATAATAATTCGTTGTATCTTTCCTATGCTTGGTACAATATTTCATCGCCCTCCTGCTTGAAGTTATGGATTTCTTCGAGTTGCCTTGCAGTCCTAGATGGAGGACGATACTTTTGAATGAAGTACTTATTTAGGAGTGGCCAAGTATTAACGGTACCGGCTGGTAATCGATCAACCCATCTTTTAGCAGCTCCAGTGAGTGAAGTAAGGAACACACGTAACATGAGAGCATCGTTTGAGACTCTTGGAATTTTAAATAAGCTGACAATGTATTCCACGTTATCCACATGTTCGTAAGCATCATCGGTAATGCTCCCGGAGAAGGGATTTGCGCCTAGTTCCCTCATGAATTGCGGTTTGATTTCGAATTGAGCATCTTCGGCGGCGCCTAACGATCCCCGACCCTTGTTCTTCCCTTATCAACACCAAATACTCCTCAAGAGTGAGGTCATCAATGTTAACAACTTCCATAGTACCTGAAACTTGAAAAAAGATCGTGAGAAAACAAGAAATATTCAGAATAAAACAAAAATAGAAGACTTAACAAAAATCCTAAAATAACTCCCTGGCAGCGGCGCCAAAAATTTGATGCAGGTTTTACTGACCAAGTTTAAATATTTATAAGTGTCTCGTTTACCTATGGTCTACCTTATGCACTAACGGGCAGTGTACCCGATCATGTGTAGTGTAGTAATTGGTAGAACCGAGGTCGTCCCAAGAGATATGTGAGCAGATTCTAATTAAGTCTAGGTGTCACTGGTTTTAATAGATTTTTAGGTTGAAATGACTAATAAAGTAATAAAGCAAGAAATGACAGAAAACAAATAAAGGCAAAGGTTGTGATCAATAGGGGAGAAGTGTGCTAACCTAGTTACTCATCCTATCAAGTTATGTTCACATCTAATTACTTCCAATTGCTTCAAGTGGGGGTTTAGGTCGCTAGGACATCACTTGGTCAGTTCGTCCTAACCTATCAGCAAAGGTTTTCACCGGAGATCAAGCTACTACCCTTGAAAGTCCAGTTGTTTTTAGTCCCCTAAGCCAAGTCATTAAGTTCCGGTACATGAAAGATTCATAACAATGAGTGCCCGGGCGCTAGCATCTTAGACACTCATCCCTAACTTCTTAAGTTCATCCAAACGGCAGGTGATCATTTGGCCAGTTTGCGCAAGCGAAGAAGGGTCGTCAGTTGGTCAATTCTTACCCTTCCCACTCAGTCTACCTACTTAGCGTCAGTTTGTGAATTCTCCTAAGCAACAAGACACTACCGCCATTCAAAACTACCGAAACAAGGGTATCTACCAACAAACTATGCATGCATACACTAGAAACAATTATACGGAAGCAATGTAAACATAAACATAACAATTAAGGAATCATAACTAGGCTAGCACCAGAGGTGCTTAGCCGATCATATTAAATGAAACAATCAATTCAATGTTTGGCATAATGAAATACATGAATCAAAAGTAAAAAGAAAGATAATCGCTAATGCTTATCGTTAGGGAGTGATTTCTCCCTTGGAGATGGCTCTGTATGCTCCTTAAGATCTGCCTTCAGTCCCCTACTCACGTTCTTTGCTTTGTGGTGTGGAGTGAATGATGTGAAATGCAGAATTTAGGGCTGGTATTTATAGGCTAGATCTAGTTACGGCGTAACTTAAGTTGAGAGTTACGCCGTAACCTATATAAATCCATAATTGCTCTCGTTATAGCTGGCTACGGCGTAACACATGGAATGAGTTACGTCGTATCTTCAGTACAGGTTACAAAATCATGATTACGCCATAATCGTTGGAAAGAGTTACGGCGTAGCTTGCAGCGGTGTGGAACATCATTTAACCTAATTGGTTATGACGTAATCCTTAGATGGATTTACGCCGTAATATGCTGTTGAGTTGGTCTTCTGAGTCACGCTCTTGTTACGGCGTAATGTGAGAGAGGAGTTACGCCGTAATTACTTCAGAGTGGGCATACTATCATGTATCTTCAATAAACTCTCCAAATCCGCGTCTCTTTAGCTCCAATGCTCGTAATTTACATGAAAGTGAAATATAGAGGAAAACAAGCGTAAATACATATAAATGATATAAAATACGAGCATTATCGGGGGAAATTGACACTTAATATTCATGACTATTTTTTGATGTTATCAAATATCCCCCCACTTGAACTCTACTTGCCCTCAAGTAGACCTTATTAGATAAATCTCTAAAAAGATATCTCCCATTACCTGAAAAATATAAGTTTAAAAATCCCTTATGCTAGAATAAAACAAAGCCGAACACCTCACGAAATGGGAACAAAACACTCAAATCTCTCAACTATTCTTAGTGTCAATTTCGGGGTGATCACTCAACGCACAATCATAGCATGTATTCTATCATAAGCTTGGTGGTTACACAAATCTTCACCACTAGAGTTAAGGACTAAACAATTCTCGAAGGCAATATGGGTAGACGACAAAGGTTAACGGTGAATCGTCATTACTAACATGTCACGGCAAGTGGAAAAAATCAATGATACATGACCAAATCCATGGCCAAGACACCAAAGATTGCTCGCTTCATCACCTAGACACGCTTCATGACTAAAGGGTAGGATAAGACATGGGATATAATTGGTGTAAAGTAAAAAATAACAAGCAAATAGTCTAAACCTATAACCAAGTCATCACCGCTTACCGTTCATCCAAAGTTCAAGTTTCAAGGCTAAGAAACCGGATCATGATATATCTAGTAGATGTGCCATTAGAGGACGTCATGATGGCCACATTACCTTCTTCTTCAACTGTTGGCGCAATGATTGCCAACTTCATTCTTCAATTGTGACCGAGGTGGCCTCCTCGATACTAAATCTATGATGAGCTCTTAAACATAGTGCTTATAGTTTTGCACTCTTACAATCAACAAATAACTATAATTTTTTTGTTTACTTTTTTTTACTACATAACAACTAAACATAGCATCCCTCCACTTGAGATGAACAATATGAGAATTTGGGGGGTCTTCAGTGATCTTCAAATATATGTCTTTGACGAAAGCGTGATTCCCGAACGTTTCCACTTGAACCTTGAACTTAGGCAAAAAATGACTTCCCGATCACAAATAAAGACTACACGGTAGGCTAAGGTGTATGGGTGTATCGAAACAATATATTGGACAAACAAAATGAAAGAAATGGCTCAGACGGATGTATCTAGGGGTATCTTGCACTAAAGGTGAGTGCAACAAAAGGGTTTAACATGGGGGTCGAGAAGTCGAGGTGACTAATCGATAGGCACACAAAGATAGGCTTTTTAGGTGATAATCCTATAATATTGCCTTCTTAAACTGAATAATCCAAATACATTAAGCTAACTCAACTTACCTCGTCTATGGTCTCGAAATGATGCAAAGGCCAAGTTCTAAAGTTTACAAGCTACCGGCACACTCATAATTTGGTGGATTTGGGGTAAATATTTGGAAACGGATAAGGATAATCTCACCATATAGTATCAAGAGTTATAATGTGCTCGGCTAAGGTCTAATCTAGTTAGGTTAAGAAAAACATGTCAAAATTTTAATAATGGTATAATTTTTCAAAATAAACTAGAAAAACGAGGGCATAATAAAGTTCAAGAGATAATTCTACTCTCGTCCCCTCACTTGAAATGTACAAAGTCCTTTTTGTACTAAGCATTAAATACAGGTGAAGAGAAAGTAGAATTAAAGCGAGAACTTCCCTGAAATTTGCTTCAAAAAAGAAAGAAGGCCCACGAAAAGAATCGTGCCTTCGCTTAAGCATCCACGAGCAAACTTCATTCCCTGATATCACACTACCAACAAGCATAATTCTAAAAAAAGAAAAAGAAAAACGAAAATAAATCTAACTCACTTTCGTAGGAATCACGGTTACATTTAGCGTATGCAACACGCCTTTTAAACTACTTGGTGTCCCAAGTAGACGAGTGTAGTCTCGTGAGGGCTTATAGGGAACATACCCACAAAGTTCATTTAATAACTAATACAAGGTTATTGTGTTTAAAGAGAAAGAATTAATACTGAGGATAGTTACGCCGTAACTCCTAGAAGGAGTTACGCCGTAATTATGGCAAAACCTTGCAGACGCTACTGAGGTGTAGCTACGTCGTAACCATTGCATGGGATTATGCCGTAATTGGTAATGCTCTGAGAAGATCGCTACTGGAGATGTGTTATGGCGTAATCATGGGGATGAGTTACGCCGTAACTGTGGACAAATCATGTCTCCGTTCAGGCTGCTGCAGCAAACTTCTCCGATTCCCTGCAAAAGTAATTAAAAACACAAAACCCAACAGAAATGGAAATAAAATAAATAAAAGGGATAATTCGGGTTTTCTCCCGAAAGAGCATTTTTCTTTATTCACGAGTCTTTAAGTTTGACTCAAAGCCATGGGGCTTTTCGGTGGCCTTTGAACTTGGCCAACTTCCTCCATTTCTTGGCGACAATCATTCATCCATTCTGCAAAAACTCTTTTTCTAACTGTGTTGCCCAAAGGAAACCCTAATGACGGCGACCTGACGACGTCACTAGCAACATGTGACGCCGTCGCATTTGTAAATATATATATAGAATTCGATTTTTCTGTACAATAGAGGTAGAACTTTGGAGAGCAAACCCTAATTTGGTTGTAGTCCGACTTGGACAGTATTGAAGGGTCCCATACCCTTCTTTACATCATAAGATAAGTTTGATAATCCATATTATCATTATGTCTACCCCATGTTCAATTGTATGTGTGTATGCTTGCTTGTTTAACATGAGTAGCTAAATTATCATTGTGTTTGCTTAGTGGGTGTTTGGGAGTGCATTTGCAGACAAATTTTCTACTTATTGCGTTTGCAGAACGAGATAATCCATTTTGATGTGTTTGGCAACCATAGTATCATAATCACTTATCTGCGTTCTGACAACCCCAAAACCACGTTTTGGAAAAGTAGCCTTGCCCCTACTGCCACAAAACGCAATTCTGCATAAAGTGATTATTTACCATGAAATTACCAATTTAACCTCAAAATTTATGTTACCTTGTTCTTCACATATCCCACTTCCAACTTGTCTTCAATTTGAGTAGGTTGATTGATTCTTCTCTTGTCATCCCTTGGCGACAATGCAATTGATTATTACAAACCATTGAATGGCTTAAAATTTTGTTTATTCTAGTAGATAAATTTGAGTGACACACTGAGGATTTAAGGATAAACAATGGTTGTATCAGTGATGGAGGTGATGACTTGGTTTTTCAACCACTATGTGTTTTATCTTGTCGAGAAAAAAAGTATCTTTGTATTGTAACTTAAAGAAGTATTATAAATCGTGGACAATCTTTCAAACCCACCGGCTGTACAAAGTTATAAATTTAATACTAATACTATTATTGTATATTAATATTAATACGTATTTGTTTGTAAAACGAATATTAGTACGTTGTTATACATCATATTTTAATAGTTACGTAGTAATTCATAATAATAAGCCATGTCTATTTCAGTCATTTCACTTTTTAAAACTACAAATAATTTGATTTATCAAACACTAGAAACCTAATTATCTGATTATTGCGATGTCAAACAGCAAAATCATATCCAAACACTATATTTTAGAACCACGTTTTGCAACATCTGATTATCTGATTATCCATTTTCAAAACGCATAATCTATTTTTAATAAGCAATCCCAAACACCCTCTTAGATCTATGAAACCTAGTTGTTAATTATTGTTAGGTTATCTCTTGTCTTAATTGGTAGACGCTAGAGTAAGAAAAACTGGTTTTCATTTTAATTGTTGCGAGCTTAAACGTCCTAAATAACAAAAAAGCTTAGGAGTACACCTAGGCCATTCGTTGTGTTTATTGCGTGAGTTGTAGCTTAAGGATAGTAGAGTATTTGGGGGAGATACTATTGTTCTTTCTGATCCCGGATAGTCTAGAGGAAAGTTACAATTCATAGAACTAGGGAATTAGGAACCCCTATGACCAAATGGAATACAACGCACAAATTAAGATGACGATGTGACAATTCAACCGACCAATAAGAGATAACTAGGGAGTAAGAACATCTAAGTAAACACATCTTTATTCATCATACGAGCACATCTACAATTAGCATAATCTATCCTTAGTTAGTTAGTTAAGTAGTTATAAAAGTAGTTAAAATCGGTAGAAGTACCACCCCCATTCCTATACGCCGAGATATTTACCTTGCTTTCTAAAAAACATAAAAAGACTAAAAAGAATCTCTCTCAACCTCACCTTCTCGTCATACATCTCTTTCTAGCATTCCTATACCCTTAGAGAACGAATCAATCCCCTGTGCTTACCCCATACTACACTACAACGATTAGGTACACTGCCTAGAGGGTTGAAAAACTTGCTCGTAGAAAAGGAAGTCTTTTCGACTCCGAACCCACGAATCAAGTTTTTGGCGCCGCTACCGGGGAATAGAATAGCTAGTTAGATTTCTATCTTGTTTAGGTCTACTCGCTTGATTCCTATCAAGTGAGTTTTTTTTCTCTTTTTCATTAGCTTTCTTTTAGTCTATCCCCCTTCTTTGTGTTTATGTTCGTAATCTCATCACTTCTCATCATGGAAGGTGATAACCCACCCAACAACGATCCACCACCACATCAACCACTACCACTCAATCAACCACCACACGACAAACCAAGAGGCCGTACTCTTGGTGAATACTCTAGACCGAGCCATCAAGGCTATAGAAACACCATTGAGCTCCCACTTCAAGCTCAAACTACGACCCTGCGATCTGACACCATCCGGTTGGTGCAAAACGGATGTGCATTCCATGGACTTCATTCCGAAGATCCTAATTAGCATATCAAGGATTTCCTAAAAATCGTTGACTCCATTAACATTGATGCTACCACACGGGAGACCACGCGCTTGCGTCTCTTCCAATTCTCTCTACGGGACCAAGCTAGTAATTGGCTTGAGCGACTTCTCGCAGGATGCATCTCAAGTTGGGATGATCTCACCAATCGTTTCCTCGTCTAATTTTTCCCACCGGGGAGAACTACCAAGCTAGGGAATGACATCTTTGTTAATACAAATAAGCCGTAAAAATGTTTATTTATATTTTACGATCTTCTAATGTTTTGTCGATAACAAACATAAAATTATTTTAACGAAACAAATAAAATACGTAAATGGTTTGAACCAATAGTTTACTAACACACTTACGTTCTCACATAAAACACCAAACAAGTAATAGTGTTTTCATGATTTAGTAATACATATGTACAACAACTAGTGTTTACATATTGGGTAGATATATACATAACTAGTATGTATTATAATGGGTAATATAATGGGTAGAAGTTTAAGTATTTGACCCATTGACCAAATACATTGAATATAGTTGGGTTTAATCCAAAGTCCATGACCCATACCCATGGAGCATAACCCATAACCCATTGCATGACATCATGCATAAGTCATAAATGGGTATTATCCATGACCCATGGACTAGATGCATTGCACCTACTAGATACATTGTATCTACTTGGATACCCATGGTCCAAAGTCTAGGACACATGACCCATAACCCATGACCAAAAACCCATGGGCAAAGAGGAGCGTCCCACGCTTCCCCCAGTTTACACTGGACGGATCCCTCAAGTAAGGGATCTGTGGGATCCGTGGAACAATAGCGTATTTTCTTCTATAAATAGTGAGCCATTTATTCATTTTGGGTTGCCACTCCTACACATACTTTCACCTAGTATTGTAAACTTTCGAACCTCAGATCCAAAGGATCTCTTTATGTAGTTTGTGTTTGTTTTTGTGTGATTCTCTAGGTTCCTCTTAAAGGTGAGATCACCACCTCTTGGAGTCAAGCAAGCTCAAGTCCATGAGTTGCCATGCTTCGTCATTATCAAGACTACTGAGGTTCTCTTGTTGATAGTTCTTTCTTCCTCCCTAGAAGTGTTGTGTCAAAGGCATTAGTGAAGGATGCTAAAAGAGTCAAAACGAAGGCATTAGTGAAAGGTGCTTAACGTCCGTGTCAAAGGCATTAGTGAAGGATGCTAAAAGAGTCAAGACGAAGGCATTAGTGAAAGGTGCCGAATGTCCGTGTCAAAGGCATTAGTGAAGGATGCCAAAAAGGGTCAAGTCAAAGGCATTAGTGAAAGATGCCAAGGGTGTACAATCGATATGGTGTATCGATGTACAAATAGAGATAGGTTGTATCCAAGGATATTGATATCCTTGATGATGTTGTAATGAGGAGTGGGTCTCCTTTGGGATAGGTGTTGTGTAGTGTTGGGTAGTAGTTCCTCCTTTGTAATGGAACTCGGTATCTAGCCTTGTACCAAATAAAGTATAGGCGACGTTGTGATAGGTGTAGTTCTACCTTGTGGTAGAACCCGGTGTCTAGCCTTGTACCGGATAAAGGATAGGTGACGTTGTAATAGGTTTGGTTCTACCTCGTGGAAGAACCCGGTATCTAGCCTTGTACCGGATAAAGAGTAGGCGACGTTGTGAAGGCTTCTCCGCCACAAGGAGTTTGTGTTGTGTAGTGATTACGAACTCTCGGGGAGTGGAGTAGGGCAAGGAAGGTGTCCTTGTAGCCGAACCACTATAAATACCCACGTTGTGGTTTTGTGCTTCTTACTCTTTATCTTAGCTTTTATTTATCTATATGCTTGTCTATCAACATCTAACACACATGTTTAAATAGATTGACACAAGTCGATCTAAATAGTTTAAAACCAAGTTTTAATCGGTAAAACTATTCAACCCCCTTCTAGTTTTCCACAATCTTGATGTTCCAACAACGTCAAAGAGAAACTCTCTATGAGGCGTGGACTCGATTAAAGGACTTACTTCATAAATTCCCTCATCACAACATTGATCTTTGGCTTCAAGTCCAAATCTTTTATGATCATGTCAATTTCCTCACAAAGTGATCCATTGACCGAGTAGCCGGCGATCTCAATGCAGAAGAATCATGGGATATCATTGAAGAGCTCACCAGTCAAACCTAAGAAAATTGGAGTGAATCTCATGAAACTCCTAAAAGCATGGTAAATGCCATATCAGTACCTTGTAGGTCTTCTAGCATCACCGAAGAGCAACTTTGTGCTCTAGAAAAAAAAGATCGACTATCTAGTTAAAAGGGAAAAGAAAGCGCCTGGACTAATCCCTCGATCAATGGTTAATTTCGCTGAATCAACCAATAGCCCAACACCCCTCTCTGAATTGCCTAGCCGCGAAAGAAACCTCGCTTCCCTAAAACGCTTCCGTTCCACCTCACCAATACCACTCTCACCGAGCTTCAAAACACAAATGAGATAATATATGGCGGCTCACTCGGAGAGATTAGCTAAATTTGAGGAAGAAGTTTATAGACAAAAGGAAAAAATGCAGGCGAAAATGGCTGAGATGATGAACTTGGTGAAGGAGTACACTAAGACGAAGGTTCTCGAGAAGGTGTTAGTAAGGAATGATGACCGCACTGCCCCCACTATGTTCGTTAATGCCATTTCCATTGTTCGTGATAAGGATGGGGTAGTTGAGGAAAAAGATATTGGGACTAACGAGAATAGCTCAAATTGTAAGGATGAAGGTAGGGCTAAGGAATTAGATAAACCTAAAACCGTAGGGCACTACCTTAAGCATGAGATAAATAGGAAAACCATTGTTAACCAAGTAAACAATTTTAGGTACAATGATGCTCTTAGAAAGACCTTATTAGGTGAAATAAAGGAGGAAGAATATGATACCATGTCTATGGGGCCTTTGTACGAGGCAATTCTTAAGAAACCAGTAGCTAAGAAACATGAGATTTGTGGGAACTTCATAATACCATGTAGCATTGGTGACTTAGAAGATATAAAATCCTTAGCTGACCAGGGATCCGATGTATGCATAATATCGCTATCAATCTATAATAAGTTGACTAAGGAGAAACCAACCAAGACTAATCTTAGACTTTTCTTAGCAAATCGTTCATATGTTTACCCCTTAGGAATAACAGAGGATGTATTAATTGAGGTTGCAACTAGCATCTATCCGGTGGATTTTGCAATTGTAGATATTAAGGAAGATGAACACATGCCCCTCATTCTCGGAACACCTTTCTTAGCCACCGCCAAGGAAACAATCAAATGCGGTGAGGGTGTTATGGTACTTAAAAGTGGCAAAAGCAAAGTTAGGATACCTATAGCTCCAAGACATCCCTTGAAGTTTAAGGAAAAGAAAAGAGATGATCATAATTCGCGAATTCCCAATAGCGCAGTTAAGAGAAAAATCATTGAATGGGAAGAAAAGATTAGGGAGTACAAGGATAAGGAGATTGAATTAGGAGAATGGTAAAGAGATAAAATAGGGCATAATTACACCACGGAAAAACTTCAAGGGAACCATCATGAAAAAGGTGGTACTAAAGGACTTGAACAAGGAGTTAGGAGCCCTAAAGAGTTTGTGAAAGGAGACAAGGTGCTCTTGTATAATTCAAGATTAAAAGCACTCAAAGGAAGGAGTAAGCTAAAATGGTATGACCCTTATACGGTGAAAGGAGCAAAAAAGGGCAGAACCATTGTGTTACTCAAAGACGATGGAAAGGAGTTCACGGTAATCATACGACATGTAAGACCCTGTGATAGTGACCTAGTAAGTGAAGAAAATGATGGTAAGGAAGTCACGTAGGGGCACAACTTCGAGTCTAGCTACAAGACTCATAAATAAAGAAAAGCGCTTCGTGGGAGGCAACCCATGCTTAATTGTTTGCTTGTTTTGTTTTCAATTTTGTGTGTGTGCTTACATATCTTTTTCATTGTTGTTTATTCTCATGTTAGACTTTGTGAAAATGCTTTATTTTGTTTTTAACTTCGTCTTAATTGCATATAAAGGTATTTTACAAAAAGATAAATGTAGGGAAGATCACATATGTTTTTAAGAATATGAACATAAGATTAACAATAATTGAAATTGTATATATTTGTATGTTTGTTAGAGTTAAATGCTTGTATCGAGTCATAATGGATGTTTTGCAGAAATTTTTCCAGGTTTTAATGAGGTAATTTTTCCAGAAAAACACATCAGACCACTTTTTGTCAGGACAACCTGACGACGTCAGGATTAACACCTGACGACGTCAGGCAATGTAGAAACAAAATGTCAGTTTCGTTTTCTGTGTAACTTGTAATTTTTAGAAATTAGCAGTTCTTAATTTTCCAGAAAAACTGCAAACATCCATTCCACAAGCGTTATATCTTACTCGCTTTCTAGTTTAGTTTTGTGTCATATATAGTTTTACCGTCGATTTTACGCGAGGTTTCGTTTTGTTTTCTTATAAGTGTGCAGGTTATATTAGACAACAAAAAGAAACACATATTGTAAGAAGCAACGTTTAGTACTTATTCATTCTTCTTGGAAGAGGATTTAACCGCAACTTCATACATAACTTCCTACCGAGCTAATCAGGGGAGTAATATTTTTTTCTCTTTTAATTTACCTTCCTTTATCATAAATTTGATACTTTCGGGGAACATTGGGGACAATGTTCATTTTAAGTGTAGGGATGGATAATAAAACGGGAACTTAGAAACTATTCTCTCACTTGATTATTTGTCTTGTCCTTGGTAATTTGTGTAATAAACTAGGAGAAATATTTGTTAAGGCAATTTTAGTACCAAATTTAATTTTTTTATGACATTTACGAGCTAAACTTTAGTCTTGATAATGCGTCTCATGGATAGGAATTATATGACTAGCACCAAAAAAAAAAAATTAAAAAAAAAAAAACGTTTACCACTTAATTTCCACCCTAAAAATGTGAGGTTCGCTCGTAGATCTTTAGGAAAAAAACATTCATCTTTAATGCTTAGTGAGTGTACCGGTAGTATAATAGATTCTAGAACTTGTTTTGTGATGCATTCCAAGATCGCTAGTGAGACTACATTCGTGTAGTTAGGATTAACTAAATGATAAGAGGCATTAGGATAACCCTTGTTTTAAACCTGTAATATAATTACTTCTTCCACATCGGTTGAGTAATTTTCCCCACACCCTTGCGATGTACTCATCTTTAGTACACGATACCCCTAGTTAACCTCTCATAGCCTATCTTTTTCACGGTTCTCGTGATGTTTCGATTTTCTTGAATATCAATGAAGAGCATTGTTTACAATCCACCCCCAAATGTTACACCCAAATCGCCTTAGCCTACCTTGTATGCACTCATCTTTAGTGCATTATTGTTATCATTATTAAACCCTTAGTTCAATTATCTAGTTACTTGCATGGTTGCTAAGTCGAGTCATATCATTTGTATACGGTTTTGGGACGATTGGGACTCATGGATTAAAGTAATATTTTATTGAGTAACGGGAAAGAACGATAAATTCAAATTCCATTTGTCTACGTAATTAAGTACTCCAAGTGTTTTGATCTTTTGAAATTGGGTCAATTAGTGTTAGTTAAATAAAAACTCAAGTGTAGGGATGCTCCTATAAATCCCTTTATGTTGATGTTATCGTAGAGGATGGTAGAGTAAAAATGTATGAAAAAAAATCGAATAAAAATAAAAAAAGAGTTGTCTAAAAAAAATGAAAAAAAAAACATATGGGCTACCATCCTACATCTATCTTTATGTTTATGTTTTTAAGTTTATGTTTGTGTTTGTTTCAAGTTGTTTAGTGTTAGTGATGTTAGGTTCCCATTTATGTAACACAAGCATCAATATGAAGAAGTATAGATAAGAGAGATCGGATGAACACAATCAAACACACACGTATGGAATATATGAAAGGATATGCGTAGGATATGAATGAAAGTGAACAACCAACCTTCAAATGAAAGTTTACATGAGGTATTTATAGGAAGGAACTAGGGCAACATGAAAGTTCCCTTCCTTTCCTTATTAGGCTTGGGCCAAGGCTTATGGGCCTTCTACATAAGCCTTAGCATAATAACAAACATAAAGGCCTAATTAAGCTAACTATTACATATTAATTACTAACACTTGTAATGTAGTTTAGGAGTGATTCCAACAATCTCCCCCTAAGTGTTTGTGATTAATGATATGAGTGATAACGTTGTAGTTGCTGATGTAATAGTAGCTTTGACGTCTTCCGACATTCTTCTTTCTTGTGAGAAGAAGTGCCTTGATTCGAACAATCTCCCCAGTGTAGGGAAATTGTTTCCTTTGAAGTTTTTCAGCTTTGACGTCATCATTTTCTTTGTTCTTTGTGATGGTAGTGATAGTATGTTGTGGTTATCTGCATAGGTCCGTTTCGTTGCTCCAGTGTCTCCACGTCTTTCTCCAACATGCTCACATGCTCTTTAACGTTGGATTTCAGTACTGATGTAGTTCTCTTAGTCTTTAAACTTTGTAGATTCTTTTGACTTTGACGAAAAATCATTCTGACTTTGTGTTGCCTTTTGAGAGAACTTCAATTAGTGTTGTTGTAAGTATGAGCATATGGAGAATCTGCACGATCTTTTCCACCCGTAAGCATCCATAAGAAGAAAAACATAAAACATGGGTTAGAAATAATCCAACGCTTACAAGTTTGAACTTTGAGAGTGTTAACAGCATAGTTGGGTTAGAACACAACTCTAATTCTCACAAAGGCTGTTCCTGAACTGGAGTCCTACAAGTGAGATAACGCGATGTATTGAAATACACCTACAGTTCAGATGAGTCGCTGAGGTACACCGAAGCATCACCCCACGACTGTAGACCGTTTGAGACACACTAAGCGTAACCCACAAGGAGTTACCGAAGTGACCTGATGTCAGGGCTGTTTGATGTTGACCCTGGCAGGAGTTTCCATTCAATCACTGAGGATCACATGTGTGAACCTCTCATAAATATTCTCGACAGATTGCTAAGATCTGTGTAGGACTCAAAAATATATCACTTGTGTCCTTATTGTTGAACGACAAGTGATGAATTGTCAAGTGTACCTAAGAGATCTTTTGATGAATCTCGTGGCTCTAGACTCAATAGTGCGCTTTGGTTTTCCTGAGCGGAGACTAGGGAGAGGGTCTCCTTCTTCAATACCAGCAATCTCTAAGAGAAAGCCGATAGTTTACATAGGGTTCCATGTGAGAATGAAACAAGCTTCTGTTGAGAGAAACCTGAGTGGCTAAGAAGGTTTAGTGCATGTGTCACTGGGTCCATGACGACTTTAATCTTCAATACCGGTGTCATCAAGTGACAACCAGTAGCTTATGAATTGAACCCGGTGTCTGCCCTAAGTTGAATAATCTGGAGGGCTATTTCTTTTCACCCTTTTCTTTACTTTTCTTTTAGTTCTTCAACTCCTTCTTTCTCTGATTCTCTTTTTATCTTTTTTATAATCATACCTAAGGACTTCTAATTCTGACTATTGGTGGTGTCCTCGGGTAGATCCCTCCGGCTCTGGCGGATCATAGGACGGTTATTCCTAACCTTAGTCACCTTATAACACAATGAATAACCTATGTTGCCACAAAACCATTTTCATGAAAATCTCTCAAAGTGGTTATGAGTAAAAGCATTTAATACCACTGTTGAGAGTTTAAGTTTTTGCAGAAATACTCCCCCTCCACATGTGCTTAAGTATTTTGATAGAAATATGCACGGTGATAGAAGAACGCGCACTTTTGAATTGATCAACTCAAGATAGACTCCCCGCGAGACACGGTTACGTTGCATAGTTAAAGAGTTACATTGTCAGCTTTTAGGTGACAACTAGCTCTAATAACTAGCTTGAAGGTGTGGACAAACCTCGAAAGGTTGTCAAACCCGTCAAAGTTCATGTCTACCAAGAGTTTCTCGAATGGTACATTCTACTCGGACAAGTCCTTTGCGAGACACGTTTACATCACTAGCGAGCTAGCTTGAAATTATTACCCGTCCCGGACAAGTCTTTTCGAGTTACTAACATTTAAGATTTCGTCAATTCATTGGTTAAGTCTTTTTAGCATGACGATTCATTTGCAATTCGCAACATATTTCTTATCACATAATTTTTCTCCCCCTAAAAAATGGCATATAAATGTTATTTTTGACTAAATTTGATATCGAATATGTCCATTTTGAGTTTTGCGGGAAGATTACCACGAAGAACATTTTGGTGAACAAAGTTTTAAAGCAAATACTCCCCCTCAACAAGTAATATTAACTTCTGAGGTTTTGAAAATCATAAGGGAAAGTACTTGTTCTTTTGAGCAAAACTTTGAAAATGAAAGTTTTGATAGTTTTACTCAAAAGTAAGAAGCTTTCGCTTCTTTTATAAGGATTGTGGCACTGAAGCGTACCACAGGGTTCTTTCATTACAAGTACGGGTTGTGCACTGTTATTTGTGCACAAGCCATAGTCATATATAAATTACACATCCAAATTATGATAAGAGAAACAGATTAAGGGGTACCAGGAGAATCAGGTATTCCGCCAATAACACCAGGAATGCATTATGGACGTTGATAGCCAGTGAGAGATATGCTTGGACGTCCACCAACGAAACTCTCCAATGTTCTGAACTGATCCCTCCTAAACAACATTTCATCAATCCGCGTGATAAGTTTCCTAACATCCCTTCTCTCCCTCGAATTCCATTGCTTCGGTGACCCGATGCCGTCATGAATCTCTTTCAATCTGTATGCTAGCCCGTCCCTAAATTTCTTCAACGTGTGATCCCTAAACTTGTGAAGTTCTTTACATGCCATGAAACAGTTGTGGTGTAGTTCACTTCTATAGACAACCCCAAATGGTTTCTTGATAAGGGTATATTGAGGAAGTCGGTTGATGTCGGGAAGGTCTAGTTGAGGTTTTGTGAGATTGACCCATTTTTTAAAAGATTCGACAGCAAGCTGAATGTCCTGTACACGTTCTTGGATCACAAGGCTTCTGATGACGTTTAATATTGACTTGATGTACTCGCGTTGGATAGTTGTGGAGAAATGTCGCATTCGTCCTTGCACCTTAGCGAGATACATATCTTCAATGTCATTTAGTGACAGTCTCATAAAATCCGCTTCACAGATGTCATAGTCCTCTTCGTCTTGTCGTTTGACCACAATGTTCTTGAGGAATGTGTAGTCCCACTTCGACGACATGGTAACATGCTTAATTGCAATGATTCGTTTTTCACTATACACTTCCTTGTGAGATTTAAGAACTTGGCAGCTTCTGTAGAAGATTCTTCGGCATTCAGGCCAATGATGAATCCCATACATCGCATCAAGGTCATACTTTTCCACTTTGGCAGCAAACATGTGTGAGGCTTCTTCCTCAATGGCTGGATTGTTAGAATAGAATGCTGCTGGGAAAGGAAATGTGAGTGACGTAGCGTACTTCCTTGTAACATCGCTACCGTATAGAAGAAACTCGAGGTCATTGTTGAAGAAGTAACGGTATGGAATTTGAGGTTGATCCGGTCGGCCAATTGTTGGTAGAGGTTTGGTCCAATTAGTGTAGTAGGGAGCCTTGTCTTGTCTTGTGAAGTCGATGTTAGCTTCGGGATTGAGCCAATCGATATTGTTCGACATGGCTCGTGCAATGTTGTCGAGGTGGTATTCGACTTCAATTGCACTTTCTGAGCTGTCTTTAAGCAGTTGGAAGGCATCATTCTTTATTCGCCTTAGCTCAGCCTTAGTCATCTTCTTCACTTTAAACTGTTCTTGAATCAGCTTCACATGCTCTATAGTACGACCATCTACCATTTCTTGACCTTCTGGTAATGAGGGTGTAGCATCAACAAGTCTAGAAAACCAGTCGTATTCTTTGGTTGTATCATCATCTAGCCATGAGACAACATTGATCTTAGTCTTCTTCTTCTTTGGCTTTAATGAGGACTCTAGTTTCTTTGTTGTGGCGGGAGAGGTGGGTTGTTGTTGGGGCTCTGGGTGTCTTCATCGTCACCACCAGTGTATTCAAAATGATCACCAGTTTTCTCTGTTGATGGTGGTAACTCAGAGTCCTGAGGTTTCTCTGTAGCAGCAGAACGAGGAGGAGATCTTCTTTCGGTGGTCCTTGGGTGTGGTGGAGGCATAGAGGATGAGTCACCAGACTTCTTCTTGCGTTTCGTTTCTTTGTCTTTATCTGCATCATCATCATCTCTAGGACGCTTAGCCGTTTCAGCTGCCACTTTGCATGAGGTTTTAAGTTGGTAATCCAGCAATGCATCAAGTAGTTTACCTTTGTCAGAGGTAAACGTTGCAGATCGTTTTGACATTTGAAGTACAAGCTTGGAAACCAATTCTGCATCGGAGAAAGCTGTAGGCTCAGTTGGGTTGATTGTGACTGTTAAAGGCGTTGATCTAATCGTTTGCTTGGCCAACTGCATGAGATTCGGATAAAGTTGTCTGGAGAACATCTCCCTTGTCACTCCAGGAACAGTTTCGAGAAGGAACTTATGAGTATATTCCCTAATCGTCTTGTTCATTTCACCCTGTACATCTCTATTGAGAAACTTCTGGATATGTTCCCGTTCTGCCAACATCTGGTCTATCCCGTTTTGAAGAAGGTTGACTCTATCAGCGAGCTGATTCAGCTTCCAGTTTACAATGTTACGTTTCTTTGCTTTTCTGATAGCATGGACAATCTTCGCCTTTGCTCAGGATGCCCAAGTGTCGGTCGGTTTCTTTACCGATTTGGATGCTGATTTGGTTGTGGCTTTTGATGGTGGAGGTGATGAGTGTGAGGATGAGTCTGATGAGGATGAGACATGAGGAGGCTCAGGGTCCTTTGGTGTCTTGGAAGTTTGTTCCTTGCTACGAGTGGGACTATCTAGAAGATAATTCTTGGCTTCTTCCTCAGCTTTAGCCTTTTCTTCGCCTGAACTCTAGCTTCTTCAATTGCTTTTGCTAAAGCTTCTTTTGCTGCTTTTTCTTTGGCTGCAGCTTCATCATCTTCTTTAGAAACTTTCTCAGACTTCTCCTTTTCTGGTTCCTCAAAGTCATAGATGATAGAATCCTCAAGTTTCCGTTGTTGTTGTTCGTGGGTGGTGGTACCAGTTTCCTTATCGGGTTGATTAACCGCATCGGAAACTGGTGTAGATAGTCCACCACCACTTGACCCTCCAGGGCCACGAGTTTGTTGATGTTCGAACTCTTTGGCAACGTGTTGAAGTCTGAGGTTCTTAAGCTTCTTTCTATAGTCTCTGTCTTCATCCAATGGCTCTTCTTCTGAGCTCTCTTCTTCGTGCTCAAGCACTAGAGTTTTCCCTTTGTCAGACTTGGGACTGAGTGGTTTTGCGACAGTTAGAGTATCATCAGTTGCAGATTCCGAGTAGATAATCTCTTCATCCGTTTCAGTGTCCTCTGAGTCCTCGTCCATCAGTTTAGGTTCTTGTTTGGGAATAGGGATGGCACTCGATGATAGAACTCTCCTTTTGTTTGTGTGAGTCTTTTTTGGATACTTACGAGTACTCCCAGTGCTTGCGATACTTCCAGTACTCCCTCTTCTGGTTTTCCTAACAGGTGTACCAGAAGATTTTTCATTCATGAATCCCACTTTGCCTAATGCAACTGCTTCCAAATAACGTGTGTACGATTGTAGTCCCTTGATATCAGCAGTGAGAAGGCAATCTGGTAATACCGCACCTTGTTTCTTTGTTGTTGAGTCCTTAAATCTGACAGAATTGAGTGTGGGCTCAAACAACACAGAGTGATGATTGGGGTCATCAAGTCTCAAAGGAATATCTGGATTATACCCTATAGCCCTTTGGATCAGCAGTTTTGTGTATCTGATATAGGGGATTTTCGTGCCAGGCTTTTTAAGGTAAGACATCATGTCGTCCCAGATCAGAGCTGCAAATTCGATGTCTTTCATGTTGACCATACCCCAAAATATTTGTAGTTCCATGAGCTTGGGATGCTCATGACCACTATCACGTCCGGAAATGGATTTGGCAATCATTATGTAGAGTGTTCTCCATGGCTGGGGGGATGTTCTTAAGATCTACATATGAGTGCTTTGTGATTACCCCGGTAGCTTCATCATAGCCGATGTCGACCATGAACTGGAGAGCGATCTCTTCCGTTGGAGTAGCAGTGTATTCAGTAGGTTCGATGACAGAAGTAGAAGAATAGCCCTCAGATCTGCAGGTGTGATGGTGACTTGTTTGTTGTTAAGTGTCACTGTCACAACACTTTGACCTTTGACCTTTTGTATTTTGTGCCAGAATTGGTGAATGTAGATCTCCGGTACAGTAGCAGAATTTGTGAGCATGTTCTAGTAAGGGTGAGTCTTCAGAATATCCACGGCAATCTGACAAGAAGACTCAGAGCAAGTGAAGTTTTCAAAATCGACCCTGAGGTTGTTTTTTCCAATCTTCATAGTGTAACCGTCGGGGAAGATGTCTTCAACTGTGAGAACATTTGGTGCATCCACATTTTCCATTTGAACGTCCATATCGTGATCTGAAAGATATTTAGACAAAAGAACCAACATATCGAAAGACATTATGTTAGTCAAAAGTTGATTTTATTGTCTATTTATTGAATGTGATATGTTAATGATTGTTACAAGTCCAATGTCACTTGTTAGTCCAATAGTCCAAAGATGTCGTGATAAGTTTCGTGAGTAGATTAACTTTGAGTTTTAAAGTCCAAGTTTTTACTTATTTTCACTTATTAAACATTTAAGCTTATTAGTGACATTTTAGTTTCGTGATGTAATGATTTATTTATTTACAAGTTTGCACGCGTAACAATTCACAATTTTGGTTAAATTTAGGATTAGGCTTAGGATTTGCAAGCTTATGCGTAAACAGTTAATCATACGCGTAGTTATAAGCTTATGCGTAGGATCTTGACATACACGTAAGAAATATTACGCGTAGAAAAAGAGGGCCTTAAGCATAGAGCTTATGCGTAAGCATATATGGGAGCTTACGCGTAAGGCTTACTCGTAAGAGTGAACCTTATGCGTAAAGCTTACTGTTTACGCATATCCTTCACAGGATACGCGTAGTCCCCTTTGTAGAACCTTACGCGTAAGACTTCTCTTACGCATAACATTCTACGCGTAAGGTGATCCTTATGCGTAGGAGCACAATTAACCTTGATTTTGAATATTTCACGCGTAATAACCTGAAACAAATGAATCATAACACATTCATTAACATCACATTCAATCCCTTTCAGCTCTAACATGAAGTCTCAATCAAAACAGTTACGCGTAGGATATGCTTACGCGTAGAACTAAAACCCTAAGATTCAAATTTTACGAGTATGAAATCTAGCCATAGGATTGACACCAAATCTTTTCTGTGATATATTAGAGGCCTAAGGATATGATTTCAACAAGTTTTAACATCAAAACCTTCATGAATCAAGAAAACCTAATTCGTATGAACATAAACCCTAATTCTTAGTTTTCACCAAATTAATGTTTCTGGGTATGTTTCAAGCAAGGTTTTGGTAAATTAAACATGTTAACAACATAACACAACCATCTTTTTAACCAGAAACGCTCTCATATGAAAACACCCAAATCACGCGTATAAACCCTAATTTTGAAAATGGTCAATTCGTGTTTCTGGGTGGATTTGTTTGATAGAAATGGTATAAGAGTGATCATATAAACATTTTAACACAGCCATTTTAACAGCAAACACCCAAATGATGATCTTGTGTTCATATGCATACGCGTAGAACACAAGAATCATCCAAACATAAAATCCAGCCGTTGGATGTCTATGAAATCAAAAACCATTGTTTGTAAACATGTTAAGATCATGAAACCACTTGAAAATCAGAAGTTTAAAGCACGGATTGATAGATTGAATCTTATGCGTGGATTTGGGTAGTTGGAGAAGTAAATGTAGGAATTTAATGTTTTTGAAAAATTAGGTGAAGTGTTTTATTAAAAATACTTTGAACTTTTGACAATTTTAGTCCCTCCACCTTAACCATTTTCATCCAACACCCATAACTTCCATTTTGGTTACTTAAGGCATGATTATTTAGAAAGAAGCTTGACGACACTCCCCCTCGACTTAAGAAATAATGAAATTTTATAAATTTGAGCCCGGGGAGTGTCAGTAAACCAGAAATGTGACCACCATTATCAAAGAAACAACCGGGATGAGATAACATGCAAGTACAAGGTTTTATGAAATCGAAAAATATTTACTTTCTCCCCCTCAACACTTGACCAAAAAAATACTAAATTTTGAAAGAGTAAAGTGTTGACGGAAGATTTGTACTTGCCATGTTGAAATAAATTTAGATAGAAGAATATTTTTGTTGTTTTATCAGATTTTATATTTTTGTATATTGTTTTTGAAAATATTTACAAAAGAGGTTTTGGTGTTTGACTGGTTTTTAAGAATGTTTTAAAAGTTCATCTAGTTCCTCTGGAGTCAAACACCGCATACCAATCCGGTGGACCAACTCATTAAACCTAGCAGGAGCTAAGGCTTTGGTGAGAAGATCTGCCAGTTGGTATTCAGTACCCACAAAGTATAATTCAACGATACCCTTTTCACGTGCTCCTTGATGAAATGATATCGAAGATTGATGTGCTTTGATTGTTGAACAGAGTTGCACGAGATCACAATGGCACTTCGATTGTCGCAGTATGATAACATCAAATTGTCCTGAATATTAAGTGTCAATTTCCCCCGTTAATGCTCGTTATTTATATCATTTATATAGATTTACGCTTGTTTTCCATTGTTTTCCACTTTCAGGTAAATTACGAGCATTGGAGCTAAAGAGACGCGGAAATGGAAACATTACTAAAGATTTATCACATTATGCTTATTTTGAAGAAGTTACGGCGTAACTCATCTCTCACATTACGCCGTAACTATTGCGTGACCCAGAAGTCCAACTTATCAAGAGGTTACGGCGTAACTCTTCCCAAACGTTATGACGTAACTCCATTAGGTCAAAAGAGGTTCCACGCATCTGATACTTACGCCGTAACTACTGCATCACTTACGACGTAACCGAGTTTATTGAAGACTACGGCGTAACCACTCATTAGGTTACGCCGTAACTAGCAGATCTAGTGCATTTACGATGAAATAGAAGGTTACGGCGTAACTCCTCTATTGGTTAGTCGTAACCCAGACCTGGCCTATAAATACCCCACGAATTCAAGCATTTCAAAGAATCCCATTCCACACACAACACTCTGAGAACGTGGGAAAAAGCTCAAGGGAGGTCTAGGGAAGCATACGGAGCTGTTTCCAAGGGAGAAGTCACACCATTACGATAAGCTTTAGCGTTTATTATTTCTTTTACTTTCAATTCATGTATTTCATACCTTTGAATATTGAATTGATTTGCATGATTAATATGAGCGGCTAAGCACCCTTTGGTGCTAGCCTAGTTATGATTCCTTAATTGTTTTGTTTGCGTTTACCTTTACTTCCGTACAATTATTTCTAAGTGTATGCATGCATAGTTCTTTGGTAGTCACCCTTGGTTCGGTAGTTTTGAATGGCGATAGAGGCCAATTGCCTAGGAGATATGACCAACTGACCCTAGGCGAGCGGACTAAGACGGGAAGGGTAAGATATGACCAACTGACGACCCTTTCTACTTGTGCGATTTGACCAACTGATCACCTATCGTTTGGATGAACTTAAGAATTGGGGGGTGTAGTGTCTAAGTTCCTAACGGCCGGGCACTCACTATTTAGAATCTAGCATGTAGCGGTACTTAATGAATCGGCTTATGACGGTGCGCCTGATTTCTCCTGTGGTGGCATCTTTGCTGATAGGTTAGGGAGAATTGACCAAATGCTGTCCTCTCGAATTTGACCCCACCTGAAGTAATTGGAAGTAGGTAGACTTAGACATAACTAGCTAGGAGGATTAACTAGGTTATCACCACTATTCCTCTATTGATTTCCCTTCACACATTTATTTGCTTTTACTTTATTTTCTGCAATAGTAGTTTAATTAATTAAATCCCTATCAAACCATTTAATATTCTGTGACAATTAGACTTAGTAATTATCCGACACACATAGCTCTTGGGACGACCTCGGCTTTACCATTTACTACACTACACACGACCGGGTACACTGCCCGTTAGTGCATTAGGGTAGACCATAGGTATAGCGAGACACTATAAATATTAAGACCTAGTCAGTAAAACATGCATCAAGTTTTTGGCGCCGCTGCCGGGGAGCTATTTTAGGATTTCATATTAAGTCTGTTTTTAATTTTCTTTCTGATAATGTCAGGATACAAGACTCGTAGCTCTAGGCCCTTTCTGGCTACCCCATTTGTTGACCCAAAGAAGCAATTTCGGAAAAAGAGGATCTATTCTCCGGTTCCTATTCACAACATCTTCTCATTTTACGAATTAGACCAGTCGGACACAGAACCAGAGGTCATCAATGAAAATAATATCAATGACCTAACCATGGAGCAGTATTTGGACCGACAAAATGATAACTGCCAATGAAGCTTCACTAAGGATTCTCCTACCGAAAAATACTCCATCCCAGATCATATTATTCGAGAGTTACACGAGCTTAAGTTTTCTGGAGACGTAGATGAGGACGTTCAGGATCACGTAGATGAAGTTCTCCACTTATCCTCTCTTTTCAACGTCAGGGGTACTCCTAGTTATTCAGTCACTGCAAGGAGTTTTCCTATGACTCTCACTGGAACAACAAAAAGATGGTATAACAAACTTCCTAGTGAAAGTAAAGAAGCATGGGGAAAACTAAGAAAGGAGTTCGTCCAGCAATTTTGCCCTCTTTCAAAATTGGCTAGGCTTCTCGGGAAGATCTACCAATTCGTGCAGATTGGAAAAGAAACGGTTTACCAAGCATGGGAAAGATTTAATGAGCTTCTCTATCGATGCCCTACTCATGATTTAAAAAAAATCAGATCGTATACGTTTTCTATCGGGGGATTAATGCGCAAACACGAGAACTCCTTGATTCACCAAGACCTATTCCTAGCATGACTCCTAATCAGGCCTTGGAATGTATTCAACGGATTTCTGAACATTGCTACAAGTGGCACATGGATACGGGATACAGACCGAGAGATAACTTCGATCATAAGGTAATGAAGACAATAACGAAGCAAGGATACAATTACGGGGAAATTTTCAAAAAACGAAGATTGGAAAGAGAAGCTGAAGTATGTAGGGTTAAGAAAGTTAAAAGTGTATTTGAGACCAATACCGGGAACAATATTGAGAAGAAGATTCTCGACCACATCAAAGAATCAAGAGAGCGCGACGATAGGATAGAAAAGATGATGAAAGCATTCGTGGATAATACAGTCTCTTCTATTAAAATGTACGATGATAGGATAAAAAGATTAGAGAAAAGTGTTAGTTCATGTTCAGAAGCCATCTCTGATTACCTAGCAGCTCGGGAGGAAGAAGTTGTCCACACTGTTGAAACTATCCTCGAAGAACCTTTGACCTTTTCAGAAAAGGTTAAGCGACGAATCAGCATGGAGAAACAATCACTTTTGGACCAAACTTTGCTGGTAAACCCTCCAACTAATGATTCTGATAATACTAATCGTCATGATACTACGCGGGAGTTAAGTTATGATGAGACTATTCGCCTCAACGAAAGATGCTCAGCGGTTTTGAGGAACGAGCTACCACAAAAGGAAAAAGATCCAGGATGCTTTACTCTCCCTTGCTATATTGGGAGCCTAAACATGTGTAACGCCCTGGCAGATCTTGGAGCTAGTATTAGCATAATGCCTCGTTCGATGTTTTTGCATATGGGAATTGGCAGCTTAAAACCAGCCAAGATGAAAATTGAAATGGCCGATCGATCCATGCAATCGCCATTAGGAATTGTTGAAAATGTATTAGTGAAGATAAAGTGATTCCTTTTCCCAGTAGATTTTGTGATTCTTGATATCCCGGAAGACAACAGGATACCTGTCATTTTAGGAAGACCCATGCTTGCTACTGCTCACACTAAAGTGGATATCTTTGCCGAAAAATTGACTCTGGAAGCTAATGGAGAGATCGCCACATTCGGACCTAATGAACATTTGTCTACCCCGAAGAAGGTGTGTGCAATTGACCCAGTGGGGAATTTTGGTGAAGCCCTTGAAAAGTTTCTTAGCGACCCCCCGGATCCTGGAGAGGTTGACTCGGGGAAGGATTTTGATGTTTTCGTGAATTTTGAGGAAGAAGATAAGTTAGGATTAAGTGCTGAAGACCTCTCTAGTGATGTCGAGATGACTTATTGGCAAGATAACTCTGAAAAAACATTCTTGCAATCGGACCAACCACAGTTTTATGAGATGGGGGCACGAATCCATCATAGGAATCCCCACTATCTGAAAATCTCTTGCAAAATTGGGTTCATTGATTTTCACCCATTTATCGACACAGATTCCCCAGTCAACATTATCTCTAAGGAATGCTACAAACAGGTTATGGAAAAGGAGCTTGATTACAAAGGAAACAACTTCCTCGGGATAGCAACAAACATACGAGTTTTTGTAGGAACACACTCGTTTCTAGTCGACTTTGTGGTTTTGGATGATGTTAGCGAATTCGTGGCAGATGGGCTGATTGGGGTGATTTTCGGAAAACCCTTTAAAGAAATATCTGGGCTTGATAAAAACGAGAAGGAAGGACTGGTTTGGTTAAAGATTGGCGATGATAAAACTGTTTTCAAAATGCCAAGGACTGTCAAAAACTTTAAAAATTGGACTAAAAGACAGTTGAGTTATGCTAGACCGCTGCTTGGTATTAGTGAAGAAGATAAGGCCAAAGGTTTTGATCACCCCTACCAAAAGATCAAATTTTTTTACTTAGGGTGTTTAGAACTTGGGGATGGATACAAACAAGATGAGAATTTGATCAGCTGGCTTCAACATGGAGATTGTCCAGTCCACGAGATGACGGACAAGCACTGGTAGCCCACGGCTAAGAGTCTAACTTAAAGACTCATAAATAAAGAGAAGTGCTCTTTCGGGAGACAACCCGAATTATCCCTTTCTTCTATTTTTATTTCATTTATGTTGGGTTTTGTGTTTTCTAACCATTTTTTGCAGGAGACAGGAAGTAATTACTGCTGCAGTTGCTGATCTGAACAGAGTTACAGCGTAACTCATCTTGGTGATTACGCCGTAACCAACATTTTAGCAGCAGAACTCTTGACGCATTACCAATTACGGCGTAATACCATCTCAGTGGTTACGCCGTAACTATTCACTTCACAGCTCATACCAGGTTTAACCAGTTATGGCGTAACTCTCTCATAGGAGTTACGACGTAACTCTCCTCTGCTTTAATTCTTTCATTTTAAAACACAGTAACCTTGTATTAGTTTTTAAATGAACTTTGTGGGTGTGTTCCCTGTAAACCCTCACGAGACTTTACTCGTCCACTTGGGACACCAAGTGGTTTAAAAGGCTTGTTGCATTCGCTAAATGCAACCGTGATTCCTACGAAAGTGAGTTAGGTTTGTTTTTCATTTTATTTTTTCTTTTTAGAATTATGCTTGTCGGTATTGTGATTTCAGGGATTGAAGTTTGTTCATGACTCCTAAACGAAGGCATGATCCTTTCTCGTGGGCCTTCTTCTTTTTGGAGCAAATTTCAGGGAAGTTCTCGCTCTAATTATACCTTTCTCTTCACCTTTATTTTAATGCCTAGTACAAAAGAGACTTTTGTTAGGAATTAGAAATTCCAGGTATTAAAGAGTCGGTCACCTCAAGTATATGTAATCGTTAGAAAGCTCATAGTCGTAGTTATTTTAAGTTAAGTAGTATTTAGTTAAGTAACACCGTGGAGGACGGACGGGTCTTTACCCACTGTATGCCTGATCCACAGCCCGTTGTGTGGCATTTTATGTAAGACTATAAATACTCTTTACCTCCCAAGGTAGAGAGTTGGAGCTCATAATAAGAATTTTCTTTCTCTCACTAAAGTTCCCTAAATCTCTAACTTTCTCTCTCTAGAATTCCACATATACGCCCACTTTGTGTTATGTTTGATGTGTATGTGAAAACCAATATCCTACAATTGGTATCAAGAGCCATGGTTAGATCATATCCTACACATCTTTGGATTTCTAGTGGTTTTTAGGTGGTTTTTGAGTTTGAAAAAGTTTAGTGGTTTGTGCATCATTTGGTTGATTTCTTATGTTAAAGCTTGGATTTTGTTTGTACTTTTGTGTTTAGAATCATCACAAGTGTTTAGGTTTTCATTTGGTAAGCTTGAATCATCTTGGTTGGGTTGTTTTTGGATTGAAAAGTGATGTTTGTGAAGTTTTCTAGCTAGCGACTTGACCTACGGATAGATTTTCTTGCTAGCGACTTGCTTTACATTTTGGTAGCGAGTTGCAGTTTGTGGAGTTAGCGACTTAGGCTTAGCGACTTGTCTAGTGAGACAAGCCGACAAACAGTACAAGTAGTGGATTCTCCACTACGGGTAGCGACTTGGTGGAAGTTAGCGACTTGTACGTGTGTTCGTTAGCGACTTGGTACATAGCGAGTTGCTATTTAGCGACTTGACTCATTAGCGACTTGGATCTTAGCGAATTGCTGCCAAAATTTTGCTAGCGACTAGAGGCTTAGCGAGTTGCTATTTAGCGACTTGGGACTTTAGCGACTTGGTAGTATAGCGACTTAGTAGTTAGCGACTTGGTGCATAATTTTCTAGCGACTTGGGTGATTTTTTTAAATACGGTTTTCTCTTGATTTAGTAAAATCCCGTGAAAGAATCTATTTCCCGGTTTAATCATAGAGTTATAAAATCCCGTGTAATCTGTTAACATGTCTACCAACGTTCCTACTATCATCTCCACTGTTGCAGAGGATGTTCAAGCTGCTGGCTCAGATACTCGTCCACCCATGCTTGACAGAACTGACTATGACTCTTGGGCTCAACGAATCAGATTGTACTGTCTTGGAAAAGAAAATGGGGTTAACATTCTTAGATCCATTGATGAAGGACCTTACCGAGTTGAGACTACTAGAGATGTACTTGATACTGCTGAAGATGGAACTCTGATTTACGGAATGGACAGACCAAAGATGTATGATGAGCTTGATGATAAGGAGAAAATGAGATTCGATGCAGATATCCGAGCTTCTAACATTATACTGCGAGGTCTACCAAAAGACATCTACAAGCTTATCAATCACAATACCGAGGCAAAAGCTGTATGGGATAATGTCAAGATGCTTCTCTCTGGTTCTGAGCTAACTGTTGAAGACCGAGAATCACAGCTGTATGATGAATTTGAACACTTCAAGATGAAACCAGATGAGAGTGTTTATGAGTACTATGTGAGATTCCACAAGCTGTTAATGATATGAGGAACATCAGAATGACTATGCCTAACATTCAGCTGAACTCTAAATTTGTGAACAACATGAATCCCGAATGGCACAAGTTTGTCACTTCTGTGAAGCTCACTAAAGGATTGAAGAATACAAACTATGAGCAACTCTATGCCTTCCTCCTTCAGAATGAGAGACATGCTATGTTTGAAAAAAGGATTCTTAATCAGTTCAAAACCAACCAGGGAGAGATAAGCTCTTCTAATGACTCAACTGCCTTCTACTCAAACATCGGAATCACAACCAAAGCCTCACAAGTCATACCCATGGGTAATGGTAATCACAAACTCATTCCTAATCCTATGTTCAAACAAGCTGATGCTGATGCACACGTGGGAAACTTCATTAATCAACTAGCTCTTCTGATTAGTCAAAACATGAATTCTCTCCCACAAACCAACAACAACCTCAGAACAACATCTAACCCACACAATCAAGCTACTATCAGAGATGGGAGGATCGTGGTGCAACCAGTTCAGGAAAGACAGTATGATCAGGGAAGAGGTGGAGCTGGTAGAGGTTATGTTGGTAATCAGAATCGAGGAAGGAATGGAAATCAAGGTCAAGCTAAGCCGATCAAATGCTATAACTGTGGAGGTGAGGGACACATTGCAAGGAACTGCACATCTCCAAAACGTCCACAGAATGCTGAGTACTTCAGGGATAAGATGTTGCTAGTACAAGCTCAAGACAATGGAGCAGCTTTGGATGAAGAGGAGTTACTATTTCTTGCTAAAGGAAATGCCAAAACCTATGATGCTGATGTTGATGATCAGCCGATTCAAGAGATAGGTCATAATCATCAGAATGCTTTTCAAGTGGCTGATTGTGATGCATACGATTCTGATGTTGATGATGGACCTTCTGCACAAACAATTTTCATGGCAAGCATTTCTCCAATGGTCTCTCCTAAGGTCTCTTCTTCACCACCAACTGGACCATCCAAAGACAAAATCATCTCAGAGGTATTAAAACTATATGATGATCTTGATGAGCGAAAGATGCATAATGAAGTACAATCTTTTGAGACTTACGACTCAGATATTGATAATATGGGTAATAGTAATGTTGTCCCACATGATCAATATGTGAATCAAAGTGAATCTAAGATTGTACCAAGTAATGCATCTTCTGCAGTCAATGATGACTATGTCGTTGATGAATTCACTGCATGTACCCCTGATGATTCTATTGTCTCTGAACTGAATGCCTATAAAGAACGGGTTGCCATTTATGAACAACGAGCTAAGTTTGAATTGACCACTCGTGAGCAGGAAATGGATGACCAAGTGCGTACAATCATTAGAAAAAGTAATTTTAGAGAAGAAGTATTAAAACAAGAGGTAAATTCCTTGCAAGAAAAGCTTTCTAAAACTGCTAAGCAAAAACAAGAACTTCAAGAAAATGTGAAAGCACTTAAGCAAGAATTTAATGCAAAGGAATCAAAATTCTTGAAAGATTTTTCTAATCTGAAAAATTTGAAAAACAAACTTGAAAACAAGTTGTACATACAAGGGAACACCATTCAGACTGCTCACATGATCACTAAGCATAGAGTCTTAAGCGATAAGCATAGCATTCCCCTTGTTGAGGAACCAAATCCAGAGGTCATTAAAAAGGCTAGAAATGCTCATAAGGTTCTTTATGATGGCAAGGAAATCCTTAAACCTAGACAGAAACCTAGTTGCGTTGAGTGCACTGAGGAAGATAAGAAATCAGATGAAGTCACTAGGGAAAAGATGAACAAGAAATTAGATGATCCTAAATGTAAAGAGAAGAAAATAAAGATCACACCCCATGATTACAAGAAGGAAAATTGGATTTCCTTGAACATGTTTAAGCCTCAAACATTGTTAACACCCGGACAAGTGTTCTGGAAAAAGGATTTAGATAAGCAAAAACCAGAGAATCTAGTTGTAACGAACCCTCCCCTTAGGAAAATTCCTAGAGAGACTGTGTATCCTCCTAATACACCAATGCATCTTGTTCCTAGAACAATTGCCACTAAAAGCAAGACCTTAATTAGTCAATATGTTATCTTTCAACTATTTGTTGATTTTGAGAAAACTTTCAAGAAAAGGATCACACCCACTGGTATTACTGAAGGAGAAAGGGGCTTTGAGCAAACTAAAGAATGTTATTTAACTGAAGTCATGCCTTTCTTTAAACTGCTAAAAGATCATTTTGAAAGTCTTAAAAAGGGAATGAACTTAGACATTAAAGAAATGGAAAAGGAGTTTGATGCAATGATAGTTAA
This sequence comes from Chrysanthemum seticuspe, assembly GCA_019973895.1. Classification (NCBI taxonomy): domain Eukaryota; kingdom Viridiplantae; phylum Streptophyta; class Magnoliopsida; order Asterales; family Asteraceae; genus Chrysanthemum; species Chrysanthemum seticuspe. Next base: position 338,442,675 of record BPTQ01000007.1, read on the forward strand.
GGTTAGTGACTATGAGCGAGCACTAAAATATAATGAGATTGAGAGGAAGAACTTGCATACATTAAATGAGACTCTTATTACTGAATGTGTTGCTCAAGATATGTTTTTCACTGCTACAAATTGTTCTATTAATGCTTCCAAATTTCATGAACTATCTGTTGCCCTGAAAGTCTCCCATGATCGTGTCATTGAGCTTGAAAAAACTAATTCTGAACTAAATGAGAAAATTGAACTGGATGATCACGACAATTTGGTTAAACATTTTTCTAAACTAGAAGTTGAGCATTTTAATTTACAACTAAAATATCAACATCTTAAAGAAAATGTCAAAACTTCAAATATCAAGACATCCTCAGATGCTCCAGAGTTTGATGCAGTTTTTCAAATTAACAAACCTGATGAACAGATTCAAGCTCATTGCAACACGATTAGAAAGTTGAAAGCCCAAATCTCTCAATTAAAGGGTCAAACGAACAATATGACAGGCTCCCAAATGTCTCCTCCTCTAGATTCTCAGAATTCTCAAACATTTCATCTTCAAAACATAGTAAATGCATTACAAAAGGAAAACGAAAGTTTTCTAGAAGAAAATGAAAAGGTTAAACGTCATTTCAATGAGTTATTTGAATCTATAAAGGTCACTCGTAACAAAAATAACGAAACGGTAGCCTCGTTACAAAAAGAAATTGAGAATCTAAAGAGTCAGGTAAAAGGGAAGATGCCAATGACCAATGGGGAGAATGGTGTATCAAAGGTACATGTCTGTAATAAATATGCTTTGTCTGTGAAATATGTTCCTCCTCATCTTAGGAATAACAAACTTGCTATTCAAACATATTTCTCATACCTTAAGGACAACCTAGAATGTCTCCGTGAGATTGTAGAAGAGGATAAGTTAGAGAAACCAGATGATAATGCAATTGGCCATGCATGCTTATATGCCAAACGATCTCAAGAACTTCTAGAATGCCTAATTACAATATGCCCTAAAACCTTAGGTGAGTAAGTCAATCCCTTGATACCGTGTTCTATGCCTAGTGCCAAGCATGCAAGTCATTCAATGACAAATGTTATGAATGTGAACCCTAATGTGCCTTCAAGCAGTTCAGTTTCCAAATCTGTTAGTGCTAAGAATGTGAACTCGAGTGTGCCCTCTAGGTGTTCAAATCCCAGCAATTCAAGTGTTAAAAAAGTTAATCTTAGTGTGCCTGCATGTAGTTCAGATCCCAACACATCTAAACAGGTGAAGCAAATAGTAGCAAAACCAACTAATGTTCCCATTCCCTCTACAGGAGTAATCAGTGACATTAAAGCAAGCAGGTCAAAGTCTCAAGACAATACAAGGAATGATAGGACCTCGCAAGCTAAGAATGTGCATTGGAAAAGAGTAGAAGACCAACCTAGGAACTTTAAGTTTGAGCCGAATAAAACAAATCGTGTTGATTTTAGTATTAGCCATAGGCGTACTGTAATTAAGTCGAATTCTGATACTATTTGCAAACCTTGTAATGATGTCTGCTTGAATTCTGGTGCTAATCATGAATATGGTATGAATACTTTGTCTAATACTGTCAAATCCCCAGTGAATCTTGTCAATGAAAATTATCATGCTAAGAAGGCAAAAAGGCAAAGGAGAAAGAAAGTTAGAAAACAGTGGAAACCCACAGGAAGAACATTTAGTAAGTTAGGCTATCATTGGATACCTGTTGGTCATAAGACTAATCAGTCAATGCCCACTAGAAAATGGATGCCTACTGGTAGAATTATTCCCTTAAGAAGTGAGCACACTCTGAATAGGGCTAATACAGACACTAGTACTACATCTATTCATAATGATTCCATTGCCTTAATTTCTGATATGAATGCTTCTATTTCTGATGTGGGTGTTCCAACCATTATTACTAACCAAATGGAACCCATTCTTGCATGGGGATCCCAATTATCCAGTTATCCATTCTTGTCTGTGTTCAACTACAGATCGTTCAAATCGTTTTGTGGTACCTGGACTCAGGCTGTTCCAAGCATATGACTGGCGACTGATCATGGCTCATGAACTTCGTGAGCAAATTCATCGGGACAGTTAGATTCGGTAATGATCATTTCGGTTCAATTATGGGTTATGGTGATTATGTTGTTGGTGATAGTGTTATCTCTAGAGTATACTATGTGGAAGGTCTTGGTCATAATCTGTTCTCTGTTGGTCAATTCTGTGATTCTGATCTAGAAGTAGCCTTCAGAAAACATACTTGTTTTGTTAGAGAACTTGATGGTAAGGAACTGTTAAGAGGAACTCGTGGTTCAAATCTTTACACCATCTCTATCGATGATATGATGAAGTCTTCTCCAATCTGCTTGTTGTCAAAGGCTTCGAAAACAAAGTCATGGTTATGGCATCGTCGTCTCAATCACTTGAACTTCGGCACCATCAATGATCTCTCCAGAAAGGACTTAGTTGTAGGTTTACCTAGACTAAAGTATGAAAATGATCATCTTTGTTCAGCATGCCAATTGGGAAAAAGCCAAAAGTATGCCCATAAACCCAAACCTACAAACTCAATTACAGAAGTTCTTCATACCCTTCATATGGATTTATGTAGACCAATGAGAGTGCAGAATATCTTTGGGAAGAAATATGTGTTAGTTGTGGTTGATGATTACTCTAGATTCACCTGGGTCAAGTTCTTAAGGACAAAGGATGAAACTCCTGATATCATCATCAAACTCATCAAACAGCTGTAGGTTCGACTTAACAAAACCGTCAGAATTATCCGAACAGACAATGGTACTGAGTTTGTTAACAAACAACTTAGTGAATTTTATGAAAGCATTGGAATCAGCCATCAAAGAAGTGTTCCACGAACTCCTCAACAGAACGGTGTAGTTGAAAGACGAAATCAAACTCTTGTGGAAGCCGCTAGAACAATGCTGATTTACTTAAAGGTTCCAATGTTTCTCTGGGCTGAAGCTATTGCCACTGCATGCTACACACAAAATCGTTCCCTGATTCACACTGTTCATGGAAAAACTCCATATGAACTTGTCCACAACAGAATACCTAATCTCTCTTTCCTTCGTGTGTTTGGAGCATTGTGTTATCCAACTAATGAGGGTCAAGACTTAGGCAAACTTAGAGCTAAAGCAGACATTGGAGTATTTGTAGGGTATGCACCAAACAAAAAGGGATACCGAATCTACAACAAAAGAACCTGAAATATCATGGAAACAATTCACGTTACGTTTGATGAGCTGACCGGTCAAACGACTCCTGGACAATCCAGTTCAGGACCCGCACTTCAAAACAGTCCCATTGGTTCATCCCTTGTTCCAAACTCTTCTCAAGAAACTCCATATGTACCTCCATCTGAAGATGATTTAAAGAAATTGTTTGATCCTATGTTTGATGAACTTTATGGTCCAAGTACTAATGAGGTGTCGATTCCTACAACAGAGGCTGCTCATATTCCTGTGAATGAAGTCAATCCCTCAGTCTCAATATCATTAAGTCAAGAAGCGCGTGCTGCTGATCCTTCAGTCTCATCAACAAATCATCATTCTTCAAATATACATCATGGAACTGTTTCTGGCATCAATGATGAAGTTAACCCCTTTGCTACTCCTGAAGATGCTCCATTTGAAAACATATTTGCTCTTGAATCTTCATCAGAACCATCTTCTTCAGGAGACATCGACTCTGCTACTTCAGTCCCTCAACAACTACCACATGAACACCTCAGAAAATGGACTCATGATCATCCATTAGACAACATCATTGGAAATCCTTCTCGTCCGGTATCCACTCGTAAACAGCTTGCTACTGATGCCTTATGGTGCTTCTTTAACTCTGTACTCTCAAAGATCGAACCTAAAGATGTTAAAACTGCTATGAATGAAGACAGCTGGTTCAATGCCATGCAAGATGAAATTCATGAGTTTGATCGATTAGATGTATGGGAATTAGTACCAGCTCCAGATTGTGCTATGATCATTGCTCTTAAGTGGATCTTTAAAGTGAAGCTTGATGAGCATGGTGATGTTTTGAAAAATAAGGCTAGGTTAGTGGCTAAAGGTTATCGTCAAGAAGAAGGTATAGACTTTGAGGAATCTTTTGCTCCAGTTGCTCGTATCGAGGAGATCAGAATCTTCTTGGCTAATGCTGCTAGCAAGAACATGGTTGTTTATCAGATGGACGTGAAAACCGCATTTCTTAATGGAGATATGAAAGAAGTGGTTTACGTCAGCCAACCAGAGGGTTTTGTAAATCCAGAGCATCCAACTCATATTTATCGCTTGAAGAAGGCCCTATATGGGTTGAAGCAAGCTCCAAGGGCATGGTATGATACACTGTCAAAGTTTCTTCTATCTACCGGATTTAGCAAAGGAGCAGTTGATCCTACTTTGTTCACCAGAAAGTCAGGCAAACACTTAATTCACGTTCAAATTTATGTTGATGATATTATTTTTGCCTCGACCGACCCAATGGAATGTGATCGTTTTTCTAATGAAATGGGTTCAAAATTTCAAATGTCAATGATGGGACAAATGTCATTTTTCTTGGGATTACAAATTTCACAAAGTCCCGGAGGCATTTTCATAAATCAATCTAAATATGCAAATGAGATTTTAAAGAAATTTGGATTTGATTCTAGTGACCCTGTTGACACTCCCATGATTGAATGAACCAAGCTGGATGAGGACCACTCAGGGATCATGGTAGATCAAACGAAATATCGTAGTATGATTGGATCCCTGATGTACCTCACAGCTAGTAGACCAGACATCTTGTTCGCTGTGTGCATGTGTGCTAGATATCAGTCTAAGCCTACTAAAAAGCACCTTGAAGCGGTTAAACGGGTCTTTTGGTATCTCCAAGGAACCATCAATATGGGACTATGGTACCCGAAGGACACCGATATGTCACTAACGGCCTATGCAGATGCTGATCATGCAGGTTGTCAAGATACACGTCGAAGTACGTCTGGAGGTGCTCAGTTTTTGGGTGATAAGCTTGTGAGCTGGTCTTCAAAGAAGCAAATGAGTACTTCTATTTCCTCTACAGAGGCTGAATACATAGCCATGTCATCTTGTTGTGCTCAAATCTTATGGATGAGATCTCAATTATCTGACTATGGCTTTGAATTCAACAAAATCCCTCTGTACTGTGATAATAAAAGTGCTATTGCTCTCTCATGCAACAACGTTCAACACTCAAGAGCAAAGCATATCGACATTCGACATCATTTCATCAGGGAACAAGTGGAAAAAGGTGTGGTGGAACTCTATTTTGTGAGGTCTGAATATCAGTTAGCAGACATCTTCACCAAAGCTCTTCCAAGAGAACGTTTTGAGTTTATTCTTCCACGTCTTGGCTTGAAAAGCCTTCAACCAGAAACACTCAAACGTCTTCAGGAGAAGACAAGGAGTAAAGGTCTATCTTCATCTATCTCTTGTATATATCTATTCGAAAAACAAAATACAAAATTATAAAACCTTCAAAAATCAAATAGAAAAATATAAAACCTTCAAAATCTTTAAAAATTCGAAAAATCTTCAAAAAATATTGTCAATTTGTTATGCTTTTTCTCAGTTCGACAATATCTACGGTCTTTGTGCTGTCATTCAAAGAATGACACGGGACTTTAGATGTTGTTCGAATTCTTAAAAAAAAAAAAAAAAAAAACCAAAAAAAAAAAAAAAATAATTGTCATTTCAAAAAAAAAAAAAAAAATTTTGGGAGAAAGAGAAACAATGGTTTATTGTCATTTCAGGCAGTAACCCGCTCTTTTTAAAGAAAGAACAGAGCCATTCTTTATCATGTTTTTCAAAATTCCATGCTCTGATTCTATAAACATTTATCTGCTGAAAACTAACTGCTTTGAAAAATAACTCAGTCTCTATTTTTGATAATCATCTGGACTTATTTGTCAAAATATCAATCTCTCAATCAACAACCTATGTCATTGATTGAGGGGGAGAATGATTTCAATTAAATTAAAAAGTTATTGGGCATTCAATTGTTTTCAAAAGATATACATGCATGTTTTATCAATGGAGTTTAAAGTCTTTAAATCCGATCCTTATCAGTTAAAACGCTTTCATAATCAAGTCACAATTCCCCTTAAAAGCTCTCAAAATCAATTTAAATCAATAAGAGATCACAAATCTCAAATGATTTGATAATTGTGATCGGGGGAGAATGTGTGATTTAAATTGGATTTAAACTGATAATTCGGTAAATGGTTTTATAAGGATGTACATGCTATCATTCCCACATGTGACAAACGATTTCAAATTTTCCATGCACATGTTGAGGGGGAGCATCTATCTTAAACCTATGGTTTGAAACGTGATCACTTATCTCAATGTGCAGGTTCCCTCTAGTATGTGCAAAACTCTTTTCAAATCTCGAGGCACATACTGAGGGGGAGCAAACTTATGAAAACCTCATCCTTCCCAAAAATGCTTTATCTACTTGTCTTGATTAGGGAAGTGATGTTGATATCTTTTAGAAAATGGTAATCAAAGAAGTTAATTCTTCCTCATGCCTCCGTGTGCAAAACGATTTCAAACATTTGATGCACATGTTGAGGGGGAGCACTTGTTCTAAAAATATCAAAAACAATTCAGGTACAAAATCTTTTGATAATATATCACAAGTATCTGGATTGATTTTCAAATAGTTTTCAATTGGTTCAAATGGCAGATGAACAATACCAAATAGACCGACCAAATTTACTTTATGTACGGTGATATAAGGATGATAAGGTTAGGTATTGGTTCCCATGATCCGCCAGAACCGGAGGGATCTACCCAGGGACAATCCACTAGTTAGTGTAGAAGTCCTTAGGTATGATGATAATAGGAGAAAAGTGAGATATGGGAAGAGTGCGGACTGAGACAGAGCAAGTACTGGAACAAACCCAACAAGGTTCTTGCTATGAAGTCTCGGTAAGCACTGAAGGGGTTGAAGAATTAAAAAGAATTGAATGAGAAAAGGGTGAAAACAAATAGCCCTCCATATACTCAACCTTAGGGCAGAAACCGGGTTCAATTCATATGCTACTGATGGTAACATCGGTATTGAAGACAAGACATCATGGACCCAGTGACGCACTACACTAACTTCCCAAGCTACTCAAGTTCCTCTTAAAAGGGCTTGTTTCATTCTCACAGGGAACCTACATAATCTATCTACTTTCTCTTAGAGATTGTTGATATTGAAGAAGGAGACCCTCTCCCTAGTCTCCGGCACAGGAACCTAATATGCACATGTTGAGTCTAGAGCCACGAGATCATCAATAAATCTCATTAGGACACTTTCAATGAAGACTCTCTGTTTCACACAATGTGGAAAGAGAGATTTTATCTTGAGTCCTACGCATTATCCTTGTGGTATTGCCAGAACATCTGAGTGATATGCAAACATACTCACAATGAAGATGGAAAGCCTTCTGGAGCCAACATCAAACAAGCTCCTGGTGGGTGGCATGCGAGATCTATCAAATAGATCAACCATGTGACAACTGAACAGAAACAATGGGGAGATTCAATCTTTTGAATCAATCCTGGTTCAGGTTATGGATTGACGGATACCTTTGAAAAACCGGTCTTTGTGCTTAAAAATTATTTTCTTTAGCAAATCGACCGTGTACGGACATTTCAAATCAAAAGGTGTTTTATGATTGATAATTGATGTTCATTAAAACCTTCGTTGTATTGCAAAAACAATTTCTATTGAGCAATACACGATTGTTTTTCAAATATCTTTTCATCAATCAGTGGATTTCAATTCGCTGGTTCACTTACTCCGTGTTGTCTTCTTTGAGACGTTCCGGTTTGAGAACAACTAGAGCAGCTGCGAAACCCTGTCAAGGAAATTCTTCGGAATTATACCTGATCACAGGCAGTACTTGTACTGATCAACGGGGAACCGTGGGCCGTGTACCTCAATTCAACGAAAGTGATCAAAGACACTTTCGTGCGATTTATTGCTAACTGTTGTATGCAGGTACGTCCTACGTTTGCAGCTGATCAGAATGAAGCGGTCAATCCATAGCCGCATGCTCATTTATCACATACATCTCAAAAGAAATCATGATTAGAGCATCAATGACTCTGATATTTTCACTCCATGCTTCTGCTACGCTGCTGCCAATATCATGAATCAACGAAAGCTTCTGCTACTCTGATGAGAAGATATCATGATCCAGAATGTGAGCATGTCGGTCCGAAAGTCACAACATAACATAATACCAACACCACAATGGATGTCTCAGAGATTTTTGTTAGATGATGATCTCAAAAGCTGGCTTTAAATCATTATCACGTGGATCAGTAAAAGACCTCCACTTGGATTAACCAAACATGCAATGAGAAGAATCAATGACTACGAGCTTCGGAGCAAAGTACTACATCAAGAATACAAGAACAATTGTTAATGTAATATCTGTTTGTATTCAATGTAATTTTAGTATATGTTTGAGGTGACCTCCCTTAGGGGGAGATTGTTAGGAATTAGAAATTCCAGGTATTAAAGAGTCAGTCACCTCAAGTATATGTAATCGTTAGAAAGCTCGTAGTCGTAGTTATTTTAAGTTAAGTAGTATTTAGTTAAGTAACACCGTGGAGGACGGACGGGTCTTTACCCACTGTATGTGATGAGTGTGTAAATACTCATCATTTTTGTTCCTTCTGCACTGCAAAACCAGTCAAAAACACTTTAAAAAGTCTCAAAAAGGCAAAAAAAAAAAAATATTTAGACTGTGTTTTATTCAATAATTGTAAAAATCTAGTCCCTGGTTATTCAAAACATGCAATTTTTCATAAAAGGCCCTCAGGAATTTTTAAGTTGTCAAATTTAGCCTTATAAAGTCTAGTTTGCAAAATGACAACTTGAGTCCTTAGAATTTTAAAGATTGACAGAAATTACCCCGGGACATTTTTTATTTGAAAATTATCATTTTTGGTCCTTGGGAAAATTAATCTTGTCATAATTAGTCCTTATGATGAAATTTGGAAAATTACAGTTTTGGTCCTTCAAGTTTGGTCAAATGGCAAATATGGTCCTGTTGTATTACTTCCAAATCAAAACCGGATCAAACACACCCAGTTACTAAACCCAACACAAATAAAAAAACCCCTACCCACCTTTTTCCCTCCTCTTTTCTTCTTTCTCTGAAACACTCAACCTCCATCCCTCCTACTACCCTGTCATCACCAAACCCACTTACCCAATCTTTCCCTCTTTCCCAAGGCAGCCAAGTTGGCAATCCAAACATAAAAGACCCCAGTGGATGGCTCAGATTATCTCCATTTGGTACCTACTAATTGGATGGAGGAGATTGGCACAAAAGAAACACAAGACAAGGATAAAGAAAGAAGACCTTTTAGTTGTAGTATAAATATAATTGTATGCCATTGTTATAAGGCAGTCTAGAAACTTTGTTCTAGTCCCAAAATTTTAAGTTTCATTGTCATTGTACTTTTTAAATTCCAAGTAATGAGATTTTTAGTTTACTTTTAATTAATTCTTCTTTATGCTGTTAATTTTAGTTCATGTCTTTAATTTGAAATTCAAGTTTGAAAGAGTGTTTCAAGTTGAGTAAGTTTCAGTTTTGCAAAGTAATTTCTCAAGTCTCTAGTTAGTCTTAAGTTTTCAAAACCAAGAAATTGATTTCAAGAGTGTTGGCCCATAATGCGGATTTTGGATTTGCAAAGTCTTTGGGTCAAAAAGATCATTTTTGACCCAAGTTAGATTTCAAAATCGTTCTGTGAGGTGTATCTGGCACTATTTAAATCTGTGCAAATGGTTCTCAGTTACAAACATAGGTGAATTAGAGTTAGACTTGGGGTGAGATTTTTGTTTTACAGTTGGGTTATAGAATGGTCAGCACCTGGTTAAGCTATTTCGTAATCTTGGATTAGCTTAGTGACTTATTTTAGCAAGCAAAGATCCCCCACTTTCATGACCTTTGATTTATTCAGTTGAATTCAAAACTTGTTGGAAGTTAGTTTTATAGGAAGTTTGTAAGGTAGTTGTTACATGTTTAGTTTAGATTGGCTTTTAGGACTCAAGGTGTAGCTTATTTACAAGCTGCAAGTAGCACCTTTGATCCCCTAGTGACTGTTTTGTTGCACTCACATACCCCCAACTGCTTCTTTTTTAGCATCATTTTAGGTAAGTTATCTTTAGAATTAGAATTTGATTTTTATGTTATAGTTAGTTAGTGGTATGAATTTAATATTTCTGGACTTAATTTAGATATTGGAGCTTAATTACTTGCTTGATTTAGAGCTTAAAAGCTGCTCTTGTACCCTTTTATGTTCTGTCTCAGTCCACAGATCCCACAACAGCAGCTAAACAGGTTGTTGTTCTATTTTTTTTAGCTTTTTTAGATTGTACTTTTAAGCTTATTTTAATCACCTTAGGTGCTTGTTAGTGCATTAGATTTGGTTCAACTACTCTTAGCTTATTTCAGCTTTTAGTGCTTATTAGAACACTTTTGGTTGCTTATTTTCCTTGTTTTTAGCTTAGGAATCTCCCTAGTGTAGCACTTATACCCAACTGCTTCTCCCTTATTTTTTTTGCTTAACTTGCTTAAACTTAGTTCATTTTCAATCTATAATGCTTGTTCCATCATGTGTTTACTTATTTCATTGTTGAGGATGCTTGATTAAGCTCTAAAAGTGTAAACAGGGGTGTTTGGGTGTGTCTGGTTGGGTTCTGTCCAAACAGCAGGTTGTCCTCATTTTTTAGCTTTTTAATGTTCCATGATTGCTTATTAAGGTCCCTTAGGTGATCATTGTATGTTAGATATTAGTTTTCATAGGATTTAGCTTTTACAAGCATCTTTGCTAGCCTCTAATTCCTTAGTTAGCCACTGTCCCAAACGGTCCTTTAACAGTCCTTAGCATTTTTTTTGCTTCTATTTCTGATCTTGTTTGTAACTGCTCAATCTCAAGTTTTGTAAGTTTAAGTTTCTGTAAAACAGTTGCATTTTTTTTATTCCTTCTTAGTTTGTAAAAGCTGAAAAATAAAAAAAATAAATAATAAGTAACCGACCAGGGATTCGAACCCTGGTCTCCTGCCCAGCAATCCCACGACACCACAAACAGCCTTCTGGTCCAGCTTGCCCTTGGGTCTTTTTGTGTTATGGTTTTCATAAATTAGTCTCTTAACCTCTTTTTCTACCTTAGCTTATATGCCTTTAGCTTTTTTTACAGCTTATTTAGTGTAGCTTGTAGCGAGTGCTTATTTTTCCTGCATTCCTCATAGTTCAAAGTATTTTCAGTGAAAATTTCAGATTTTTCTGAAATCATTTTAGTAATTTTAATACTTTAATTAGTTTGAAATCGTTTTTAATTCGTAATAAATAAAATAAAAGTCAAAAAAATTCCCGGCTTTTTCCTAAAATTATTTTTAGTCATTTAGAATGTAGAAAAATTAGTTTTGTACCCGTAGACTTAAATTGCATATTTTTCATGTACGTTTTTAAATATAGAATTAAAATGACTTCAAAGTATTAAATAGATTTAATTTCCTTAGTGTAATCAATCATACCCTTTTCCTGTTCAATATTCACCCGATCACAGATTCGTTGTATTACAGTTTACACACCTCGTTGGGACTTAACGACCCGGGGATACACTCAACTCCTCTGGACTTAATTGCATTTTGCTCTGAGCTGTTTGACTTTTATGGTTGACCATTCACAAGTGGTTGACTAATAAAAGATAGACCGTTCGGGACCAATCAAATTTTGGCGCCGCTGCCGGGGAGGTGTGCTGCGTACTACGACTTTGAAGCATCAGTGATTGTTGAATATACACCCATTGTATATTTACCATCTTTGTCCATATTTCCTTATTTTCATATAAAACCAAAATTATCGTGAAGTTAATTCGTTTGACTAATCAATTACCAAAAATATTTTCATTCTTTGTTTTTACAAAATGTTTATCCAAAAATATCCATCTTTACCCTCTCACATCTTTGATTCTTCATCCCAACCCCTCTGAAACCCTTTGATTCTTTCCTATGTCGTATCCACACCATTTTGGTTGTCAATGGTGTGGTGACCCTCATAATGATGATAATTGTCTCAGTTTTAGCATGGTAGAGTCAGGAAATGGGTCTGTCTATAACCAAGATCCCTATTCTTATCATGACACGACTAATTTATTTCATCAGCTACCACATCATGAGATTCAGACATACTTGTGTGAATTTTGTGGAGGTCCTCACCAAGGATTTGAGTATCAGACCAGAGACACGTTTTTCTATGAAAAAATCTCTAATAACACTCTGAACTTTGGAAATGATCAATATCCATGTTATTCACCAAATCAGTCACAACAATCATTTTGTTGTGAGAACTGTGGAGGTCCCCATTTCAGCTCTGATTGTCAAACAGGGAATCCATTTCCTTGTAACAATTACGACTATCCATATCACGACCAACCTCCACAGTGCCAAATAACTCAAACTCCTCAGCAAACCCAACAAGACACTTATCTAGAGCTTCTGGAGTTAGTGAAAAGAACTGAGGAGTTGAGTAAAACAGCATTTCGAAATGCTCCCAGTTTTTCTTGTGTATATTGTGGGGGTCCTCATGATGATTATCAATGTCAACCTTCCGGTTTTGACAAATCTCCACTCCCACAATGTCCGGTCATTCAAAATTCACATGAGAAATCCATGGAAGAATTGCTAGCTGAAGAGCAGGCTTCTAAAATAAATTCCCAAATTGCGTTTGAAAAATCTATTAGGGAATCAATTGCAAAAGAAAAAGCAGCCAGATCTAGTTCTCAATTTCGTTTTATTCCTGATGACAGTGATGATGAGGATACACTTGATATCCTTCAATTCTATAAAGATTCATCAAGTTCATCAGTTGATATCCCAGCAGTTGAGATTCATTCTCAAACAACTGCTATCACACCCGAAGCTCCCACTCACTCTCTAAACATGGGGGACGAGCATCTTGACACTGTTCCTGAAAAGGAATCGGACGAATTCATAAAGTCTAGTGTTGAGAACCTTGTCCCAATCCCGAGAGAGTCACAGGGAACTTTTGACCATATGTGTGATATCCCTTCCCCTCTTGAGTCTTCTCTAGATCATTTTGAAACTTTCTCCGAGTTTAGCGACGATTGTGCTTCCTATGGAAACATCGAGTATGTTGAGGCATCACTCCCACAGTCTGGTCCTCTTCTTGAGGAGTTCACCGATGAACTCACTCACATCAGTCCACTTTCATCAGAAAGTGACGATGGTCTCTTTGATTTCGAAGCCGATCTGGGAGAGATTGAAAGTTTCCCTTATAATGATCGTTCACTCACTTCTTATCCCAACAGTCCAATAGAGAATGTTGATCACTTTGTTCCTGAAGCGTTCAAAACAACTCTCACTAATCCTCTATTTGAATTCGACTCTGAATTCACTTTAATTTCTGAGAATCCACTCTTTGATACTCAGATTGAGGATAGTGATGAGTCTACAGTGGAACAAGAATTCACAGATTTACATCTTGTGATTGATTCTCTTCACGAGGAGTTCGCCCGTGAACTCACTCATATCATATCTCCGCCGGAGTATGATAACTTCCACTTTGATCATGATACACCCGGGATATGTCTAGACCAATTGAGCTTAAATGATGAGATTCATAATACTGAAATTATGGATTCTCCTATGGATGAAGATGAGTTAGTCATGATTTTCATCATGACTTTCTTTCTTTTCTTTACCTATCCCGTGACTTCTTCTCTTCTTCACTCATTTGGGAGTGAAGATACCATCTTTGACCCCGGCATTTCCATGTACCATTTGTGAGCCGGTTCTATGTATATCTCATCGGTGTGGAACTTTCACGTACTTCAATGTTTATACAACCATCTTGAATGAAAGTCCGATGGAGATTGTCTCTTCCACTTACTTCCCCATGAACAAATTAATTCGGGGTCGAGTCAAGCTAGCGACTCGGTAATCAAAAACAGTAGTTAAACATGGGTTTTCACCCGTGTGTACCACCCTAGTGTGGGGGAGTTGCCCCCCGCTGTTGTATATAAGTTTTCTAAAAAAAAAAAAAAAAAAAAAAATTTAAAATAATGGCCGTAGTATTTCCCTTTTACGTTCTATGTTTCGGCATAACCGCCGGTACTTTGAATATTGAGGGCAATATTCATTTCTAGTGTGGGGGGGAATTCTCACGAATTTTATCATGTAATTATACCGCCCAATTCCCCCATTTTTGGCCAAATTTTTTTTTGGAGTAAGTGTTTTGCACTTACTCAGCTTACGGTTATCAGTCCGCCATGTCTAATAAACAAAAGGATTGGCTAATCCAGGAACAAACGGCTCTTGGTAATGATATCTCAAATCCGTTGACGGCTTGCAATTTGCCCAAAATTGTATGGTGTTCAGCTCACCATATCTTTAATTAGTGAAGAGTTGGCTAGCCCGCAAGTTTATGGCTTGTGGTAAAGGCAGTTGGAAAACCATAATTGGTAATCAGCTCACCAAAGATATTTTATCTAAGAGTTGGCTAGTCCAGAAGCAAACGGCTTCTGGTAAAGACAAATCAAAACCGTTGAAAGCTGGTGGTTTGCTCAAAATCATTTGGTTATCGATGTACCAAGGTTCTTACTTGAACTGAAACATTTGGCTACTCCAAAAGTAATGGCTTTTGGTAAAGAGACTTAAATCCATTAAGTTTTCACAAAAGATTGCTAGGGACTAGTAATAGTTTAGTGTGGGGGATTGATGAGTGTGTAAATACTCATCATTTTTGTTCCTTCTGCACTGCAAAACCAGTCAAAAACACTTTAAAAAGTCTCAAAAAGACAGAAAAAATATTTAGACTGTGTTTTATTCAATAATTGTAAAAATCTAGTCCCTGGTTATTCAAAACATGTAATTTTTCATAAAAGGCCCTCAGGAATTTTTAAGTTGTCAAATTTAGCCTTATAAAGTCTAGTTTGCAAAATGACAACTTGAGTCCTTAGAATTTTAAAGATTGACAGAAATTACCCTGGGACATTTTTTATTTGAAAATTATCATTTTTGGTCCTTGGGAAAATTAATCTTGTCATAATTAGTCCTTATGATGAAATTTGGAAAATTACAGTTTTGGTCCTTCAAGTTTGGTCAAATGGCAAATATGGTCCTTGTGTATTACTTCCAAATCAAAACCGGATCAAACACACCCAATTACTAAACCCAGCACAAATAAAAAAACCCCTACCCACCTTTTTCCCTCCTCTTTTCTTCTTTCTCTAAAACACTCAACCTCCATCCCTCCTACTACCCTGTCATCACCAAACCCACTTACCCAATCTTTCCCTCTTTCCCAAGGCAGCCAAGTTGGCAATCCAAACATAAAAGACCCCAGTGGATGGCTCAGATTATCTCCATTTGGTACCTACTAATTGGATGGAGGAGATTGGCACAAAAGAAACACAAGGCAAGGATAGAGAAAGAAGACCTTTTAGTTGTAGTATAAATATAATTGTATGCCATTGTTATAAGGCAGTCTAGAAACTTTGTTCTAGTCCCAAAATTTTAAGTTTCATTGTCATTGTACTTTTTAAATTCCAAGTAATGAGATTTTTAGTTTACTTTTAATTAATTCTTCTTTATGCTGTTAATTTTAGTTCATGTCTTTAATTTGAAATTCAAGTTTGAAAGAGTGTTTCAAGTTGAGTAAGTTTCAGTTTTGCAAAGTAATTTCTCAAGTCTCTAGTTAGTCTTAAGTTTTCAAAACCAAGAAATTGATTTCAAGAGTGTTGGCCCATAAGGCGGATTTTGGATTTGCAAAGTCTTTGGGTCAAAAAGATCATTTTTGACCCAAGTTAGATTTCAAAATCATTCTGTGAGGTGTATCTGGCACTATTTAAATCTGTGCAAATGGTTCTCAGTTACAAACATAGGTGAATTAGAGTTTGACTTGGGGTGAGATTTTTGTTTTACAGTTGGGTTATAGAATGGTCAGCACCTGGTTAAGCTATTTCGTAATCTTGGATTAGCTTAGTGACTTATTTTAGCAAGCAAAGATCCCCCACTTTCATGACCTTTGATTTATTCAGTTGAATTCAAAACTTGTTGGAAGTTAGTTTTATAGGAAGTTTGTAAGGTAGTTGTTACATGTTTAGTTTAGATTGGTTTTTAGGACTCAAGGTGTAGCTTATTTACAAGCTGCAAGTAGAACCTTTGATCCCCTAGTGACTGTTTTGCTGCACTCACATACCCCCAACTGCTTCTTTTTTAGCATCATTTTAGGTAAGTTATCTTTAGAATTAGAATTTGATTTTTATGTTATAGTTAGTTAGTGGTATGAATTTAATATTTCTGGACTTAATTTGGATATTGGAGCTTAAGTACTTGCTTGATTTAGAGCTTAAAAGCTGCTCTTGTACCCTTTTATGTTCTGTCTCAGTCCACAGATCCCACAACAGCAGCTAAACAGGTTGTTGTTCTATTTTTTTTAGCTTTTTTAGATTGTACTTTTAAGCTTATTTTAATCACCTTAGGTGCTTGTTAGTGCATTAGATTAGGTTCAACTACTCTTAGCTTATTTCAGCTTTTAGTGCTTATTAGAACACTTTTGGTTGCTTATTTTCCTTGTTTTTAGCTTAGGAATCTTCCTAGTGTAGCACTTATACCCAACTGCTTCTCCCTTATTTTTTTTGCTTATCTTGCTTAAACTTAGTTCATTTTCAATCTATAATGCGTGTTCCATCATGTGTTTACTTATTTCATTGTTGAGGATGCTTGATTAAGCTCTAAAAGTGTAAACAGGGGTGTTTGGGTGTGTCTGGTTGGGTTCTGTCCAAACAGCAGGTTGTCCTCATTTTTTAGCTTTTTAATGTTCCATGATTGCTTATTAAGGTCCCTTAGGTGATCATTGTATGTTAGATATTAGTTTTCATAGGATTTAGCTTTTACAAGCATCTTTGCTAGCCTCTAATTCCTTAGTTAGCCGCTGTCCCAAACGGTCCTTTAACAGTCCTTAGCATTTTTTTTGCTTCTATTTCTGATCTTGTTTGTAACTGCTCAATCTCAAGTTTTGTAAGTTTAAGTTTCTGTAAAACAGTTGCATTTTTTTTATTCCTTCTTAGTTTGTAAAAGCTGAAAAATAAAATAAATAAATAATAAGTAACCGACCAGGGATTCGAACCCTGGTCTCCTGCCCAGCAATCCCACGACACTACAAACAGCCTTCTGGTCCAGCTTGCCCTTGGGTCTTTTTGTGTTATGGTTTTCATAAATTAGTCTCTTAACCTCTTTTTCCACCTTAGCTTATATGCCTTTAGCTTTTTTTACAGCTTATTTAGTGTATCTTGTAGCTAGTGCTTATTTTTCCTGCATTCCTCATAGTTCAAAGTATTTTCAGTGAAAATTTCAGATTTTTCTGAAATCATTTAGTAATTTTAATAATTTAATTAGTTTGAAATCATTTTTAATTCGTAATAAATAAAATAAAAGTCAAAAAAATTCCCGGCTTTTTCCTAAAATTATTTTTAGTCATTTAGAATGTAGAAAAATTAGTTTTGTACCCGTAGACTTAAATTGCATATTTTTCATGTACGTTTTTAAATATAGAATTAAAATGACTTCAAAGTCTTAAATAGATTTAATTTCCTTAGTGTAATCAATCATACCCTTTTCCTGTTCAATATTCACCCGATCACAGATTCGCTGTATTACAGTTTACACACCTCGTTGGGACTTAACGACCCAGGGATACACTCAACTCCTCTGGACTTAATTGCATTTTGCTCTGAGCTGTTTGACTTTTATGGTTGACCATTCACAAGTGGTTGACTAATAAAAGATAGACCGTTCGGGACCAATCAGTATGCCTGATCCACAGCCCGTTGTGTGGCGTTTTATGTAAGACTATAAATACTCTTTACCTCCCAAGGTAGAGAGTTGGAGCTCATAATAAGAATTTTTTTTCTCTCACTAAAGTTCCCTAAACCTCTAACTTTCTCTCTCTAGAATTCCACATATACGCCCACTTTGTTTTATGTTTGATGTGTATGTGAAAACCAATATCCTACAACTTTTTACAATTCAAGTGGGGGGACGGGAGTAGAATTATCTCTTGAACTTTATTTCGCCCTCATTTTTCTAGTTTATTTTAAAAAATTATGCCATTTTTAAAATTTTGACATGTTTTTCCGAACCTAACTAGATTAGACCTTAGCCGAGCACATACAACCCTTGATATTACATGGTGAGATTAGCCTTATCCGTTTCCAATATTTTACCCCAAATCCACCAAATTATGAGTGTGCCGGTAGCTTGTAAACTTTAGAACTTGGCCTTTGCATCATTCGAGACCATAGACGAGGTATGTTGAGTTAGCTCGATGTATTTGGACTTTTCAGTTTTAGAAGGCAGTATTATGGGCTTATCACCCAAACAGCCTACCATTGTGAGTCTATCGATTAGTCACCTTGACTTTTCGACCCCCATGTGAAACCCTTTTGTTGCACTCCCCTTTAGTGCAAGATACCCCTAGATACACCCTTCTGAGCCATTCCTTTCATTTTGTCACCCCAATATATTGTTTCGTTACACCCTTACACCTTAGCCTACCCTGTAGTCTTTATTTGTAATTAGGAAGTCATCATTTGCCTAAGTTCAAGATTCGAGTGGAAAAGGTTTGGAAATCACGCTTTCATCGACAACAATTATGAAGATCATTGAAGACCCCCCGAATTCCCATTGTTCATCTCAAGTGGGGGGATGTTATGTTATTATGTTATGTTCAAAAAAAAAAAAAAAAAAAAAAAAAAAAAATTCTGATTCAAAAAAAAAAAAAAAAAAGTTGATTGAGTTTGATATTGTAAAGTGCGATGTTATAAGCACTATAGTATGAGCTTTATTGTTTAGTATCGAGGAGGCCACCTCGGTCACATTTGAAGATTAGAGTTGGAGTTATACCAACTGAAGAAGAAAAGGTAGTGTGCCCATCACGACGTCCTCTAATGACACATCTACCTTGCATTTCATGATCCGGTCTCTAGACTTCTAAGCTTGAACTTTGGGCGGATGGTAAGTGGTGATGACTTAGTTATAGATTTAGACTACCTGCTTGTTTTTCATTTTACACCAATTATATATCCCATGGCTTATCCTACCCTTTAGTCATGAAGCGTGTCTAGGTGATGCAGAGGGCAATCTTTGGTGTCTTGGCCATGGATTTGGTCATGTATCATTGATTTTGTCCACTTCTCCGTGACATGTTAGTAATGACGAGTCACCCCTTAACCTTTGTCGTGTCTACCCATATTGCCTTCGAGAATTGTTTAGCCCTTAACTCTAGTGGTGGAGATTTGTGTAACCGCCAAGCTTATGATAGAATACATGCTAAGACTGTGCGATTGAGTGATCACCCCGTAATTGACACTTAGAATAGTTGAGAGATTTGAGTGTTTGTTCCCCTTTCGTGAGGTGTTCGGCTTTGTTTTATTTTAGCATAAGGATTTTTAAACTCATATTTTCCAGGTTTTGGGAGATATCTTTTTAGGAATCTATCTAATAAGGTCTACTTGAGGGCAAGTAGAGTTCAAGTGGGGGGATATTTGATAACATCAAATAGTCCTGAATATTAAGTGTCAATTTCCCCCGTTAATGCTCGTTATTTATATCATTTATATGGATTTACGCTTGTTTTCCATTGTTTTCCACTTTCAGGTAAATTACGAGCATTGGAGCTAAAGAGACGCGGAAATGGAAACATTACTAAAGATTTATCACAGTATGCTTATTTTGAAGAAGTTACGGCGTAACTCATCTCTCACATTACGCCGTAACTATTGCGTGACCCAGAAGTCCAACTTATCAAGAGGTTACGGCGTAACTCTTCCCAAAGGTTACGACGTAACTCCATTAGGTCAAAAGAGGTTCCACGCCGCTGATACTTACGCCGTAACTACTGCATCACTTACGACGTAACCGAGTTTATTGAAGACTACGGCGTAACCACTCATTAGGAGCTGTTTCCAAGGGAGGTCTAGGGAGGTCTAGGGAAGCATACGGAGCTGTTTCCAAGGGAGAAGTCACACCATTACGATAAGCTTTAACGTTTATTATTTCTTTTACTTTCAATTCATGTATTTCGTACCTTTGAATATTGAATTGATTTGCATGATTAATATGAGCGGCTAAGCACCCTTTGGTGCTAGCCTAGTTATGATTCCTTAATTGTTTTGTTTGCGTTTACCTTTACTTCCGTACAATTATTTCTAAGTGTATGCATGCATAGTTCTTTGGTAGTCACCCTTGGTTCGGTAGTTTTGAATGGCGATAGAGGCCAATTGCCTAGGAGATATGACCAACTGACCCTAGGTGAGCGGACTGAGACGGGAAGGGTAAGATATGACCAACTGACGACCCTTTCTACTTGTGCGATTTGACCAACTGATCACCTATCGTTTGGATGAACTTAAGAATTTGGGGGTGTAGTGTCTAAGTTCCTAACGGCCGGGCACTCACTATTTAGAATCTAGCATGTAGCCGTACTTAATGACTCGGCTTAGGGGACCAGGAACAACAGGACTTATGATGGTGCGCCTAATTTCTCCTGTGGTGGTATCTTTGCTGATAGGTTATGGCGAATTAACCAAATGCTGTCCTCTCGAATTTGACCACACCTGAAGTAATTGGAAGTAGGTAGACGTAGACATAACTAGCTAGGATGATTAACTAGGTTAGTACCACGATTCCTCTATTGATTTCCCTTCACACATTTATTTGCTTTTACTTTATTTTCTGCATTAGTAGTTTAATTAATTAAATCCCTATCAAACCATTTAATATTCTGTGACAATTAGACTTAGTAATTATCCGACACACATAGCTCTTGGGACGACCTCGGCTTTACCATTTACTACACTACACACGGCCGGGTACACTGCCCGTTAGTGCATTAGGGTAGACCATAGGTATAGCGAGACACTATAAATATTAAGACCTGGTCAGTAAAACCTGCATCACAGTACATCAGGATTCTGTCAAATACGTAACCATAGTCTTTGAGTTGTGTTCTCATCCAAATGACTTGAGCATGACACGCCGACATGGCTACATATTCTGCTTCAGTTGAGGACAGTGATGTACAGTCCTGCTTCTTCGATTGCCATGACACCAGTTTATCACCAAGAAATTGTAGAGCTCCTGAGGTACTTTTCCGAGAATCTAAGCAACCTGCGTGATCAGCGTCTGAAAAAGCTATTAGTTCAAAACCAGAATCCTTCGGATACTAGATCCCCAAGTTAATGGTTCCCTTGATGTATCGGAGGATTCTTTTAGCCTCAGAGAGATGAGTTTCAGTTGGTCTCGACTGATAACGGGAGCAAAGATATACAGCAAAGACAATATCAGGTCTACTGGTTGTTAGATACATGAGAGACCCAATGATACTTCAGTAATTGGTAGGGTCAACCAATTTCCCATGCAAATCAGAGTCCAGTTTCTTGGTATGTGCCATTGGAGTGGCATAGGTGTCACAGTTTTGCATTCCATTTTTGTTTAAAATTTCAAGGGCATATTTGGACTGGCTAATGAAAATACCACAGGGTGATTGATGAACTTGAAGTCCTAGAAAGAACGTAAGTTCACCCATCATGGACATTTCAAAATGTTTTTTCATAAGTTTTGAAAAAGCGTTTGAGTATTTTAGATGTGTTGACCCAAAAATGATGTCATCCACATAGATTTGAATGATTAAAATGTGTGCCCCGTGATATTGCATGAAAAGTGTAGGGTCAACCGAACCTTTGACGAAATTATTGGCGATAAGAAAGGATGATAACTTATCATACCACGCCCGAGGGGCTTGTTTGAGGCCGTAGAGAGCCTTGTTTAGCTTGTAGACATGGTTCGGGAACTCTGGATCAACGAATCCTTCTGGCTGGCTGACATAGACCGTTTCTTTCAGTTTTCCATTGAGAAAAGCAGTTTTGACGTCCATCTGATAAACGGTGATGTTCATATGAGCCGCAAACGCCAGAAAAATCTGTACAGCCTCAAGACGAGCAACCAGAGCGAATGTTTCTTCAAAGTCAATACCCTGTTCCTATCTATAACCCTTAGCCACCAGACGTGACTTATTTCTAATTACGGTTCCTTTAGCATCCAATTTGTTTTTCCAAATCCATTTGAGACCAATGACGTAGACCCCTGTTGGTCTTTCAACCAATTCCCATACTTCAAGACGTTTAAACTGATTGAGTTCTTCTTGCATGGATTCAATCCAGTTGTCTTTTGTCATTGCTTCTTTAATGTTTTTAGGTTCAGATTGGCAGACAGTGAGTGCATAAATGAAATATTCACCGTCTGTGTGAAGACGTTGTCTGGTTACGACTGGTTGATTCGGGTTACCAATAATGTTCTCAAGAGGATGGTCTTTCATCCAACGATGTGTGGAAGGTTGATGTTGATATACATTCTGCAGATTGGGAGGATTCAAATGGCTTGTGGATGATTCCGCAACATCAGATGTGGCAGTTTCATTAGCAAACAGGTTGAAGAATGCATTTGGATCATAATCTGCAGGTGGGGGTACTTCATTGGTCAGAATATCATCAACTGGTTCAGTGTCGTTGGATGCGATTTGTTCAACTGTTGTTGTAGAATCAACTGGTGGTGCTTCCTCAACAGTAGTTGTTGTAGCAGGTTGATGAGTGTCTAAATACTCATCATTTTTGTACAATATAAACTGCAAAATCATCTGAAAACACTCAGAAACACATCAAAATTATCAAAATATCACAAATCAGTGTTTTATGTGTTTTAAATACAAAAATATCAAAATCAGATGAAAAACATATCAAATTTGCAAAAACTGCAGTTTTAGTCCCCCAAGTTTCTAAAATTGTCAAAAACAGTCCCTGAGCACATAATTTCAAAAGTAAAGTCACCAAAGGTCCTTTTTAAATCTTAAGTTGTCAAATTTAGTCCTTTGGTGAAAAATATCAAAAGTTTGAGAAAATTACAAAAATGGTCCTCCAAGTTTGAAAATTGGCAGAATTGGTCCCTGGAAAATCTGAAAATGGCAACTTTGGTCCTTGCATTATTAAACTTTGTCATTTTTAGTCCTTTGAGCAACTTTACAGAATTGGCAGGAATGGTCCTTGAGTTTTCAGAAATTACACATTAGTCCTTGTCATTTTAAGCCCTTTAATACTCATTTTGGACCCCTTACCCAATTATGAACCCCTGCCTAATTTGGACCCCCCCTATTACTAATACCCTGGTCAGTCAACCTTGGTCAAACAAAACCCAACTTGGCGCCTTTTAGTCTCATCTTCTCACCTGCTTCCCTGCTACACTCCACACACCTCAACCCCCCTCCTCTCCATATCATTTTCCTTGTCCCCCCACCTCAAAACAACTCCAAGAATCATTAAATGATCTTTTCCTCATCTCACTCAAGTCCTCCACCTGTGATAATCCACTTTGTCGCCAAAATTCAATCAATGGCCAAAATTGCTTCTACTAATCCAATGGCTAGTATTATTGGTGGGATATACTCTGAAGTCAAAGGGAAAGAAAGTTTGCATATAAAAAGGAAGAGGAGAAGAAGCTAGAGGCAGTAGCTAGTTTTATTTGTTTTCTTTAAATGTAGTTTTTTTTAATTAAATGTTTTAATTCAAGTTTAAATGTTGTAATCTAGTTTCTGTATATCACATTTGAGTGAGTAAACCTTTGTAGTGTGTTTTTAAGTACTTATCAAAGTTTTTATATAAGTTCTAATTTTCCAAGTTACTGTTGAGAATTCCAGTTTTATTGTCTATTGAACAAGCTTCCATTAGCTTCATTGTAAGCTTAAACAAGCTCACTTAAGTCATTTATAGCTTTTGAAAAGCTTTTGAATCATTTTCAAGTAAAATTGATCCAAAGTCAATAAAAGTCAAACATACAAGTCAAATATGTTTAAGATGAATTTCTGATTGTGAGGTGTTAATGAATGTAGTTTTAAGTTTGTTTGATTCATTTGATTCTGTGTTAATTAGTTTTAATCAAGGTTCTTAGTTTTAATGCATGTTGGAATTGTTAAAGGAGTGTTTGGTTTAAGCTTATTTAAGGGTCAAAAAACTGTTTTTTACCCACTTTGACTCTCAAAGTCAAAGTGGTTAAAGGTTTAAACAAGTTTTAAAGTAAAGTTTAGCTTAAGTTTACAAAGTTTGCAAGTTTGGTTGAGTTTTGAAAACAAAAAAAAAAATTCCATATCTGTCTTTCTGTCCTGCTGTTTAAACAGCAGCCACACCTGCTGTTTCAACAGCTTTTTCCAAGCTTATTTGTGGTCAAAACTTGGTCCAAAGTGCTTGTCTCACATCTCTACATACCCCTCTCAACATAGCATTAGCTTATTTCTACTTAGGATAGTTGTAGGTTAGCTTAAAATTGCTTTAAAATCTGTCCAAAACCCACTGTTCTACAGCCACTGTTACTGTAGCAGCTGCATTTTTTTAGTTTTAGCTTATTTTAGTTGTCCCACTTAGCTTATTTTAGGTATCTCTAGTGCTTATTAGTCCCATAGATTAGGTTAGTTAGTTTTTTAGCTTAACTCTTGCTTATTAATGCTTATTTAGCTAGTTAGAGTAGCTTGTCATATCCTTGAAGGCTCATTTCTTTTAGCTTAGGAAGTCCAATAAACTGCTTCTATCCCCTATTTCTAGATTGCTTTCTAGTCTCTTATAGCTTATTTTAGATTTAGCATAGTGTATGAGTGCTTATTTCCATCTCCTTGTACTTATTCATGGTTCATTTTGCTTGAAAATCTGCTTAAGGGTGTTTGTTTTATGCTTCTGTTGAAACTGATGTAAATAAGCAGTTGAGAAACTGCTTATTCCAAGTTTTGATAAAAAGTGTCTTCACAAAAAGTTCTCATTTTCATCTTATTATTAAGTTGCAAAAAGAAATTTTGAAAAAAAAAATGGTTTGCAAAAAGGTGCAGGGGTGGGATTCGACCCCCTGACCTCTTGCTCAAACACACAACACCACGCTCAACACCAACTGCCCTAGGGTCTTTTCAGGTTTTATCTTGCACCTTTTAATATTTAAAGTCCAAAACAGTCTTTAGCTTATTAGCTTATAATAGCTTATTAGTTGCTTATTTCATATAGTAGTGTACCTCTTTTTTATTTTTCTCAAAACCAGTTTTACTCAAAGTATTTTCTGAGAAAATTTCAGATTTTTCTAAAATCATTTAGTATTTTTTATAATTAAATTAGATTAAAATAGTTTTTAAATCATAATAAATATTTTAAAAGTCGAAAAAATACCCGGCTTTTTCCTAAAATTTTCTTTTATCATATAGTACGTAATAAAATTGTTTTCACATTCGTAGGACCTTTATTTCATAAATTTTACGTTTTATCTTGCGCTCCAGCGTAATTTTTGTACATAACGTACGTTTTCATTTTAGGTCACGTTTTTAAGTAATTTGAGTTTACGTTTTAGTTAATATAGTTTATTTAAGTTATTTTATAAATATCATAAACGTTCATCGATCTTTAAAAATAGTGATAGCGTTTATTTAATAGATTTTAACTTTTTAATTTTCTTAATTTGCATTTAAGTCGCTTTATTTTATAATCTTTTTCAGTAGT
Source organism: Chrysanthemum seticuspe (assembly GCA_019973895.1). NCBI lineage: Eukaryota > Viridiplantae > Streptophyta > Magnoliopsida > Asterales > Asteraceae > Chrysanthemum > Chrysanthemum seticuspe. The sequence continues at coordinate 338,468,298 of BPTQ01000007.1, forward strand.
GTAATATTCAATCTAATCCTTTCTGATCGCTATCATTAGTGATCATTCTATCTTCTGATCATGTGTTTAACACACCATTGAGTCTCCGTGGGACATAACGACCTGGGAATCCATTGTATTCTCTGATCTTCATTGTATTTGTGTCTGAGCTGTTTTAAGTCTGTTTAGACTTGACTGTTTTGCGCGAATCAAATTTTGGCGCCGCTGCCGGGGAGGCTTTAGCGTGTGTTTAGCCTTTTTCAGATTCATTCTTGCACATCCCCATCTTTTGTAAAAAGTTTTTTTGTAAAGTTTTCAAAAATCTCAAAAAGTTCATTAACACTTTTCCTAAAGTGTTAAAAACGCCAAAAATATTTTCATTCTTTTTTTTTATCATAATGTTTTCCAAAAATCCCAAAAATATTCCTCTTTACCCTCTCACCTTTTTGATTCTTCATTTCTTACCCTCTGATAACCTTTGATTCTTTCCATGTCTTATCCTCACCTTCTTGATTGTCAGTGGTGTGGTGGTCCTTATAATGGTGGCAATTGCCCCAGTTGTAGCATGGTGGAAGTAGGAAACGGGTCTGTCTATAACCAGGATCCCTATTCCTACCATAACACAACTGATTCATTCCATCAGCTACCACACTGTGAGACACATCAGTTGTACTGTTGTGAGTACTGTGGTGGTTCACATTCCAGTTCTGATTGTCAATCAGGAAACACGCTTGTCTATGAGCAGGTTCCTGATAACAAGTATGGCTACAACACATACCACTCACAGCCACATCAGTTGTATTCTTGTGAATTTTGTGGGGGTCCTCATTATGATTACCAATGTCAATCATGGAATCAAAATTTCTATGAATCTGATCCTTGTTATAACACTCCTTGTTTTGACAATTTCCAACCCCCACAATTTTCCGTCATTGAACAATTTCCCGTCATTGATCAACATCCTCGTGAGAAAAGTATGCTAGAAGAACTTGCCGAAGACCAAACGTCTCGCAACGAAAAATCTATGCTAGAATTACTTGAAGAAGAGGAACGAGCCGCTAAGATTCAAAGATGTCTTGAAGAAATACGAATCGAGGAACGAGCACTTGCAAAACGTGCCCGATGGCTCGCGACTTACATCGACGATGATGATGATAGTGACGATGATGATGAAAGTTTGTCAGCTGAAACCACACACGAAGAGCCCGTTAACTCTCTAAGTATGGGGGACGAGCATCTCAGCACTATTCCGGAAACGGAATCATCGAATGTTGAGAACCTTATCCCGATCCCAAGTGAGTCTGAGGGAATTCTTGACAAAGAGTGTGATGTGTCTTCTCCTCTTTCAAATGATCTTGTTGAGACTTTCTCAGATTTTGACAGTGATTATAGTGATGCCGATTCTTTATATTCTAAAGACATAGAATTTATTGATGCATTACTTCCACATTCCGAGATCGTCAACTTAGAAGAGGATGTTGACCATGTTGTTTCCACAACAATTAATACGACTATCACTAATCCCTTATTCGAATTCGATTCTGAATTTACTCTAAATTCAGTTAATCCAATCTTTGATAGTGATGAGTCTGACACGGAGACTATAATGGACGAGGTGCATATTTATAGCCCACGAAGTACCGCACATGTCCCACCTCCGTATATTCTTCATGAGGAGTTCGCCGGTGAACTCACTCATATCATATCTCCGCTGGAGTATGATTGCGTGGATGGCAAAAATCATGATCGGGGGGAGAGAATCTCAATTTGCATAGTTATGACAAATCTTTCCACCCTCCCCACCGAGATGCCTTCCAAACCAAAGAGCTCTACCAAGAAAATCCAAATAAGTGCAACTGCACTTGATCCTGAGGAAGAAGATCTTATCATGATCGTTATCATGATCTTCCTTCTTTTCTTCACCTACTTGGTGACTTCCTCTCTTCTTCACTCCTTCGGGAGTGAGGACACTATCTTTGACCCCGGCATTTTCATTTACCATCTGTGAGCCGGGTCTGTGTCTGTCTCTTGATATCTCATCGGTGTGGAACTTTCACGTGCTTCAAATGTTTGTCCAAACATTTTGAATGAAAGTCCGATGGAGATTGTTCCTTCCACTTTGCTTCCCCATGAACCAATGAATTCGGGGTCGAGTCAAGCTAGCGACTCGGAAATCAAAAACAGTAGCACACACCATATGGGTTTTCACCCATATTTCTGTCTTCTTACCCCTTTCTACCACCTAAGTGTGGGGGTGATGCCCCACATGTTATATATATATATATATATATTATCTAAAAAAAAAAAAAAAAAAAAAAAAAAAAAAAAATGGCCGTAGTATTTCCCTTTTACGTTCTTTGTTTCGGCATAACCACCGGTACTTTGAATATCGAGGGCGATATTCATTTATAAGTGTGGGGGGGAATTCTCACGAATTTCATATGTATTATCCGCCCAATTCCCCCGTTTTTGGCAAAAAAAAAAATTTTTTTTTTTGGAGTAAGTGTTTTACACTTACTCATTTGGTTATCAGTCCGCCATGTTTGATAAACTAAAGGATTGGCTAATCCAGGAGCAAACGGCTCTTGGTAAAGATATATCAAATCCGTTTATATGGCTTGCAATTTGCCCAAAATTGTATGGTTCTCAACTTACCATATCCTAAAAAGTGAAGAGTTGGCTAGCCCGCAAGGTTATGGCTTGTGGTAAAGGCAGTGGAAAATCCATAATTGGTAATCGACTCACCAAAGATAATATTGATAATTTATCTAAGAGTTGGCTAGTCCAGAAGGGTACGGCTTCTGGTAAAGACAAAATCAAATCCGTTGAAAGCTGGTGGTTTGCTCAAAATCACATGGTTATCGGTGTACCATGGTTCTTACTTGAACTGAAACATTTGGCTACTCCAGAAGTAATGGCTTTTGGTAAAGAGATTAAAATCCATTATGTTTTCTCAAATCATTGCTAGGGACTAGCAATATCTCAGTGTGGGGGATTGATGAGTGTCTAAATACTCATCATTTTTGTACAATATAAACTGCAAAATCATCTGAAAACACTCAGAAACACATCAAAATTATCAAAATATCACAAATCAGTGTTTTATGTGTTTTAAATACAAAAATATCAAAATCAGATGAAAAACATATCAAATTTGCAAAAACTGCAGTTTTAGTCCCCCAAGTTTCTAAAATTGTCAAAAACAGTCCCTGAGCACATAATTTCAAAAGTAAAGTCACCAAAGGTCCTTTTTAAATCTTAAGTTGTCAAATTTAGTCCTTTGGTGAAAAATATCAAAAGTTTGAGAAAATTACAAAAATGGTCCTCCAAGTTTGAAAATTGGCAGAATTGGTCCCTGGAAAATCTGAAAATGGCAACTTTGGTCCTTGCATTATTAAACTTTGTCATTTTTAGTCCTTTGAGCAACTTTACAGAATTGGCAGGAATGGTCCTTGAGTTTTCAGAAATTACACATTAGTCCTTGTCATTTTAAGCCCTTTAATACTCATTTTGGACCCCTTACCCAATTATGAACCCCTGCCTAATTTGGACCCCCCCCTATTACTAATACCCTGGTCAGTCAACCTTGGTCAAACAAAACCCAACTTGGCGCCTTTTAGTCTCATCTTCTCACCTGCTTCCCTGCTACACTCCACACACCTCAACCCCCCTCCTCTCCATATCATTTTCCTTGTCCCCCCACCTCAAAACAACTCCAAGAATCATTAAATGATCTTTCCCTCATCTCACTCAAGTCCTCCACCTGTGATAATCCACTTTGGCGCCAAAATTCAATCAATGGCCAAAATTGCTTCTACTAATCCAATGGCTAGTATTATTGGTGGGATATACTCTGAAGTCAAAGGGAAAGAAAGTTTGCATATAAAAAGGAAGAGGAGAAGAAGCTAGAGGCAGTAGCTAGTTTTATTTGTTTTCTTTAAATGTAGTTTTTTTTAATTAAATGTTTTAATTCAAGTTTAAATGTTGTAATCTAGTTTCTGTATATCACATTTGAGTGAGTAAACCTTTGTAGTGTGTTTTTAAGTACTTATCAAAGTTTTTATATAAGTTCTAATTTTCCAAGTTACTGTTGAGAATTCCAGTTTTATTGTCTATTGAACAAGCTTCCATTAGCTTCATTGTAAGCTTAAACAAGCTCACTTAAGTCATTTATAGCTTTTGAAAAGCTTTTGAATCATTTTCAAGTAAAATTGATCCAAAGTCAATAAAAGTCAAACATACAAGTCAAATATGTTTAAGATGAATTTCTGATTGTGAGGTGTTAATGAATGTAGTTTTAAGTTTGTTTGATTCATTTGATTCTGTGTTAATTAGTTTTAATCAAGGTTCTTAGTTTTAATGCATGTTGGAATTGTTAAAGGAGTGTTTGGTTTAAGCTTATTTAAGGGTCAAAAAACTGTTTTTTACCCACTTTGACTCTCAAAGTCAAAGTGGTTAAAGGTTTAAACAAGTTTTAAAGTAAAGTTTAGCTTAAGTTTACAAAGTTTGCAAGTTTGGTTGAGTTTTGAAAACAAAAAAAAAAATTCCATATCTGTCTTTCTGTCCTGCTGTTTAAACAGCAGCCACACCTGCTGTTTCAACAGCTTTTTCCAAGCTTATTTGTGGTCAAAACTTGGTCCAAAGTGCTTGTCTCACATCTCTACATACCCCTCTCAACATAGCATTAGCTTATTTCTACTTAGGATAGTTGTAGGTTAGCTTAAAATTGCTTTAAAATCTGTCCAAAACCCACTGTTCTACAGCCACTGTTACTGTAGCAGCTGCATTTTTTTAGTTTTAGCTTATTTTAGTTGTCCCACTTAGCTTATTTTAGGTATCTCTAGTGCTTATTAGTCCCATAGATTAGGTTAGTTAGTTTTTTAGCTTAACTCTTGCTTATTAATGCTTATTTAGCTAGTTAGAGTAGCTTGTCATATCCTTGAAGGCTCATTTCTTTTAGCTTAGGAAGTCCAATAAACTGCTTCTATCCCCTATTTCTAGATTGCTTTCTAGTCTCTTATAGCTTATTTTAGATTTAGCATAGTGTATGAGTGCTTATTTCCATCTCCTTGTACTTATTCATGGTTCATTTTGCTTGAAAATCTGCTTAAGGGTGTTTGTTTTATGCTTCTGTTGAAACTGATGTAAATAAGCAGTTGAGAAACTGCTTATTCCAAGTTTTGATAAAAAGTGTCTTCACAAAAAGTTCTCATTTTCATCTTATTATTAAGTTGCAAAAAGAAATTTTGAAAAAAAAAATGGTTTGCAAAAAGGTGCAGGGGTGGGATTCGACCCCCTGACCTCTTGCTCAAACACACAACACCACGCTCAACACCAACTGCCCTAGGGTCTTTTCAGGTTTTATCTTGCACCTTTTAATATTTAAAGTCCAAAACAGTCTTTAGCTTATTAGCTTATAATAGCTTATTAGTTGCTTATTTCATATAGTAGTGTACCTCTTTTTTATTTTTCTCAAAACCAGTTTTACTCAAAGTATTTTCTGAGAAAATTTCAGATTTTTCTAAAATCATTTAGTATTTTTTATAATTAAATTAGATTAAAATAGTTTTTAAATCATAATAAATATTTTAAAAGTCGAAAAAATACCCGGCTTTTTCCTAAAATTTTCTTTTATCATATAGTACGTAATAAAATTGTTTTCACATTCGTAGGACCTTTATTTCATAAATTTTACGTTTTATCTTGCGCTCCAGCGTAATTTTTGTACATAACGTACGTTTTCATTTTAGGTCACGTTTTTAAGTAATTTGAGTTTACGTTTTAGTTAATATAGTTTATTTAAGTTATTTTATAAATATCATAAACGTTCTTCGATCTTTAAAAATAGTGATAGCGTTTATTTAATAGATTTTAACTTTTTAATTTTCTTAATTTGCATTTAAGTCGCTTTATTTTATAATCTTTTTCAGTAGTGTAATATTCAATCTAATCCTTTCTGATCGCTATCATTAGTGATCATTCTATCTTCTGATCATGTGTTTAACACACCATTGAGTCTCCGTGGGACATAACGACCTGGGAATCCATTGTATTCTCTGATCTTCATTGTATTTGTGTCTGAGCTGTTTTAAGTCTGTTTAGACTTGACTGTTTTGCGCGAATCACAGGTGTATCAGGTATTGGATTTTGATCAGGTTAAGCAGCGGAAACATTGGATACACCTGGTGCACGTTCATCAATATCATCACTAAACAGAGGAGCAAATAGTTGTTCCATTTGACGTCGAGTTAGTTGTAAACAAGGTTCAGCTGATGATGGGGTTTGAGGGAAGTTTAAGCTCATCGAAATTGGCATGAATCATTTCCATAATCTATAGGTGATGATGAATATAATAAACATATAAATATCAAATAAACGCAGCGGAATCATCACCAACAACGGATCCATATTGCCATATGATCAATCAAATAAAACATAGATAAGGTTTATACCTTTGTAGCGTGATTCCGGTAACGAGACACCAATCACCTCCACGAATGGAACCAAGAAACCAAAAGACCAATAAGGTTGGTCTTTCCCAATGATTGAAACACACTACACGTCAAGCAATCACCACTTTGATGCTAGTCTAACCTTTTCACAAACACCTTGCAAGAGACTACCATAGAATGAGCAAGGAAGAAGAAAACCAAAAACCAAAACCCTAGTGTGTGTGTGGTTTTTTTGGACGTACCAAGAGAGAGAGGTGGGGAGGGGATTATGAAGTCCTAATGTAACCTTCAATCAACATCAATGATCATCAATAATAATCAATTAGCATTAATGCTAATTGATGTCAAATCTTAAGTTACACTTTAAGCCCTTCAAAGTCCAAATACTCCACTTAACTCCCTTATGTAACAAAGGTTATACATAATGTAAATACGATAAATACATTATGATAATGGTGTCTAAGTGTATATGTGTGTGACCCCATAGGCTCACATATGACTAGCCATATAATTATTTATTATGACACGAGCATACTCCAACAGCTCCCACTTGCGACGTCATAATAGACAAGTAATTATACAAGCAATGGTTAGCGTCTAGCAACACGCCAATGCCCCTAGTGATATGTGAGGTCAGTTTCTCAAACATTTCATTAAATGGTTTATATGTCTTATATCCCTTTGTTTCAGATACCATGTTGAATATTAGACATGGATCAAAAATCATTCTAAATGTTCAACCATTATGTTCTCGATCTAGATATTGAACAAGATTACCAAGTGAATTAAGATTCATCTTAATCTCATTTGGGTACGGCCATACAAACATCTGTTCAAATCATCGAGGGGCCCAATAGTATCTAACTCCACACCATGTGGAGGAACAAATCCTATTTTGACTGCACGTGTCATTCATGTGCTTCAAATCATTCCTGATAGTGGCCTTTATAACTACCTTGTTCAGGACAGCGTTTAACCATATCAAGGAATAAAACTCCACACATGCAAGACCTGCTTGCATCTCAAGTCAAAGGATAATAGACATAACCATTTTCGAGATTCACTATTTGACGCCGATCCATGCAGTGAATACTCGTAGGTTGGGTCAGTCCAATGATCATCACCATGAACAACATGTGAGTTTGGCAAAATGGTCACCAACACACTCACAATTGTCTTAATTTGATGGTACTCCCGTACCGTCAACCGACAATGGACAAGTTTTGAATGAAGAAAATCATTCATGGATTTAAACATGCAAATATAGAATACAATTGATATAAATGAAAACGATAATAACCATTAAATCAATTCATTATAAAATATAAACTGCTTAGCATTCCATTATCCAAATACTATAAACAGATATGCATAAGACTACATATAGATCGGAAACCGGTGTTCCCATCATGATCAAATTATGTTGTTCAAGACAACAAGTAGTCATCTGAGTAAACCTTGAGAATACTTGTTTCAATATCCATGAAAGGTATGATGATTGTGCATTCAAGTACAATACGAGTATTGCAGCAATGCATTCCATAGGGTGTTTGACACTAGCAAAACACCTACTATAGACATTCATCTAAACAGTTTCTCAAACTGTAAAGTATTCTTATTCTTTTATAGTATAATACATTAATGCTCTCAGTCGAGTACATCTAGTCAACAATGTCATCATTCATGATGATATGCTACCATGACTAGGTTTGAGCATCATTTTAGTTAAATAAGCATCAATGTATGCAAACAGAACAGAGATCCTCAAATATCCGTAAATGTTGAACATATATTTGGTCCTTTGAAGGTCCATTAGAATGTTCGTTTAACAATTATCTAATGACATTCACTTAGATATTTGTTGTTATCAATCATCTTGCATTCATGCAAATGATATAATTAGTCCAATACACAATATGATATACATAATGAATCCCTTAGTTAATCTTAAGGTTTCTATTCATGCTTTCAATCTCATCAGGTAAGATTGATTATTGAGACTCCTCTCAATAATGTTTCATATTGTGTGAGACTTAATCACCGCTTATGTTTATTCAAACAAACATATGTAACAAGGTTGCATGTTTTATGTTCTAAAACTCTCAAGAGAAACTTCATTCCAAACTAAGGAAAAAATTCTAGCTTAGATGGAATAATGTTTCTAATACGTTATCAACATATGAGATTTAAGAAAATAAATACAGTGCTCCCACTTTCTCTTAGTGTACTTAGTACTGAACTTATTTTAATCAAAATCAAATTAATGATTTTATGGTAAACTAAAGATCTTAGCTCGGAGATGCATTATCTAATCCACACTTGGATTCTTGTATCTTGTAGACATAATAAAGATTATATATATTCACAAACCCTTTTGAATACACATCGTCCTCGCAAATGTATTCAATAAGAAAAGAGTTTTGAAATCCTATTGTCACATTTCATTTACATGAAGATAAGTATGACAATTCATAATCTTTATACATTTAATAATTACAGGTAGGAAGATTTAATCATAGTCAATTTCTTGAGTATGAGTAGCTCCTTTCACTACTCGTGAATTAAAATGTGTGTACAAGTTTGTCCTTTTGAGTCTTCTCATTGAGAAACTCATTTTTAACCTCACAGTCTAACTGATTGGTAAGAGATCAATCAAGCTTCATGAGTGATTGTCTTCCACGGACTGCATCTTATCATTCATAGCTTTGAGCCATTCATCAGATTCAAAATCTGATAATGCAGCTCTTAGTTAGCAGGTTCACAATGACCCTCTAACTTATATCCCTTAGCATTGATATAAGACTATATCATTCAGGTGCAAGAAGTTTCCTTCCGGATCTATGAATGAGAGATATCATACTATGATTTAACATATGCATGTTTACCTTAGTGTGACATCAGCAAGTGTACCTAGAAGGTTGTGTATATTAGTTCTTGAACAACCTCAAGATCTAAAGGTGCTCCCACTTGCTTTGTACATAGAGACTAATCTCTAGATACACCGCATCTTGAGAAACAATAAATTGTTTTCAATTGGGACATCCAAAATACATTAGTAGTTCTTGACTCCGGTTTGTTAATTACTTACTCTAAGGTATTTAACAAATTAAGAACTTCAATCAAGACATAATGGAATTCATCCCATTCCATAACACAATGGCGTCTTAAATACCTTCCAGATTGGAACCATATTGAGTGTACCCATGGCACATTCAATTTTCTAACCTTAATTCTTTGGAGGTAAGAGAGTTTAAGTCATCAAAGATCAAACAATATCAATAGAGTTTGATTTTCCATGATGGACATACCATAATAATGTGGTATTCCATGAGGATTGATGTTGTGAGACTATCCCATAACTCATTAGATGAACTTATACTCTTTGGCTTACGTATCTGCCAACCAAGTCAAACCAGATGGCATCAATAGTGTTTTCAGCCTATTGCATACTTAATTTATAAGTTGTTGACCAAGTCAATGACTTCATGTGCATGTTTTGACTAGAAAACATAAACATTTAATATTTTACTATACGTCATACGTCATTAACAATTTAATGACTTCATGTACATGTATTTAACAAGAATACATCACAAGTTAACGTCTTACTTTACGTTATAAGTCTTTCAACAATTAACAGACTTGATGTTTAAGTCTTTACAAGAGACCTAAACATATTCAAGTAAAGCAATTTAGAGTGCCGACTCTTGGCCTCAATAGTAATTTCAAGTTAATTTCATACTTCAAGATTATGACTTTACAATAATACATAATCATATTTACTGAACAATTCGGTGAATATGTTGAAGTAGCTTTTCATATTATCTTGACATTTGTTCTAATTAGGGCAACTTACATTTTATGTGTAGAAGTCCTAGTAGAATATTAGTTTTCTTACCTTGCAGTCAAGAAAAACTATTAGTCATATTGTTATATGTTGTATCTTGCACACAATGAAGATTTCTCCCACTTGTGCATGGCACAACATCATGCGTAATATGACAGTGTCACAGATATACAAAATGAAAATATAGATATGTAGAACTTTATTGTTTTAATAATGAATCATGCATAACAATTTATTGATAACATTTCAGGAAGCAACATCAGGAACGCGACAAGTTATCTAATAAAAATCATGCAATGGTTCTTATATAAACTATGATGCTTCACGTGTGGAAAGTAATGTATTATTTCAAGACAATCAAGAAATAATATGGGCAACCTTCAAGGTAATAAAGATTACGGCTCCCACTGGATTAGACAACATTACATGTGTTTCGTCACCAGTATTAAAGTCACATAGCTCCCATTGGATTATACAACATCATAAATGTTATGTCACCAGTGGAGACTGAGTGTCAATTGGATACTTTCCTTCTTTCTTTGAATATCTACACATTATTGCTAATGTGAGTCACTTGGACTAGTAAACATATACTTAGATATTCAATGAAGTGCATCAAGTTCTAACATATAGATGATGGGCTAGCCATCATTGATATTTTAACTTGAAAATAGGCATGCAATTCCTCCATAAGGTCTATTTTACCACAAGGGTGTGTAGTACCTTATTAGGTTTATTGGGTTAAGATAATTGCTAGGTAATCATGCTAGTAATTGTCTTTACCATTTTGCGGTTTATTGATATTTCCATCTTCTAATTAAAACTCATATTATTTTGGTAGCTATAGAAAACGTGTTTTCTAGTTATCCAAATATCTCATCTTACTTCAATGTTTCAGAACCGAAACTAGGGTTATAAAACAAACTTGAAAGAAAAAGATGTGCAACCATACTTAACCGTTTTGACTTTTGCAAGACATTACGATTTCTAGAGTAGGTGTGCTTTGAGTTTGATTAGAATTAGGACAATTCAAATATTCCTATTATTGTATTTCCTCTTAAAGAAAACAAATAGGAACAAGTCTCTTTCTTACAAGGAAAGAAGTACTTAGTTTGTCTTTTTAACAAGAAAAGAACAAACTTTTGTTTACGGATGTGATGCATTATATCATTAAATATGAATTTACAAAGTTCAATTTTTAGTATTTTCGATAATTATCCTTTTACAAATTAATTACCCCATGTTTAAAACAATTAATTTACGAAAAAAGGCTAAGATCCACATTGTGCTTCTACTATCACATCAGTTGATCTGCTAGCAATAGTAGATTCAATTGGTAGGCGACGATCACCAATTGCATTACATGTGCAACTCTTAGATCCTTATGGGACTCATGGCACTAGTGAATAAGCAGCTAGTGTCAAGTAGGCATGTTTAGTCCCATCCTTGCCTCGGGTCAAGGTCTCACCGCTTAACTCGATTAAGTCATCCAATTTGAGAACGTGCAGAAATATATCTAGGTCCCACGCATAGACAATAATCACCTTGGGTTACAATTCAACCTAGGTCCCACGCATAGGCAAAAAGTAATTGCAAGTGTTCTCAAGCGATTGGATGGCATGACTTAAATTTGTGACGGGTAAAATATTTTGATGTGAATCAAAAAAGGTGTACGAAAAAGCATGCATTCATTCTTCGTAGCACAAGTTAAAAACTCTTTTTAACTTAAGTCTAAACATTGTTTTAATTTATGTGTGTCAAGTCGACCATTTTCAAGTCTAATATACAACCTATGTGGATTATAATAGAGATTGGACAATACATAAATCGAATAACATACATAACAAGTTAAGTGTTATTTTTAAAACAATGATTTTAAGTTAAATCCATATTTAAACTTAGTTAAACTAAATCATAAGATTTAGTTTGAAAATGGTTTGTGTTGCGTTTAAAGTTTTAGAAAACGATTTGCAAGTTATATACATTCACAACATACATAATATGCAAACAACCAACACACAACCACAATATGCAAAGCCTCAACCGATGAAAGAACCTATGCTTGGTCTCGTGAGCCATCACGAGAACCAAGAGTCATCTAGGGACATAAACCACAACCACACGGAGGACTCCCACTTGCTCCAAGACCAATCAAGGACAAGTAGAAGCCCATAATGCACATGAAAAGTGAATCTGCCAGCCCAGAATTTCTGCATTCGGAGTCCCAAATGGCCTAGAAGGAGTCATCCCCGAGCTTAGCACCAAACTACAAAGTTGTGGGCCCATGAGTTGTCTACCTGCAGCAAAAATTTGGTTAAAAAATACGCCACCAATCATCGGGAAACGCCGTTTTACTGCAGCTTGTACGAGCAGCCATTTTGCGTCTTTATGTCTTTTATGCTTCGCCATTCCATTCCAAGCATCGGTTACAATATATAGAATGTAAAATACAACTAATCTACTATCTATCTATTGTAAAATGCCCAAACAATGGCAAAAACCAAATTACAATTCATACATATAAGCCGAAACAATGGCAAACCCCAAATAACAAGAAATTAACGACAATCACAATCATTCATAGCACAAGTGGTCTAGGTTTTCATCGGCTTTGCATATACACATAATAATACCATAAAATTATGAACATAACATGGTGTTGGCTAATCCCATGAGCAAACATGCATGTATTTGCCATGGGAACAATTTAAATAGCATGAAATAAAAGATTTAGCCAACGAATCGAAGAAATAATCAACAAGAATTAAAACCCCGATTGGTACGCGAGTAAAATGGATTTAGGTTCTCAAACCTACTGAAATTAGACCTTCTAAAAATCATTTTACCACAGAAAATTAAGCCTTAGGGGCTGTTTTCAAATCGTTTCAAGAATCGATTAAAACAACGCGATTAAAGCCATTTTTAGCGTACCGAACACATTGTTTAATTAACAAATGCGAAACCAATGGCCATAGGACCAAAAATCACAGATGTTTATATTACTATTAACATTCTTAATCCATGAAAAAAGGAGCCCTCGGGGCTGTTTTGAAAGTGGTTGCAAAAATCACTTAAAAACACGCGTTTTTGACCATTTTTTCGCATACCCGATAATCATATGGCACATATGATGGCTCGTGATACCACTATATGTGATGATGAATATAATAAACATATAAATATCAAATAAACGCAGCGGAATCATCACCAACAATGGATCCATATTGCCATATGATCAATCAAATAAAACATAGATAAGGTTTATACCTTTGTAGCGTGATTCCGGTAACGAGACACCAATCACCTCCACGAATGGAACCAAGAAACCAAAAGACCAATAAGGTTGGTCTTTCCCAATGATTGAAACACACTACACGTCAAGCAATCACCACTTTGATGCTAGTCTAACCTTTTCACAAACACCTTGCAAGAGACTACCATAGAATGAGCAAGGAAGAAGAAAACCAAAAACCAAAACCCTAGTGTGTGTGTGGTTTTTTTGGACGTACCAAGAGAGAGAGGTGGGGAGGGGATTATGAAGTCCTAATGTAACCTTCAATCAACATCAATGATCATCAATAATAATCAATTAGCATTAATGCTAATTGATGTCAAATCTTAAGTTACACTTTAAGCCCTTCAAAGTCCAAATACTCCACTTAACTTCCTTATGTAACAAAGGTTATACATAATGTAAATACGATAAATACATTATGATAATGGTGTCTAAGTGTATATGTGTGTGACCCCATAGGCTCACATATGACTAGCCATATAATTATTTATTATGACACGAGCATACTCCAACATAATCTCCCTTGTACGAAGATTCCAGATCCGGTAACCCTTGGAGTTTTCACAATATCCTACAAAGACTCCAATGTCAGCTTTGGCTTTGAGCTTACCAAAGTCATCACGATCATTATTCGGATAACAAAGGGATCCAAATACATGAAAGTGTTTGAGATTCGGTTTATGGTTGTGGATAAGCTCATAAGGTGTTTTGTTGTGGCGCTTGGTAATCATTGAGCGATTCTGAGTGTAGCATGCAGTTGACACGGCTTCAGACCACAAGTAATCTGGAAGTTTAGCATTAATTAACATTGTTCTTGCAGCTTCCACTAACGTACGGTTTCGTCTTTCAACAACTCCATTTTGTTCTGGTGTACGTGCAATAGATGTTTGATGCTCAATTCCCACTTTCTCATAAAATGCACGAAGAGTTTGATTCACAAATTCAGTTCCTTTGTCTGTTCGGATTTGTCGGACTGTGTTCTGGAGCTGAACTTGAATTTTCGTGAGAAAGGTGATGATCATTTGTGAAGCTTGATCTTTACTTCAAAGAAAATAAACCCAAGTCCATCTTGAGTAGTCATCTACAATTACCAAGATGTAGCGTTTGCCATTAATCGTCTGCACGCGCATCGGGCCACACAAATCCATGTAAAGAAGATGAAGCACATGTTGTGAGTTGTGTTCCACCTTTGAAGGAAAGTGAGCATGAGTGCTTTTACCTTGTTCACAAGCTGAGTAGAGGTGATCTTTAGAATATCGGAATCTTGGGAGACCTTCAACAAGTTTGTATCGAGCAAGGTTGGTTATGGTTTGAAAGTTTAAATGTGAGAGACGACGGTGCCATAGCCAAGATTTTGTAGATGTTGCCTTTAAAAGTAGATAGATGGGAGATGAAGCAATCATGTCTTGCATTGAGATTGTGTAAAGACTTGAATTGCGGTGCCAGACATAAGATCGTTTCCTTGTAGATCATGAATGAAACAAGTTTTCTCCCGAAAAGAAACTTCCAAATCTCCATCACAGAACTGACCAACTGAGAAGAGATTGTGACCGAGGCCTTCCACATAATAAGCCCTGCTAATTTCGATGTTGTCATTGATGTAATCTCCGTAGCCCATGATAGCTGCGAAGTGATCATTCCCGAATCTGACAGTGCCAATGAACTTTGCAACAAAGTTTGATAACAATTTGAGATTGCCTGTCATGTGTCGGGAACATCCGCTATCAACAATCCAAAGGATGATCTGTATCACCTGCATTACACACAGACGACACAGATGGAATAGAAGTAGATGTGGAACCCGAAGAGTTAGAGGGTTCCGAAGCAGTTATAGTAGAAACACACATATCAATGATTTTTGGTATCCATTTAAATCCAAGTGTATTATGTAACCATTTCTGCCATCTCCAACTAGTCTTAGCTTTGGTCTTAGTGAATGCACTAGGTGATAAGTTCTTCCTAGGAGGTGAAGGGGGTTCTATGGGTACATCAATGATCGTAGTTGGAACACTAGATGGTGGTTTACCTAGTGAATGCACTAGGTGATATTTTTGGTATTAGTGAGTGCACTAAGTGATATTTTGAGATTTAACATTTCAAAGACGTGTTTTGATCATCCAGTTTCTCAAGTTTTGGATTAAAAGTTTTGGAATGCAACTGGTTGATTTTGTTTTGCAAAGCAAGTTCACGATTTTGACAATCTTTTTGACACCATTGAAAACGACGTTTTGCATTTGAAAGCTCGTTTAACAATCGTTCATTTTCAACTTTTAAAGACTTGATTTGTGACATAGTATCAGTATTCTCAACAATTTCAACAGAATCAACAAAATCAGCAGAGATATAATCAAATACATATGCAACAGAATGTAATAACACAACATTATGGATATCAACACAGATAATATCTTCCAAGAGTCGATCAACATCTTTTCGTAGCATTTTCTTTTTACGTTTTGTATTTGAAATAAATGTTTCTGTTTTCTTGAAAACTATTTTCATCAGTCCAAGTTCTTTATGAAATTCCCTTTCCCAACATAGTGCACAATTTTTCAAAATTTGAACATGGGGTAAAATTCTTTTCTGAAAAACATCTCTTTGTTCTCGCGCCTGAGGCGATTGAAAATGTTCAACTTTTATTTCAGAATGAAATTCAATCTCACGTTCTAAAATTTTGATGTCAGATAAGAAAGTGTCAAAATATCTAAGAAATTGACGACTTTCGGGTTTTGATTTTACTTCACTGAGTGAAGGTAAAGGACCATTAATTTGTGCAGAATTGGGTTGGGGACCAACATTAGAAGACTCAGACATCGGTGTGATAACCCAAG
Source organism: Chrysanthemum seticuspe (assembly GCA_019973895.1). Classification (NCBI taxonomy): domain Eukaryota; kingdom Viridiplantae; phylum Streptophyta; class Magnoliopsida; order Asterales; family Asteraceae; genus Chrysanthemum; species Chrysanthemum seticuspe. Next base: position 338,484,702 of record BPTQ01000007.1, read on the forward strand.
GTGTGTTAGAAGTATCCTTTTATGCGATGAAAGTGACGGCTTTTGAATAGTTAAATGGTTTGTTATAGCCAACATTTTCTAATTTGGATTGACTCTCGTCTTCTGCATCTAATTCCTCTTGACGGTTATATTCAACAACACTCATAATGGAATCATCAATTCTATGTTCTGCACTGTAAACTTCAGGATTTGGTTTGAATGCTCTATTTGAAAACTTAGGTTTGTAATCAGCAAGATTCGGTCCATATCCATTTGGATTTGGTTTGAAAGTAAACTTTTGAATCGTTGTGATTGATTCACCATGTTTATAAACAACATTTATAAACTATTTGATTTTGTTTTGTAAGTCGACAATTTCCTCAAGATAGGCATCTATTTGTTTCGTTGAATGCTTTTTGTACTCAGAGAACTGTTTTTGACAAGTTAACAACTCGGACTTGGCTTTTTGAGTTTCCAAAGTAAGAGCATTAAGTTGTTGTTTATGATCATATTTCAGTTGTTCTATTTGAGACAATAAAGCATTCTTGGATGCGACTAGATCACGTATCTGTCGTTCTAATGATTTTTCATTTTGGTAAGATTTAGCAAAAGTGACTTCAAAACCTTGTTCACGTTTTTCTTGAGTTTTAAAAACGTTGAGTTGCCTTTTTAAGCATTCAATATCCCTGGTTAACAGTGCATTTTTATTTTTTAATTGCTGATTGAGTTCACAACATTGTTCCATTCGGGATTGTTGGTCATTAAGTAAGAGGTCAATATCTGGATTACGCAAAGGTTCAGCGTGTTCAACGTGAGTCTCAACATGATCATTATTCAGATCCTCAAGTATAACCACGGAGTCAACTTGATTATCAATGGTAACCAAGAGGTCATCTTGATCGTCAAATATAACTACTGGATCTAGTTGAGTATCATCAGAATGAGATGTGGACGACTCATGTTGAACATTCTGAGCCTCATCGGATTCAGATGTTGGCTGAGATATTTCATCAGTGATGAATATGGTTTGATCCGGTACCTGAGACAAGCCGTCAGTGTCATACACTGGGCCTGTGTCACTCATGTGGAGTTCGTGCATGTTTGCCATCAACATAACTGCTGCATTAGCCTGCAAGTCCTCCATATCATCATCTGAGTCTGCATCTGCCATAAAACTCTGTTATTTGTTTGTGAGGGTTCCACCAGCTTCATCCTTGAGAGCCAAAAGTAAAGCCTCTTTGTGATAAGCACTGCCTCTAGTCCTCGGCTTTAGGCATGCATTAGCCAGGTGACCCTTCTCATTCAGTTATAGAAACGAAGACCATTAATCCCATTCTGAGCATTACCTTGTTCAACCACTTGAGCCCTTTGTTGTTGTGGAGCACCCATGTTATTCCTTCCCATTGGATTAAACCATTGACCACCACCCATCTGACGAACATTTCCTAGATTCTGAACTTCAACACGTCCATTGTTAACAACAGCCTGATTCCTTGTGTTGGATGAGGTACGAATGCGATTGTTGGATTTGTTTGAGTATCGACCGAAGGCTCTACCAATCATGACAAACCCTTGCTGCAATGCATCGAAAGCTTCTGTATCCTCATTAGATTCACTGTAAAGTGCTTGATCATTGTTGTTGTTGTATGGAACCAATTGAGTTTCTTGAGATTGGTGCTGTGACGGATCATAAGGTGTTATCTTAGCAGATGGTTGAGCAGCGGGTTGTGGAGGATTTGTGAATACAGTTTGTAAGGTCGGGAATTGAGGATAACAAGTTAGAGCCCACAAAGCTAGTTGTTGATTATCCGGAAGTGAAGGTGTGACAGGGAGTCCACGGATAACCCTTTCTTTGTCAACTTCTTTTTGGTGGGGCTTCAAATAGTCGTACAACAATCTGTATGTAGCATGATGAAGATTCTTTGCTTGACGGATGAATATGACATACTTTTCCCAATCAAGACCAAGGCTACTTAGGAACTTAGTGTTGACTGCAATTCTTGGCATAATGATGTTATGTTTTTCCAAGTCATTGATGATGTCTGAGAATTGATGATGATATGACTCTAATGTTTCTCCTGGTTCAATCATGAAGTGTTCATAAGCCAAGTAGATTTTGGATTCCATGTCCTCTTGATTGAGTTCAGTGCCTTCCATGAGAAGATGAATATGTTCCCACATTGATTTAGCAGTCTTTTGAGCATCAACACTTCAAAGGATCGGATTGGGTAATCCCAAAAGGATGTATTGCATTGCTAGCTCAGCAGCTTCAAAATGTAGAAGTTCATCAGCAGTGAGGTCAGTAAGACTTGCAATGTTGGTGAGATCACCTCTGGGTGGATTAGCATTTGGATCTCCAGGTGTAACGACAGTAGGCATCTGAAACGGACCTTCCAGGATGACCTTCTTTAAGAACTTTCCATGTGGCTTCTTTAGATCACAAAACCAAAAGAACCTAATCACCCATTGATCGTAGTTTCCGGGAGTGAGCATTGGAGGTCTATCAAGTGATCCAGCCTCATGAATGGATTGTTGGCTACTTAAAGCTTCACACATCTTTGCAAACCAAGACGGTTCCTTCATAGTATTCCTTGATGGATGTTGATTGTTAAAGTTTGTGTAAGGTTGTACTTGAAGACTAGGGGGTGGTTGAATCATTTGTGGTTGAATTGCTCCTTGAGGAAATTGTTGTTGAAATTGTTGTTGATAAACTTGTTGTTGTAGATTGAATTGTTGTTGTTGCTGACTGAGTTGTTGTTGTTGTTGAGGATACACATGAGGAAAGTAGTTAGAGTATGGTGGTTAAGACATCTTGAAACTTGTGTTGTAAAATGGATCTTTGTAGTCGAATGAAACTTTGTTGATGAAGAGTCCTTATGCGTAGAAACCAATCTTAGGCAAGGAAACATTATGTGTAGGAAAAACCAGCTTAGGCAAAGAAACCTTATGCGTAAAGACACCAACTTACGCGTAAGAGTTGAACTTACGCGTAGGATTAGCTTATGCGTAGGGTTAAGGAACCTTAGCTTATGCGTAAAACAATAGCTTAGTAATAGAATGCTTATGCGTAAGACAAGGCTTAGGCGTAAGTAAATGCTTATGCATAAAGGAGTCTACGCGTAAGCCTAAAAATCCTTTACACTTATTCCAGTGTAAAAGATATCCAAAGTTGAAGTGTTTTCAGGCTTATCCAAGCAAGAAAACACTGAGTAAACCAAGAACACTGAAGATCAAACCTTATGAAGCTTACGCATAACTTTAGGGTTTTCTTATGCGTAGGAAATGCCAATGTTTACCAAAAACTGATTTTAAGCACAAAGATGTTTAGAAACCTGATTTTTGAGTTGAAAAAGCTTCAATATCACCAAAGTAACACAAAAGTGTGAAACTTGAAGATCAAGAGCACCTTTTACCCTTATGCGTAGAAATATCCACATGACAAAAACCAAGCTTAAAACCAATGAAATACACGTAAAGTTTGAAACTTTTTGCCAAAAACTTAAACTTTATCACCAAATAACCTTTAAAGTACAAGAATCTTGAATTTTAAAGTGAAAAAATCAAAGCTTTTTACGTATGAAAGTTTTGAGACCGAGCCTTACGCGTATAAACTTAAAACTTCAAAAACAAAAAAAAGGTTTCACCCAACTATTTGGCGAATGATACCACTGTTAGGTTCCCATTTATGTAACATGAGCATCAATATGAAGAAGTATAGATAAGAGAGATCGGATGAACACAATCAAACACACACGTATGGAATATATGAAATGATATGCGTAGGATATGAATGAAAGTGAACAACCAACCTTGAAATGAAGGTTTACATGAGGTATTTATAGGAAGGAACTAGGGCAACATGCAAGTTCCTTTCCTTTCCTTATTGGGCTTGGGCCAAGGCTTATGGGCCTTCTACATAAGCCTTAGCATAATAACAAACATAAAGGCCTAATTAAGCTAACTATTACATATTAATTACTAACACTTGTAATGTAGTTTAGGAGTGATTACAACAAGTGAGTCGATTCTTGGCTTAGCAACGCTACGCTTTACATGCTTGTAACATAAGATTTTTGTTAGACCCATATCTCGGATTACAAGTAGGCCCCACTTTAGATGGATTGACGAGAGTTTAGCGTGATTGACTAGTCAACTCGATGGTCCATCTAATATTTAACAATTGTGGGACGACAATTGTTGTGTAATAGTTATGGAAAATAGATGGGTCTAAGTTGTTAAGTTATAAAGTGTTTAGTGGCCAAAATATGAAGAATGGGACTTGAGGGACTAAGTCTGCCAATTAGAAAAACTTGCCACATATATAAGAGTGGATAATTATCATAATTGGGTAAGTTTCCAGAAAATGGTGGAGAAGTGGTGATGTCGGTTTATGTATAAGAGAGGGAAAATCCAATGATGATCTATTATCAAATTGGAAGAGGATTAATGTTCTATATCATGAAGGAAGTTAGTATTCATGATTCCCACAAGTAAGTGACTCTCCAATAGTGTTTAATTGATGATTTAGAGATTAGGGTTCTTAGACCCTAATTGGGGAAATTGGGAAAAAGGTGGTTTCTAGTAAAATTAAAGTATTATAGTAATTATGGGATAAGTTTATAATGGAGTTTAAGTTAATTAGTTTATGGGTTAATCATCATATGTTTTTATGATGATTAGGAAATGTTAGTGATAAGCTTAATGGTTATATAAACCATAGTTGTGGTATAGATTATGATTATGTGTTATGTGTTATAGTGTTTGGTTTATAGGTCAAGTAAGGAAGATGGTGAAGGATGATGATTATAGCTTAGCTTGGAGCTAAGGTAAGTAAACCAGTTATAAGCTAGCATTATGTGGATTTCATGTGTTATGTGCTTATAATTGTTAAGCTTATTGTATGATTGATGTGTAAGTGTTATGTGTAAGCGGATTAGTGTGGATAGTTTGGCCTAGCTAGCGAGAAAGATAGACTAGCTCGGGAGTGGGCTAGTAATGAGTAATTGACGTTAAGAGGCCTAAGGTATACGTTAGTGATTCGTAATGCAAAGATTGGATAGTTATGTTGTGTATGATACTTGAATGATATATCATGATAGATTATACCCGCTTTACTTACTAAGAGAAAGCTTATAGTTTAGTTGTTTAACCGTTTTGTAGGTTCAATTGTGAAGAAGGAAAATCGATTGGAAAAGGCTTAAGGATTGGAAAAGTGTATGTTAGAAGGTTTGTATGCAAATAGGAGCTTAGGTAGAATACCGAGCTCAAAGTCAAAGTTGTTCACCGGGAGTTTTAAATGGGTTAAATGTTTGTAATGTCAAGTATTTGAAATGGTTTAAGAGTCATTTTACAGGTCCTAAAGCATGTTAAAGAGTTATGTTTTAAGTGGTGTATGCAAACGGGTCAAAACGGGTATTTTGGCATAATACTCGTCACTTTGTAAAGCACGTTTCTATAGGTCATTATGACCGAGTTTATGCATATATTTGATGTTTATAATTACCTAATGATTTCTGGAAGTTTTGGTGTTATGTCATGTTATAGAATTCGTTTTCCGGAAAATGGGTCAAAAGTACATAAAAGGGTTATGTAGAAAAAAAGGGTGTTTGGGACAAGGTCTATTTTAACCCATTTTGGATCAAACGGGTCAAGAATGTTTGGAAAAACAATGTATATGGTTAAGTGTTTGTGAGTGGTTAAAATAGTTAGAGAACTAGTTGGAGAACTAGTGGAGAACTAGTTGGAGAACTAGTCGAAGTCAGTTTTAAAATAATCATATCTTTAAAACGGTAAGTCGTCACAGGTCCCGCTACCAAACGTTTTGAAGGTAATTGAGTCAAGTTTCATGTAAAAATACTTTCAAGGGCCAATTTGTACCGAATTATATCAATTTAATGATTAGCAACAGCAGGTCAGTTTTAAGTCAAGCCGTTTCCGCGTAAAAGGTTAAATTTCAATGATTTTAAGTCGTGTCGTTCACGGGGTGCAACAATTTTTGACTTGCCACCACTAAATATTCCCTCTCCAATAAAACCCTTTACTTCCCTACCCTAAGCCTAACATTACAACCCTTGTAAAGACCTCTTAGATAGTTATTTCTAGGTGCTTACGCCAAAGCGGTGGAGGTTTGATATATTCTCAAGCCTATGGTAATCTATGTACTATGCCAGGTAATGAGTGTTTATCTTCCATTTCCATTCATATTATATTTCATATAAACCCTAGAGATTAGAGAATCCAAACACCAATTGTGAGGTGCAAGTAAATAATTTCCGTGCTTGTTATGACTATTGTGACGCTAGTACTTGTTGTAGATTATCTTAAACCAATGCTTTATGCCCCCTAACTTATGAATTGATTGGCCAAAAGCACATTTGCTTGAGGACAAGCAAATTCCAAGTGTAGGGATATTTGATAAGGATTTAAAACATACGTTTTTAGGGGGTCACTTAAGCCCTAAATCAACACATTTTATATTTGTTACTACTTAAAATCGTTTCTTTTCATATTTTAGGTCTTTTGGAAGCAAAATGATGGAATGAAGCATATTTGGACGAAAGTAGCGAAAACATTAGAAAAGGGCAAAGTTAAGATCAAAGGACCTCCAGCAGACCTGACGGCGTCTCAATCAAAGGGCGATGCCGTACCTCATCAAGAAATGATCAAATTACAAGTGACGGCTCAGAACAAATTTTGGTTCTACAACCTAACAGCGTCACGCTTAAACTCTGGAAGGCGGCTCCCTCATTTTCCACACCAGACGCCCAAGAACCAATCTTAGACGACGTCCTTCATGAAGACTGACGAGGTCACGCTTATCAACTGACGCCGTCCCAACAATGACTTGGCCTAAACGAAACCCTAATGACGACGACCTGACGGTGTCATTAGCAAAAGGTGACGCCGTCGAATTTTTGTAAATCTATATATAGAATTCGATTTTTCTGTACAATAAAGGTAGAACTTTGGAGAGCAAACCCTAATTCAGTTGTAGTCCGACTTGGAGAGTATCTAAGGGTCCCATATCCTTCTTTACATCATAGGATAAGTTTGTTAATCCATATTATCATTATGTCTACCCCATGTTCAATTGTATGTGTGTATGCTTGCTTGTTTAACATGAGTTGCTAAATTATCCTTGTTGTGGAAAACTAGAAGGGGGGGGGGTTGAATAGTTTTACCGATTAAAACTTTGTTTTAAAATATTTAGATCAACTTATATCAATATATTTAATGTGTGTGTTGGATGATGATAGATAAAGCATATAAATAAGTAAAGCAAAGATAAAGAGTAAGAAACACAAAACCACAACACGAGTATTTATAGTGGTTCGGCTACAAGGACACCTTCCTCGCCCTACTCCACTCCCCGAGTTCCCCACTCGAGAGTTTGTAAGCACTACACAACACAAGCTCCTTAATGTGGCGGAGAAGCCTTCACAACGTCGCCTACTCTTTATCCGGTACAAGGCTAGACACCGGGTTCTTCCACGGGGTAGAACCAAACCTATCACAACGTCGCCTACACTTTATCCGGTACAAGGCTAGATACCGAGTTCTATTACAAAGAAGCAACTACTACCCAACACTACACCAATACACAACAACCCCAAAGGAGACACACTCCTTATTATAAGATCATAAGGATATCACTATCCTTCAACCCAAACTAACTATCTTGTACATCGATGCACCATATCGATTGTACACCTTTGGCACTTTTAACTAATGCCTTCGACATGACCCTTTGGCACCTTTCACTAATGCCTTCGACTTGACCCTTTGACAACCTTCACTAATGTCTTCGACACGGACTTTTGGCACTCTTCACTAATGCCTTCGACACGGACCTTTGGAACCCTTCACTAATGCCTTTATCACAACACTTCTAGGAGGGAGGAAAGAACTATAAAAAAGATAACTTCAGTAGTCTTGATGATGACAAAGCTTGGCAACTCATGGACTTGAGCTTGCTCGACTTCAAGAGGTGGTGATCTCGCCTTTAAGAGAAACCTAGAGAATCACACAAACACAAAACTACATATAAAGATCCTTCGGATCTGAGGTTAGAGAGTTTACAATACTAAGAGAGAGTATGTGTAAAAGGGGTGAGTTGCAAGAGAGAAATGCCTCACTATTTATAGGCAAATTTCTCTACTGTTCCCCGATTCCCACGGATCCCTCTCTAGAGGGATCCGGCTAGTGCAATCCAAGGGATCCGCCACCTGGGTCAGCTTAAGTCTGGATTTTGGGTTGCAAACTGGGTTATGGGTTATGAACCATGGGTTATACAAGATGCAATGTATCTAGACATTGAATCATGTGTCATGGGTCATGGACCATGGACAATACCCAACATGACTTCATGCATGATGTCATGCAATGGGTCATGGGTTATGGATCAAGCTCCATGGGTATGTGTCATAGATTTTGGGTTTTACCCAACTAAATTCAATGTATCTAGTAATTGGGTCAAGTACTTATATTTTTACCCATTACATTACCCATTACAATATAAGTATGCACATTTCCATATTATATAAACACTAGTTGTTATACATATGTATTTCTATAAAATGTAAACACTATTACTTGTTTAGTGTTTTATATGAAAATGTAAGTGTGTTAGTTAACTATTGGCTAAAATCATTTACGTATTCTATTTGTTTCGTTAAAATGACTTTACGTTTGTTATCGATAAAACAATAGAAGATCGTAAAATATAAATAAACGTTTTTACGGCTTATTTGTATTAAAAATCTCCCCCTTTTTGTTGATGACAAAGCATAAGATTATGTTAAGGAAAAACTAAAATTCGTAAAAGTTTGAATTGGATTTTTTACTCTCTTATCCCCCTTTTTGTCGAAAAGAAACTAACACATTGTTTTAAGAAAAACGTGTGAAAAGTAATAATATGAGAAATAGAGAGTAAGAAAAGAGAAGAATTCTCGTCTTAGCTCCCCCTTGACGAGTGCTTCCCTTTGTTGAGGGCGTCAAGTAGTTAGGAAGACTAAGCGAGTGTTTTGCAATTATGTTTGCAAATGGTTTCGTCTTTTGACGAACATGCTCCCCCTTGACGAGTGATCCCCTTTGTGAGGGCGTCAAGTAATATTTGTTGGAATCACTCCTTTGAGAGATTCTTCATAACAGTGGTATCAATCGCCTAATAGTTGAGTGAACGTATTGTTTGAAGTGAGTTTTGGTCTCACGCATAACTTGCGTATCCCTACTTTTGGCTTGATCAAAAACGTATTATTTACACTTTTTAATCAAAGATTCTTGTCCTTTCAACGTTATAAGGTGTTAAACTTACTGTTTTTGTCAAAAAGTTTGGAACTTTATGTATGGATCATTGTTTTTCTACTTGTTTTTGAACGAGGGTTAAGTCCTACGCATAACTGTTTTAAGAGCTTTGGATCATCAAGTTTCACACTTTTGTGTCTTTTGGTGTTATTGAAGCTATTTTATCACACAACAACTGGTTTAGAAACATCTTTGGGCAAAATCAAAATTACGAGTAATCCTACGCGTAGCAAAACCCTAATCCTACGCGTAAGTTATTACTTGGTTTGATCTTCGTTTTCGTGGTTTACTCCGTGTTTTCTTGCTTGGATAAGCCTGAAAATACGTCGACTTTGGATATCTTTTGCAATGTGATAGTGTAAAAGATCATTTGGGTAAAACCCTAAAATTACGCATAAGCATAAGCTTACGCGTAGAAATCCTACGCATAGGATTTTTCTTACGCCTAAGCATAGTCTTACGCATAAGATAATCCTACGCCTAACTTTCTACGCCTAACTTTTGTCTACGCATAACTTTAGAGTCTTTTCCATACTTACGCGTAAGCTAAATCTACGCATAACTCCTTACTGTTACGCGTAACTTTGGTGTTTTTACACATAAGTGCTACTTGGTTATTCTGATTTCTACGCCTAAGGATACTTCTTCAACAAAGGTTCATTGGACTACAAAGATCCATTTTTACCAACACAAGTTTTTCAACATGTCTCAACCACCATACTCTAACTATTTCCCTTACACTTATTCTCAACGACAACAACAACTAAGTCCACAACATCAACAATGGAATCAACAACAAGCAATTTATCAACAACAATTTAATCAACAACATACTCCACAACTTGGAGCAATTCCTCCACCACAAATGGTTCAAACACCGCCAAGTCTTCAAGTTCAACCCTACACAAATGACTTCAATCAACATCCATCAAGGAACACTATGAAGGAACCCACTTGGTTTGCAAAGATGTGTGAAGCTTTAAGCAGCCAACAATCAATTCATGAGGCTGGATCACTTGATAGACCTCCAATGCTTACTCCAGGAAACTACGATCAATGGGTGATAAGGTTCTTTAGGTTTTGTGATTTGAAGAAGCCACATGGAAAGTTCTTAAAGAAGGTTATCTTGGAAGGTCCATTTGAGATGCCTACTGTCATTGTACCCGGAGATCCTAATGCTATTCCACCAAGAGATGAACAAACAAACATTGCTACTGTTGCAGATTTAAATCAAACAGAACTTCTACACTATGAAGCTGATGAGCTTGCAATACAATATATCCTTTTAGGATTACCTAACCCAATTCTTCGAAGTGTTGATGCTCAAAAGACTGCAAAGGAAATGTGGGACCATATTCATCTTCTTATGGAAGGATCTGTACTCAATCAGGAGGATTTGGAATCCAAAATTTACTTGGCTTATGAACACTTCATGATTGAACCTGGAGAGACACTAGAGTCTTATCATCATCAATTTTCAGACATCATCAATGATTTGGATAAACACACCATCATCATGCCAAGAATTGCAGTGAATACTAAGTTCCTGAGTAGTCTTGGTCCTGAATGGGAGAAGTATGTCATTTTTCTCCGTCAAGCGAAGAATATGCATCATTCTACATATGGATTGTTGTACGATTACTTGAAGCCTCATGAAAAGGAAGTTGATAGGGAAAGGATTCTCCGTGCTCAAATTGCTCCACCTACACATCCGGAAAATCAACAACTTGCCTTATATGCTCAACAAAGTTATCCTCCTCCACAAGCAACTCAACCAACTGCCTCAGTCACACCAAACGATCAATCATAGCAACCTCAACAAAATCAATTGGTTCCTTACAACAACAACAATGATCAAGCACTTCATAGTCAAACTAATGAGGAATCGGATCCGTTCGAAGCATTGCAACAGGGATTTGTTATGATTGCTAATGCTTTTAGCCGTTATATCAACAAATCCAACAATCGTATTCGTTCCTCATCCAATACACGAAATCAGGCTGTTGTGAACAATGGACGAGTTGAAGTTCAGAATCGTGGTTATGGTCGTCAAATGGGAGGTGGTCAAGGGTTTAATGCTATGGGTAGGAATAACAACAGAGCTCAAGTGGTGGAACAGGGAAATGCTCAGAATGGGTTGAATGGTCTTCGATGCTACAACTGCAATGAGAAGGGACACCTGGCTAATGCATGCCCAAAGCCAAGGACTAGGGGTAGTACTTATTTCAAAGAGGCTCTTCTTTTGGCTCTTAAGGATGAAGCTGGTGGATCTCTCACAAACAAAGAACAGAGCTTTATGGGAGATGCAGACTCAGATGATGATATGGAGGACTTGCAGGCCAATGAAGCTGTTATGTTGATGGCTAATATGCATGAGTTACACATGAGTGAAACAGGCCCAGTGTATGACACTGATGGCTTGTCTCAGGTACCCGAACAAACCATCATCATATCTGAACTAATATCTGCGCCAATATCTGAATCCGGCACGGCTCAGACTGTTCAAAATGAGTCATCTACATCTCATTCTGACGATTTTCAAATAAACCCTGTAGTTACATTTGACGATCAAGATGACCTTATGGTTTCCTTTGATAATCAAATTGACTCCGTGGTTGTACTTGAGGATCTAAATAATGATCATGTTGTGACTCACGTTGAACAAGCCGGGCTGTTGCCTCATCCAGATTTTGCTCGTTTAATTCAAGACCATCAAATCAAAATGGAGGAATGTTATGCATTAAATAAGGAATTAAAAAGCAAAAATGCACTGTTAACCAAGGATTTTGAATGCTTACAAATGCAACTCAACTTTTTCAAAACTCAAGAAAACCGTGAAAAAGGTTTTGAAGCCGCTTTTGCTAAATCTCATCAAAACGAAAAATATTTAGAGAGACAGATGCGTGATCTAGCCGCTTCGAAGAATGCTTTGTTGTCTGAAATAGAACAACTGAAACATGAACATAAAAAGCAAATTAACGCTCTCACCTTGGAAAATCAAAAAGCTAAGGCTGATTTGTTAACTTGTCAAAAACAGTTCTCCGCATACAAAAAGCATTCAACGAATCGGGTAGATGACCTTCTTGAAGAAATTATCGGCTTGCAAAACAAAATCAAAGAGTTTAAAACTGTTGTTTACAAACATGGTGAATCAGTAACAGCTATTGAAAAGTTTACGTTAAAACCCAATCCAAAAGGATATGGACCAAATCTAGCTGATTACAAACCAAAGCTTTCACTAAAAACATTCAAACCAAATCCTGAAGTTTCCAGTGCAGAATATAAAATTAATGATACTGTTATGAGTGTTGTTGAATACCATCGTCAAGAGGAATTAGATGCAGAAGACGAGAGTCGATCAAAATTAAAAACTGTTGTTTACAACAAACCTTTTAATTATTCAAAACCGGTCACTTTCGTCACACCAACGGATTCTTCTAACACACCAAGGGTTATCATCAAAACACCTGAGTCTTCTAATGTTAATCCCCAACCAGATTATGCACAAACTTATGGTCCTTTACCTTCCATCAGTGAAGTAAACTCAAAACCTGAAAATCGAAAAATTCTTCGATATTTTGACATTTTCATGGCTGACCTCAAAATTTTACAACATGAGATAGAATATCGTTCTGAAATCAAAATTGATCATTTTCAATCGCCTCTGGCGCGAGAACAAAGAGACATTTTTCAGAAAAATCTTTTACCTAACGTTAAAAATTTGAAAAGTTATGCATTAGCTTGGGAAAAGGATTTTCATAAGGAACTTGGAGTGATGAAGGTCGTTTTCGAGAAAACCGAAACATCTATTTCTAATACTAAACGTAAAAAGAAACTGTTGAGAAAAGATGTTGATCGACTCTTGGAAGATGTGATATGTGCTGATATCCATAATGTTGTGTTATTCTATTCTTTGCCACATGCATCTGATTATATCTCTGCTGATAATGTTGACTCTGTGGTAACTGTTGAGAATACTGATAATGTGCTTCAGATCGAGTCTTTAAAAGCTGAAAATAAACAATTACTTAACGAACTTTACAATGCAAAATGTTGTCTTCATTGGTGTGAAAAAGATATTCACAATCATCAACTTAGTTTTCAAAAGAAAATCGCTCAGTTGAGTGCAAAATCTTCTAATCCTAAAATTGAGCAACTGGATGATCAAAACGTGTCTTTGAAAAGTCAAATCTCAAAATATGAACAAGAACTTGTAAAAGTTAAACAGGAATATGGTGTCATATTTGATTTACTCAATAAGACTCGTCATGAAGCATCAAACGAACTTGATCACTATCTTGCTCACACTAGAGAAGTCATGAATTTTGCTGGTAATATTCGGTCTGAAAATCAAGATTTAATTCACACTATCTCTAAGCTAAGAGAAATGTTAGGAAAGTATGAACAACTTCCGCCAACCATCATTAAGAGATTAGCACCAGTAACACTTAGTAATCGCGAACCTAGAATCTCTACTGCCAAATCACAAGTTGCTAACGTGCTTCATTCTACTGAAACAGGAATAGTTGCGTCTTTTCCAAACGTCCGCACTTCACAGACTAGGAGCACTCAATCGAAGAATAGGAAGTTGCGACCTAAGAAAAGATCAATAAGGAATGCTAAAGTAGAAGAACACCCTAGGACTATGAATAAGACTCACGTTGCTTCCACTATAGATGTTGCGTCTGGCAAATGTAATAGAAATAGTGATGTAACGAATGCTAAACCTTTAAGCACTTTTGATATTCAGTCTGATGCACCTTGTGTTATTTGTCGTAAAAGTATGAATTCTGATTGTCATGACAAATGTGTTGCTAAAGCTATAATCTCTCGTTTACGGAATCCTAAGAATCAGAATACCTCTAGGCCCACTAATCATTCTAAGTCTGTGCTTGGTAGACCGCCTTCTTTAGATTCTAAGGCAAATATTGCTGTCACTGTAGCTCCAGCACCTCCTAAGAATGTAGTACCACCTAGTGCATTCACTAAGACTAAAGCAAAGAGTAGTTATAGATGGCAGAAATGGATATATAACACACTAGGATTTAAATGGATGCCTAAAGTCATTAATGTGTGCATGTCTCATATACCTGCTTTGGAACCCTCTAACATTTCGGGTTCCACATCTACTTCTATTCCATCTGTGTCGTCTGTGTGTAATGCAGGTGATACATATCATTCTCTGGATTGTTGATAGCGGATGTTCCCGACACATGACAGGCAACCTTAAACTGTTATCAAACTTTATTGCAAAGTTCATTGGCACTGTCAGGTTCGGGAATGATCACTTCGCAGCTATCATGGGCTACGGAGATTATGTCAATGGGAACATTGAAATCAGCAGGGTTTACTATGTGGAAGGCCTCGGTTACAATCTGTTTTCAGTAGGTCAGTTTTGTGATGGAGATTTGGAGGTTGCTTTCCGAGAGAAAACTTGTTTCATTCGTGATCTACAAGGAAATGAGCTTATGTCTGGCTCGCGTAATTCTAGTCTCTACACTATCTCTATGCAAGACATGGTTGCTTCATCTCCCATCTGCTTACTTTCAAAGGCAACATCAACAAAATCCTGGCTATGGCACCGTCGTCTCTCACATCTAAACTTTCAAACCATCACCAACCTTGCTCGACACAAACTAGTTGAAGGTCTCCCACGATTCCGGTATTCAAAAGATCACCTTTTCTCAGCTTGTGAACAAGGAAAAAGCACTCGTGCTCATTTTCCTTCAAAGGTGGAACACAGCTCTCAGCATGTGCTTCATCTTCTTCACATGGATTTGTGTGGCTCGATGCGCGTGCAAACGATCAATGGAAAACGCTACATCTTAGTAATTGTTGATGACTACTCACGATGGACTTGGGTCTATTTTCTTCGAAGCAAAGACCAAGCTCCACAAATGATCATACGAAAATACAGGTTCAGCTCCGCAACACCGTCATGCTAATCAGAACAGACAAAGGAACTGAATTTGTTAACCAAACCCTTCGTGAATTCTATGAGAAAGTGGGAATTCAGCATCAAACATCTATTGCACGTACACTGGAACAAAATGGAGTTGTTGAAAGACGAAACCGCACGTTAGTGGAAGCTGCAAGAACAATGTTAATCAATGCTAAACTTCCAGATTACTTATGGGCAGAAGCTGTATCTACTGCATGCTATACTCAAAACCGTTCTATGATCACAAAACGCCACAACAAAACACCTTTCGAGCTTGTCCACAACCATAAACCGAATCTCAAACACTTTCATGTATTTGGATCCTTTTGCTATCCGAATAATGATCGTGATGATTTTGGAAAGCTCAAAGCCAAAGCTGACATTGGAGTCTTTATTGGATATTGTGAGAATTCTAAAGGTTACCGGATCTGGAATCGTCGTACAAAACAGGTGATGGAAACGATTCATGCTCATTTTGATGAACTCACGGAAATGGCTTCTGAGTATAACAGCTTAGAACCCGGTTACAACCGTATAAACTTCCCTCAACCCCCATCATCAGCTGAACAAAGCCCCCAGCTCACTCGTCAACAAATGGAAGGGTTATTTGCTCCACTGTTCAGTGATGATATTGATGAACGTGCTCCATGTGTATCCGCTATTTCCGCTACTCAACCTGATAATACTCTTATACCTGATACACCTGCTACAATAACTACTGTTGAAGATGCACCTACACCAGTTGACTCCACTACAACAGTTGAACAAACCGCTTCCAACAATGATGAACCGGCTGATGATATTCTGAATGAAGTACCCCCACCTGCAGATTTTGATCCAAATGCGTTCTTCAACCCGTTTGCTAATGAGACTGCTACACCAGATGTCGCGGAATGTTCAACAAACCATTTGAATCCTCAGAATCTGCACAATGTATACCAACATCAACCCTCTACACATCGATGGACAAAAGACCATCCTCTGGCAAATATTATTGGCAACCCGAATCAACCAGTCGTTACGAGACAACGTATTCACACAGATGGTGAACATTGCATTTATGCACTCACTGTCTGCCAATCTGAGCCTAAAAACATTAAAGACGCAATGACAAAAGATAACTGGATTGAATCCATGCAAGAAGAACTCAACCAATTCAAACGTCTTGAAGTATGGGAATTGGTTGAAAGACCAACAGGGGTCTACGTCATTGGTCTCAAATGGATTTGGAAAAACAAATTGGATGCTGAAGGGAACGTCATCCGAAACAAGTCACGTCTAGTTGCTAAGGGTTATCGTCAGGAAGAAGGAATAGACTTTGAAGAATCTTTTGCTCCGGTTGCTCGTCTTGAGGCTGTTCGGATGTTTCTCGCGTTCGCGGCTCATATGAACATGACGGTCTTTCAGATGGATGTCAAAACTGCGTTTCTCAACGGACAACTGAAAGAAACGGTTTATGTCAGCCAACTCGAAGGATTCGTTGATCCTGAGTTTCCGAACCATGTCTACAAACTGAACAAAGCTCTTTACGGTCTCAAACAAGCCCCTCCGGCATGGTACGATAAGCTATCATCTTTCCTCATTGCTAATAATTTCACCAAAGGCTCGGTTGACCCAACTTTTTTTATACAATATCACGGGGCACATATCTTAATTGTTCAAATTTACGTGGATGACATCATTTTTGGGTCTACACATAAAAAGTTTTCAATCGCTTTTGCAAAACTAATGAAGAAAAATTTTGAAATGTCCATGATGGGTGAACTTACATTCTTTCTAGGATTACAAGTTCATCAATCACCCCGTGGTATTTTCTTGAGTCAGTCCAAATATGCCCTTGAATTTTTAAACAAACTTGGAATGAAAACCTGTGATACTTATGCCACACCAATGACTCACACCAAGAAGCTAGACGCTGATTTACATGGGAAATTAGTGGACCCTACCAAATACCGAACTATTATTGGGTCTCTCATGTATCTAACAGCTAGCAGACCTGATATTGTCTTTGTCGTTTATCTATGCTCCCGTTATCAGTCGTGACCAACTGAAACCCACCTCTCTGAGGCTAAAAGAATCCTCCGATACATCAAGGGAACCATTAACTTGGGGATCTGGTATCCGAAGGATTCTGGTTTTGAACTAATCGCTTTTTCAGACGCTGACCACGCAGGATGCTTAGACTCAAGGAAAAGTACTTCAGGAGCACTACAATTTCTTGGTGATAAACTGGTGTCTTGGCAATCGAAGAAACAAGATTGTACATCGCTGTCATCAACCGAAGCAGAATATGTAGCCATGTCCGCGTGTTGTGCTCAAATCATCTGGATGAGAACACAACTCAAAGACTATGGTTACGTATTTGACAGAATCCTGATGTATTGCGACAATCGGAATGCCATTGCGATCTCGTGCAACTCAGTTCAGTACTCGAAATCAAAGCACATCGATCTTCGCTATCATTTCATCAAGGACCACATGGAACAGGGTACTGTTGAATTATACTTCGTGGGTACAGAATACCAATTGGCAGATCTTCTCACCAAAGCATTGCCTCCCGCTAGGTTTAATGAGTTGGTCCACCGGATTGGTATGAGGTGTTTGACTCAAGAGGAATTGGATGACCTCCTAAAACAGTCTTAAAAACCTGTCAAACATCAAAATATCTTTTGTAAATAAATTTTCAAAAACAAAATACAAAAATATAAAATCTTTTAAAAACAACAAAAATATTTTTCTAATCTACTTCTCTTTCAACATGGCAAGTACATTTCTTCCATCAACACTAGAATCTTTCAAAATTCAGTATTTTTCCGATCAAGTGTTGAGGGGGAGAATACAAAGATTTAAACTGTTTCAAAACATCTGTGTACTTGCATGTTATCATATCTCGGTTGTTTCTGTTATCAATGGTGGTAAATTTTCTGGTTTAATGACACTCCTCGGACTAAAATTAATAACCTTTCATCATTTTTCTTAAGTCAAGGGGGAGTGTCGTCAAATCTCTTTCCTAAAATCTTTGTTTGGTAACCAAAATGGAAGTTAAAAGGCTTTGTTTGAAAAAGGAAAAGGTGGAGGGACCAAAAATGTCAAAATGTTAAAGTTATTTTAATAAAAACATCCTCCACCTAACATTACCCTCACATTTATTACTTCTAACCTAAAAGATCCTACGCCTAATATTCATTCAAGAAATCTGTGTTTCTGATCATCAATCTGTAAGTGGTTTTGTGTTCTTAACGTAATTTTAAACAATGGTTTTGAATTTCATACGAATCCAACGGTTAAAACTTAAGATTCAATGAATTTTGTGTTTTACGCGTAAGGGTTTGAACATATAATCATTTGTTGTGTGTTTTTGGTTAAAAAGATTGTGTCAAAATGCTTTAAAACATCAATGATATCTTTTCTATGCTCAAAATACACCCAGAAATACGAATTAATGGATTTTGATAATTAGGGTTTATGAGTCGATTTGGGTGTTTTCAAATGTGAAGGGTTTTGGTCAAAAAGATTGTTGTGTAATACTCATATCATGTTGAATTAAAGGTTTCCAGGCTCTATAACCACCCAGAAACTCGAAATGACTAAAAATTTGGAATTAGGGTTTAAAGTTCATAAGTTTGGGTATTTTTGATTCTCCACGATTTAGATGTTATAACTTGGTCATTACACTCTCACAACATCTTAGACTTACCAGAAATACTTTGGTGCATATCCTATGGCTAGATTTCATACGCGTAAATTCTGAAACTAGGGTTTTAGGTTACTCGTAAGGTTTTTCTACGCCTAACAGTTTAAATGAGTGATTATGTTTAAATCTGTAATTGAATGAATGTTGAGTGTCAAAATTGATGTTATGATGTTTTATTTCAGGCTTGCTACGCATAAAATTCAGAATCAAGGTTGATTGTTACTCTACGCATAAGGATTACCTTACGCGTAGGAAGTTATGCGTAAGAGAAATCCTACGCGTAACTACTACGCATAAGGTTCTACAATGGGACTACGCGTATCCTGTGAAGGATATGCGTAAACAGTGACCTCTACGCATAAGGTCTACTCTTACGAGTAAGCCTTACGCGTAAGGTTCTTATACGCCTACGCGTAAGCTCTACGCATAAGGTCCCCTTTTTCCTACGCGTAACATTTCTTACGCGTAAGATTAGGATCCTACGCGTAAGCTTTCGTCTACGCGTATATATATATATATTTCCTGTTTACGCTTAACTTTGCCAAAACTACGCCTAAGCCTTGATTGACCTTCATTATGAATTGTTACGTGTACAAACTTGTTAATAAACAAATCATATCGTCATGAATCCAATAAGGTCACTAATAAACTCAAACGGTTGATATGTTGTGAACTATAAGTGATAACATAAACTTTAAAACTTAAAGTTAACTAACTCATGAAACATTTCACGACGTCATTGAACTATTGGACAAACAAGTGACTTAGGACTCGTAACAATCATTATCATTGTACATTCAATAACTAGACAATAAGACCTTCTGTTGACTAACATTATGTCTTTCGATATGTTGGTTCTTTTGGCTAATGTTATTTCAGATCATGACATGGCTGCTCAAATGAATGTGGATGCACCTGAGGTTCTCACTATTGCTGATATCTTCCCAAATGGCTATCCGAGAAAGATTGGAAAGAATAACCTTAGGGTTGACTTTGAAACCCTTACATGCTCAGAATCTTCTTGTCTCATTGCTGTGGATATTCTAAGGAATCATCCCTACCAGAACATGCTCTCACACTCTGCTACTGTACCGGAAATCTACATTCAGCAGTTCTGGAATTCTATGCAGAGGATCACTGGTCAAAGTGCAGTGACAGTGACACTCAATCACAAACAAGTCACCATCACTCATGCAGACTTACGGGCTGTTCTTCTCATTCCTGAAATCGAGGCTACCGACTTCTTTGCCACACCTACTGAGGAGACAGTTCTGCAATTTCTTCTTGACATTGGCTATGATGAAGCTTCAGGGATTGTTACTAAGCATTCTCACGTGGAGCTTAAGAGCATTCCTCAACCGTGGAGAACCCTCTACATCATCATTACCAAGTCTGTTTCTGGTCGTGACAGTGGTTATGAGCATCCAAAGCTCATGGAACTGCAAATCTTCTGGTCTTTGATCAATAAGAAGGACATCGAAATCGAAGCACTGATATGGGAGGACATGATGCTATTTCACAAGAAGCTTGGATCAAAGATTCCCTATGTCAGATACACAAAGCTTTTGATCCAGAGAGCACTTGGACTCAATCCTGATATTCCACAGAGGCTCAATGACCCCGAAAATCACGACTTGTTGTCCGAACCTATCCTTTCTATCAGAATTAAGGAATCGACAACTAAGAAGCAGGGTGCCGTGCTGCCTGATCACCTTCTATCTAAAGAAATCAAGAAGCTTGAAACGTACAAAAGGTATCTAGTAGCAGTAAAAGAAGGTAAAGTCGGCCATCTTGATGAAAAACCTTCAGGAACTCCTACTCGGAGAACCAGAAGAGGAAGTGCTGGAAGTGCAGTAAGTTCTGAAAGTTATAGGAAGCTTCCCAAAAGGAATCCTCCTCGTAAAAGGATTGTTCCCGTAAAGGAAGCTGAACCTATTCCCACACCTGAACCGCAAAGAAAGCTTTTGGACGAAAGCTCTGAAGGTACTGACACAGATGAAGAGATTACCTACTCTGAAACTGCAAAGGATGACAATCCTTCAGTACCAAAACCTCCAAGTCCTCAAGCTGATAAAGGAAAAGGGAAGACTCCTGCACTTGTGCCCTATGATGAGAGCTCTGAAGAAGAAGAAGAGCTACTGGATCAATCCTACAGGAAGAAGTTTAAAATCGTCAGACACCTTCAAAAAGCTGAAGAATTTGCAAAAGACCAAATGAGCGGCCCCGGAGGATCAAGTGGTGCTGCCCACTCTTCACCAGATCCTGATGCGGTTAAACGACCCGATAAGGGATCTGGTGCCACCACTCTTGTGCAACAACAAAAGCTTGTGGAGGATACTATCGAATATGAGTTTGAGAAACCTGAAACTGAGAAGTCTGAGAAAGATAAAGATGCTGATTATGACAAGCTACTTCTGGAAAGTCCTACATGTTCACAGAAGGAAACTTCTGAACCGCCCAAGGACCCCGAATCTCCTCATGTCTCTTCCTCATCAGACTCATCATCTCACTCATCCCAACCACCATCAAAGAAATCAACCAAATCGACATCCAAATCTGTGAAGAAACCACCTCGATCTTGGATTTCTCATACACATGAAAGAATTGTGAAAGCTGTCAAACAAGTCAGAAAGAAAGACATGTTATACAGGAAGTTGAACTTTCTCAATCAACAAATACAATATCTACATGACGAGAATGACAAGATGCAAGAAGAAAGGAAGTTTATCCAGGAATTCATGAGAAGTCATCGTCAAGAGGAACTGAACGAAATGATCGAAGGTTACACTAACAAGTACCTTCAGGATATCGTTCCTAAAGTCACAAAGGAGATGTTTACCAGACAACTATATCCGAATCTTATGCAGATAGCCAAGCAAACTATAAGATCAACACCTTTAACCGTCATAATCAATCCATCTGATCCTGTAGTTTTCTCGGATAATGAATTGGTGGCCAAGCTTGTCACACAAATGTCTAAACGATCTGGGACATTTAATTCTGATGAAGGAAAGCTGTTTCAAGCATTGCTGGACTACCAACTCAAAGAAGCATGTAGATTTGAAGCAGAAAGGCCTAAACGTCCTAGAGATGATGAAGATAAGGATCAGGATAAGCATGATGAAGCTAAACGTCAGAAGAAGTCTGGTGAATCATCTTCTATGTTACCTCCTATCCAACGGACTCCTACTCAACAAAGGTCTCCTCCCCGATATTCTACTGATAAACCTCAGGATTCTGAGTTACTGCCCGAGACTCAGAAAACCGGTGATCACTTTGAGTATACGGGTGGTGACGATGAAGAAGTCCGTGAGCCCCTCCAACAACCCACCTCTCCCAAACAAGTTAAGAAACCAGAAACCTCATCTAGGCCAAAACAAAAGAAGAAGAAGGCGCCAATGACTGACGTCGTATCATGGTTAGATGAAGATACAACAAAGGAATTTGACTGGTTTTCTACACTTTACAATTCCACTCCCTACCCTGAAGAAGGTCAAGATCTGGTAGACGGTAATACTTTGGAGCATGCTAAGATTATGCAAGAAAAGTTCCATGTGAAGAAGATGACGAAATCCGAGTTGAGGCTAATCAAGAATGAAGCTTTTCAACTGTGGAAAGATAGCTCAGAAAGTGCCATCGAGGTCGAATATCACCTTGAAAACATTGCTCGAGCTATGTCTAACAACATGGATTGGCTCAACCCAGAAGCAAACATCGACTTTGTTAATACAAATAAGCCGTAAAAATGTTTATTTATATTTTACGATCTTCTAATGTTTTGTCGATAACAAAAGTAAAATCATATTAACGAAACAAATAAAATACGTAAATGGTTTGAACTAATAGTTTTATAACACACTTACGTTTTCACATAAAACACTATAACAAGATTAAGTGATTTTATATTTTAGATACACATGTACAACAACTAGTGTTTACATATTGGCTTAACAAGTTTAAGTAACTCTATGAGTTAGATACATATGTACAACAACTAGTGTTTACATATTGGGTTAATACATACTTATATTAAGTACACTAAAATGGGTAAAAACAAGTATATACTAAAATGGGTAAAAGTAAGTATATACTAAAAAGATAAAAACTAGCAAATGGTTTTTGACCCATAACCCATGGTTTTATATATACCACTTACACAAGTTCAATGTATCCTTAAGGTACATTGTATCTAGATTGAAAACCATGGATCAACCCATGACCCATGACCCATAACCCAAAATACCCATGGGCAAAGAGGAGCGGACCACGGATCCCTGGCTTTGTGCTAGCCGGATCCCAAGTGGAAGGGATCCGTGGGATCCGGGGATACAGTAGTGAATTTCCTCTATAAATAGAGAGCCATTTATTCCTTTCTATTCATCCCTTTACACACATACTTCCCCCAAGTATTCTAACCCTCTAACCTCAGATCCAAGAGATCTATGTAGCTTTTCTCTTTTGTTTTTGTGTGATCGTGTAGATTCCTATTAAAGGAAAGATCACCACATCTTGAAGACGTGCAAAGCTCAAATCCATGAGTTGTCATGCTTCGTCATCATCAAGACAACGAAGGTTCTCTTTTTGATAGTTCTTCTTTTCTCCATAGATGTTGGGTTGAAGGCATTAGTGAAGAATGCCGAAAGTGTCAAGATGAAAGCATTAGTGAAAGATGCTGATCATCCACGTCAAAGCATTAGTAAAGAATGCTTAAGGTGTCAAGACGAAGGCATTAGTGAAGGATGCCAAGCGTTGTGTCAAAGGCATTAGTGAAGGATGCTGAAGAATCAAATCAAGTAGCATTTGGGAAGAATGCTTAGGTCGTATAATCGATGAGGTGCATCGTTATACATATAAGTGTTTATTTATTCACAAGGATGGTGATATCCTTGATGGTGTTGTAACAAGGAGTAGATCTCCTTGATAATAGGTGTTGTGTCGTGAAGGGTAGTAGTTCCTCCATAATGGAACTAGGTGCTTAGCCTAGTACCTAATAAAGGGTAGGCGACGTTGTGATAGGATTTGTTCTCCTAAGGTGTAAAAGAACTCGGTGGTTAGCCTAGCACCGTATAAAGGGTAGGCGATGTTGTGTTAGGTGTGGTTCGCCTTGGTGTGAAAGAACTCGGTAATTAGCTTTGTACCGGAAAAAGGTTAAGCGACGTTGTGAAGGCTTCTCCGCCATAAGGAGTTGGTGTAGTGATTACGAACTCTCGAGTAGGTGACTCGGGGAGTGGAGTAGGGCAAGGAAGGTGTCCTTGTAGCCGAACCACTATAAATAACTTGTGTCGTGGTGATGTGCTTCTTACTCTTTATCTTTCATTATATGTTTATATATCTATCTATCAACGTCCAACATAAACAATCAAATAGATTGACATAAGTCGATCTAAATATTTAAAAGGAAGTTTTAAATTGGTAAAACTATTCAACCCCCCCTTCTAGTTTTCCACAATTGGTACCAGAGCTTCGTAACCAAGTTTCTTAAAGTATATTGTACTTTAAAGACTTGATACGATCCGTGTATGTTTGAAAACTACAAAGAAGGATTTTTTCTCTTTGGATCATATTTTCTGTTAAAACATTTTGTTGGACATTGATAGATGATTCTAACAATATTCCGTTCTCGAGTAATTTTTATGCTAGAATTCTCCAAAATCTTCACTCAAAGATGAAGTCAACATTCAAGGAAGGATTCTTAAAGTAATCACAACTTAAGTACATCAAGTACAAAGGATTACTTTAAAAGCTCATGAAGTATCTTTGGTTTTATACCAAATCAAGAAGCATAAAGGTATGTTCTAATTTTCGTTAGATAGGATACTTGAGTTCTATTTTTTTTTTCACAAATACTACTTTGATTATTATAACACTAAGAGCGTTAGAAGTCTCTTTCGTCACTCTTCCACCTTTCTCGTCATAGGGAATAATTTTTTTAAACACCGTCATCACATCCTCGATATGAGATTCATCAAAAGCCGTCATTCAAAAACAATCGTCATCTAAAACCTCCAAACTATTTTTTTGTAAGCTATTCCGTAAGCATACTACAAAAAGATTGTCAAACAAATTTTTTTTTTGTTTTTTTGTTTTTTTTGTTCTTAATAGCCGGATCCCTCTAGTTGTACTAGCCGGATCCCAAATACAAAGGATCCGGGGGAACCGTGGAACAAAACTCAGCCATACGCTTTCAAAAATCACCACTGATCTTTTTCCCTCTATTCTCATAACACAAAAACGACCAAGCTACTGCATCCATCCTCATTGGCTTTCATAACCTCAAATCATTTCTTCCTAGAACACCATTGTAAGTAATTACATTAACTTGTTCTAATTTTCATCATCTTCATTCTAGGGTTTATGGTTCCTTAAGTTTTAATCAAATTAATTTAATTAGGGTTTTTCAAATTAATCGTGAAAAGGGGCTTTTTAACTAAATCACATTGTGCTCACAACATTGTTAGTACAAACCAAAAACCATAAACCCATTTCCAACTAATTTTACCTAATTGGAAAATTTGTATTTCTAGGACCAACCATGCCCAAAGCCACTCAACAAGATCATCATGACACCGTCCACTATCTTACTCACTACTATCGTAAAAGGGGTCTGACCAAAACTAACCGTAATATTTTCAAAAGCCTCACAAAACGACTTATTCACGAAGGTCGTATAGTCAAGGAATGTTTCCTTGAAAATACCGACACTCGTCAAGTTTTCTCGACAATCAACTTTGATTGTCTTCATAACATTAATGAACAAATTTGTCCGGTTTTCATTTTTGAGTTTTACAAAAGCTTTAGGATCATTAGAAACACCGATAATAGCATCTCAATCGCCTTTATCATCAACACACAAAACTTTACTCTTCCTCTCAACACTTTTGCTCAAATTCTTCGTATTCCTTGTGAAGGAATTTGTATGTACTCTCAAGATTGGGCAATTAACGCTCAAAACCTTGCACTTGATCCTAAGCCTCTCTACAACACTCCTCTCGACAATCCCGAAACCATTCGCGATACTATCTTTAAGATTAGGACCGACCAATCCCGTTACGATCGTAACAAAAAGCTAATTCACCGTAATCCCTTTAAAATGGAACTTTTTGAAATGCATCCTATGTTTAGAAAATGGGAAGAAATCCTTAGAGAAAACATCATTAGCCTAGTTGGAAACAAAGATCATCCAAACGCATGCCTTGTGCAAATGATCTATTGTCTTATCCACCAAAGGCCATTTAATCTTGCCTATTACATGGTAAGGAGAATGGCTGGGGTATTCAAAGCTTCCAACATGGTACTCCCATATGGTATGATCCTAACACGACTTTGTAAGTACGTTAGTGCATTGCAACCATCCCCTATCAACGATGACCATTACCTTTCCGATCACGTCATGGTACCCCTTACCAAACAACCATCTAAACGGTTCATGGCCAATGGAGAGAAACCCGAAGCCCTCTCGGACTCCTCGGCCGGAGAAGAGGAAGATGAAGATGAGGAGGACATCGACCCCGTATCCAACATCAAATTGGACATTCTTGAATACCACGAACAAATTCCAACCATTCCAAACGAGACCGCGGAATACAAACAAATAAGAGGCATGATTCAAAACCTCGCTTACAATCTCACTAAGCCGTCAAAAAGAAAGAGGAAGAATTGACGAAAGAGACAATAGGAATGTGTTTAATTTTTATCTTATGTTTGAATGATTTCGTTTTAGCATTGTTGGCTTATGGAATTTTGGATATTGTTTCTAGTGCTATATGATGGCTTGCTTGTTTCTAAATTGCTTGTTTCATAGATTTAATAGTGTACAAAATCTGCACATCTTTTTTGGTTCTGTGTTGATTCTGATCTGCAGATGCCGGATCCCTAGGATTAGCCTAGCCGGATCCTTCCCTTGAAGGAACCGTGGGATCCGTGACATCAGATCAACAATGCAGCATTCAGCACATTAAAACTGCTTTCTAGATAACATCACATTAGCTTAGCATGTGTGTTTAGAACCCAACTAAGTCCACGTCAGGGATGAGAAAGGCTTAGACTCACTAAAGGCTTACTTACGACCTTAGTCTGATTCTATCATCACATCTAAAACTAACCATACTTCCGCTTCAACTACTCACAAAATAAGTACCCTCTCTTCCTAAAACACTTAGGAGAGCTGAAACACCCAAAACAAGATAGGCTTTAGTTTCTAGAAACCCCATTTCAAATCTGTCATAACTGCTAAGAGCCTGATCCCTAGGAATAGCCTAGACGGATCCCTCCAAGGAGTTAACCGTGGGATCCGGGTGACAGTATATGTCTAACATTGCTAACCCAAACACTCCATTTCATCTTAAATGAGTTCCTAGATCAGTGAAACTCTGAATTTCAACCTTGTGCATGTCAATCATCACATTTCCAAGAACATTAGTGGATTAAGTCTTAAATACTAATTGCCAAGATCCTCTCTTTATAAACCACATTGCCTAGAAACATCTTAGTCATCTCACACAAACATCAACAATTGCAACCATTTCCCTTAGTCATTTCAATATGAGAAAGGCTCCTAGTGCTTATTCATCCACCCAAGAACCACCCAAGAAACTTGCTAGAATCATACATGAAGTTTCTTCAACCGAATCATCTCCGGTTAAGTCCACCAATGCTAGGATTTCTCCCATATCAAGGAAACCAATCAAACTAATCCCCAAGAATAAGATTCCCTCTAGGATATCTTCACCAAATTCTACCATAGCAAACAAACCCCCCACAACTCAACCAACATCATTAGCACCTAGAGATACTTCACAATCATTCTCACACTCTCAAAATGTAGAAGACTTACCCTCTTGGCCATCTCATCTTTCACCATTACCATCCAATTCACATGAAAAGATTGAGCCACAAAATCAA
This sequence comes from Chrysanthemum seticuspe, assembly GCA_019973895.1. Taxonomy (NCBI): domain Eukaryota; kingdom Viridiplantae; phylum Streptophyta; class Magnoliopsida; order Asterales; family Asteraceae; genus Chrysanthemum; species Chrysanthemum seticuspe. Next base: position 338,512,520 of record BPTQ01000007.1, read on the forward strand.
AATGTTGAATCAACACTTGATCCAAAAGCAAACTCTATCATCCCTCCCAATAGTCCATTTTGGATTATGAGAAGACATCAAAAGCAACCACTTGACCAAATGGAAGTTGATGTCTCTTTACCTCTAACCACAAGCATTATAGAGCCACCACTAAATGAGTCTCAACCAAATCCTCCTTTATTTAAAGAACCTCAACCCACTTCACTTGAACTTTCACTTCAAGAAATTCAAAACCATAACAAGGATTGCTATCATTGTAAACACGTTGAAAGGTTGATACATGAATTACGCGAAGAGCATCGTTTCATGTTTCATCACCTCCTCGAACGTTTCAAAGAGGTTAACAAGCCTAAACCACAATAACCATAATAGTCATAAGCTCAAACCTAGAACGTTTAGGACATCTCTTAATAATTAAGATTTTTAGTCGAATCTTAAGTTTGGGTTGACTTATTAGCATTAATAGCATCTATTTGGCTAGATCATTCTCTTAGTCTTTAGAGATTTGGTTGTGTATCTCTTTGTTTTATTGAATGAATACTTTTATGCCATGACTATTATGTGTGTTGTGCTTGTTATATTGTACTTTTATCTCATTCCCTCAAGATGCACTCCTTGACATTTCTTCACTGCTGAAGAAACTGGAACATATAGCCGGATCCCTTCCTGTTAACTAGACGGATCCCTCCTTGAAGGGAACCGTGGGATCCGTGGTACAGAAGCACAAATTTCTACTAACTTAAGTCTCTTTTGCAGGAAATTATGCACTATACTCTTGTTTTTCTAACCTTTACTTTGTAGATTTTCAAAATAACACATGAAGTTTTTGACACCATAAAAGCTAGGGGGAGCTTTGTGTCAAACATTATTACAAAATCATTTGCAACTTAATCCATTTTTGGATTACACTTCATGCTACCCCATTGCAACTTTGCAATATTCGAGGGGGAGCACATTTTCGTCACTTAGACGAACCATTTGCAAACTTAATTGCAAACACAAGTAGCTTATTTTACATTATGTCCTTGACGCCCTTTTTCAAAGGGATGGACTCGTCAAGGGGGAGTTAAGACGAGTACCATTCCCGTCACTTGCTCTCATTACATCTTTTATAATTTTTCTTATAAAAATTGTGTTAGTTTCTTCAAACACTTTTTGTTTCGACAAAAAGGGGGAGAAGAAAGTAAAAACTACAAATTCAAACGTTTACGAATTTTAGCTTTTCCTTAAAATAATTTTATGTTTTGTCATCAACAAAAAGGGGGAGATTGTTAATACAAATAAGCCGTAAAAACGTTTATTTATATTTTACGATCTTCTAATGTTTTGTCGATAAAAAAAGTAAAATCATATTAACGAAACAAATAAAATACGTAAATGGTTTGAACTAATAGTTTTATAACACACTTACGTTGTCACATAAAACACTATAACAAGATTAAGTGATTTTATATTTTAGATACACATGTACAACAACTAGTGTTTACATATTGGCTTAACAAGTTTAAGTAACTCTATGAGTTAGATACATATGTACAACAACTAGTGTTTACATATTGGGTTAATACATACTTATATTAAGTACACTAAAATGGGTAAAAACAAGTATATACTAAAATGGGTAAAAGTAAGTATATACTAAAAAGATAAAAACTAGCAAATGGTTTTTGACCCATAACCCATGGTTTTATATATACCACTTACACAAGTTCAATGTATCCTTAAGGTACATTGTATCTAGATTGAAAACCATGGATCAACCCATAACCCATGACCCATGACCCATAACCCAAAATACCCATGGGCAAAGAGGAGCGGACCACGGATCCCTGGCTTTGTGCTAGCCGGATCCCAAGTGGAAGGGATCCGTGGGATCCGGGGATACAGTAGTGAATTTCCTCTATAAATAGAGAGCCATTTCTTCCTTTCTATTCATCCCTTTACACACATACTTCCCCCAAGTATTCTAACCCTCTAACCTCAGATCCAAGAGATCTATGTAGCTTTTCTCTTTTGTTTTTGTGTGATCTTGTAGATTCCTATTAAAGGAAAGATCACCACATCTTGAAGACGTGCAAAGCTCAAGTCCATGAGTTGTCATGCTTCGTCATCATCAAGACAACGAAGGTTCTCTTGTTGATAGTTCTTCTTTTCTCCATAGATGTTGGGTTGAAGGCATTAGTGAAGAATGCCGAAAGTGTCAAGATGAAAGCATTAGTGAAAGATGCTGATCATCCGCGTCAAAGCATTAGTGAAGAATGCTTAAGGTGTCAAGACGAAGGCATTAGTGAAGGATGCCAAGCGTTGTGTCAAAGGCATTAGTGAAGGATGCCGAAGAATCAAATCAAGTAGCATTTGGGAAGAATGCTTAGGTCATATAATCGATGAGGTGCATCGTTATACATATAAATGTTTATTTATTCACAAGGATGGTGATATCCTTGATGGTGTTGTAACAAGGAGTAGATCTCCTTGATAATAGGTGTTGTGTCGTGAAGGGTAGTAGTTCCTCCATAATGGAACTAGGTGCTTAGCCTAGTACCTAATAAAGGGTAGGCGACGTTGTGATAGGATTAGTTCTCCTAAGGTGTGAAAGAACTCGGTGGTTAGCCTAGCACTGTATAAAGGGTAGGCGACGTTGTGTTAGGTGTGGTTCGCCTTGGTGTGAAAGAACTCGGTATTTAGCTTTGTACCGGAAAAAGGTTAAGCGACGTTGTGAAGGCTTCTCCGCCATAAGGAGTTGGTGTAGTGATTACGAACTCTCGAGTAGGTGACTCGGGGAGTAGAGTAGGGCAAGGAAGGTGTCCTTGTAGCCGAACCACTATAAATAACTTGTGTCGTGGTGATGTGCTTCTTACTCTTTATCTTTCATTATATGTTTATATATCTATCTATCAACGTCCAACATAAACAATCAAATAGATTGACATAAGTCGATCTAAATATTTAAAAGGAAGTTTTAAATTGGTAAAACTATTCAACCCCCCCTTCTAGTTTTCCACAGACTTCACCAAACGGGACAACCCTTCATATTACACCGACTGGTCTAAACCTCTACCAACAATTGGCCAACCAGATGAACCTAGGATCCCATTCAGATATTTCTTCAACAAAGACTTGGAACTTCTTCTACACGGTGACGATGGATCAAGGAAATACGCTACATCTTTGACACTTCCATTTCCTGCTGCCATATACTCAAACTGCATAGCCATCGAGGAACGTGCCAATCACTTGTGTTCCGACAAAGTGGAAGCATATGACCGCGATGCAATGTACGGGATTCATCATTGGCCGGAACGCCGAAGAATCTACTACAGAAGCTGTCAGGTTCAGAAGTCTCAACATGCAGTGTTCAGTACTAAGGATATCGTTGCCATCAAACACGTTGCTCTTTCATCTAAGTGGGACTACACTTTCCTAAAGAATATCGTGGTCAAACGACAAGATGAAAAAGATTATGCATTCTCTGAAGCTGACTTTGAGAATTTGTCTATCAACGACATTGAAGACATGTACCTTGCCAAAGTACAGGGTCGCATGAGGCAATTTTCAACCGAAGTACAACGTGAATTCATCAAGTCACTGCTCATCTTCATCAGACGCATAGTCATCAAGGAACATGTAGAAGATCTTCAGCTGGCAGTTGAATCTTATCAGACCCGTGTCAACTTCACACCACCTCAGCTAGATCTTCCCGACATCAACCAGCTCTCACAATATACACTCATCAGCAAACCTTTCGGCGTCGTTTACCGTAGTGAACTACAAAGAAATTGCTTAATGGCGTATAGTGAACTTCACAACTTTGGGGATCACACTTTGAAGATGGTTAGGGACGGATTGGCCTATAGGTTGAAGGACATACGTCACAAGATTGGGTCTCCTAAGCGATGGAATTCTCAGGATTGAAGGGATGTGAGGAGGATCATCAAAATGATTGATGAAAGATTGAATAGAAGGGATCAGTTCAGAACTTTGGAAAGCTTTGTTGGTGGTCGTCCCAGGATTAACATCACCGGCTATCAACGCCCGGTTCGTACTCCTGGCAACATCACTGGACTTCCTGGTACCCCTTGAATTGTTTCTTTCATTATAAATTTAGATGTGTGATTATATATGTCTATGGCTTGTGTACACATAACAGTGTACAACCCGTAATTGTCAAGAAAGGACCCTGTGGTACGCTTCAGTGCCACAATCCTTATAAAAGGAGCGAAAGCTTCTTACTTATGAGTAAAACCTATCAAACCTTTCATTTTTCAAGGTTTTGCTTAAAAGAACAAGTACTTCCCCGTATGTTTTTCAAAACCTCAACCGATTATATCAATTGTTGAGGGGGAGTATTTGAATTAAAACTTTGTTCACAAATTGTTCACAGTGGTCACTCTTCCCGCAACACTCAAAATGGTCATATTTATTCTCAACTGTTCAAAAATAACATTTTATTTGCCATTTTTGAGGGGGAGAAAATTATGTGATAAGAAATATGTTGTGTAAATGCAAATGAATCTTTGTGTAATAGACTTAACCTACGTATTGACGGTACTTAACTGTTAGTAACTCGAAAAGACTTGTCCTGGACGGGTAATAATTTCAAGCTAGTTCGCTAGTAATGTAAACGTGTCTCGCAAAGGACTTGTCCGAATAGAATGTACCATTCGAGAAACTCTTGGCAGACATGAACTCTGACGGGTTTGACAACCTTTCGAGGTTTGTTTACACCTTCAAGGTAGTTATTAGAGCTAGTTGTCACCTAAAAGCTGACAATGTAACTCTTTAACTATGCAATGTACCCGGGTCTCGCGGGGGATTGTCTATCTTGAGTGGATCAATTCAAAAAGTGCGCGCTCTTTCCTCACTGTGCAAATAACCGTTAAAACTCTTAAGCACATGTGGAGGGGGAGTATTTATGCAAAATCCTGTCTCAACAGTGGTTCAAAATGTTTTTCATTCACAAACACTGTGAGAGATTTTTCAAGAAAATGGTTTTATGGCAACATAGGTTAGTCATGGAGTGATAAGGTGACTAAGGTTAGGAATAACCGTCCTATGATCCGCCAGAGCCGGAGGGATCTACCCAAAGACATCACAAATAGTTAGTACTTAGAAGTCCTTAGGTATGATTATCAAAAAGGAGAAAATGAGAAACGGAGAAAGAAAGAGTTGAAGAATTAAAAAGAAATGCAAAGAAAAGGGTGAAAAGAAATAGCCCTCCAAATTATTCAACTTAGGGCAGACACCGGGTTCAATTCATATGCTACTAGTTGTCACTTAGTGATGCCGGTATTGAAGATTAAAAGTCGTCATGGACCCAGTGACGCATGCACTAAACCTTCTTAGCCACTCAAGTTTCTCTCAACAGAAGCTTGTTTCATTCTCACAGGGAACCCTACGTAAACTATTGGCTTTCTCTTAGGGATCGCTGGTATTGAAGAAGGAGACCCTCTCCCTAGTCTCCGCTCAGGAAAACCAAAACGCACAATTGAGTCTAGAGCCACGAGATTCATCAAAAGATCTCTTAGGTACACTTGACATTTTATCACTTGACGTTCAACAATAAGAATTTCAGTGGTACATTATCGAGTCCTTCACAGATCTTAGCAATCTATCGAGAACATTTATGAGAGGTTCACATCTGTGATCCTCAATGATTGAATGGAAACTCCTGCCAGGGTCAACATCAAACAGCCTTGACAGCAGGTCACTTCGGTAACTCCCCGTGGATTACGCTTTGTGTGTCTCAAACGGTCTACAGTCGTGAGGTGACGCTTCGGTGTACCTCAGCGACTCATCTGAACTGTAGATGTACTTCGGTACATCGCGTTATCTCACTTGTGGGACTCCAGTTCAGGAACGGCCTTTGTAAGAATTAGAGATATGTTTTCACACTATGCTGTTAACACTCTCGAAGTTCAAACTTGTAAGTGCCAGAATCCGCTTATTACTAACCGTTTGAAATGTTTTCTTCTTATGGAAGCTCCGGAGCGGGATGATCGTGCTGATTCTTCTCATGCTCACGCCAACATCATCACTAATGGAAGCTCTATCATAAAGCAACACAACAGTCAGAATGATTCTTCGTCAAATCAAAGAATCTACAAAGTTAAAAGACTTAAAGAACTTCATCAGTACTGAATTCCAACGTCAAAGAGCGTGTGAACATGTTGAAGAATGACGTGGAGACACTGTAGCAGCGAAGCAGACCTGAGGCAGATTTGATGCAGACAACAACATACTATCACTTTCATCACAAAGAACAATGATCAAAGAACAAAGTTAAAAATGACGTCAAAGCATAACCATTCAAAGAAGACAATTTCTCTACACTGGAGAGATTGTTCGAATCAAGGCATTTCTTCTCACAAGAAAGAAGAATGTCAGAAGACGTCAGAGCTACTATTACATCAACGCCTTCACCGTTCATCACCAACACTTGAGGGGGAGATTGTTGGAATCACTCCTAAACTATAATTCAAGTGTTAGTCATTCTTATGTAATAGGTAGCTTATTATGGCCTTTATGTTTGTTATTAGCCTTAAGCTTATGTAGAAGTCCCATGAGCTTAGGCCCAAGTCCATTAAAGAAAGGATGGAAACTAGGAGTGTTGCCCTAGGTTTCCTCCTATAAATACCTTATGTAAACCCTCACTTGAGGGTTGGTTGTTCAAGTTATTTCCTTTCATTCACCTCTACGCATAACCGTGTTATATTATCGTGTGTGTGTGTGTTTGGTTCTTGTTCAATCGCCTTATCTCTTTCTATATTACTTGTGTTTGTAAATCTAGTGACCTAACAATATTGAAATCCTAAGTGAAAGTATTGCAAGTGTTTTTGCAATTGTTTTGCTTTGACTAAAAGCTCCCCCTTGTTGAGGGTGTCAAAGTCTTCATGTGTATTTTGAAAATCTACAAAACAAAGGTTAGAACGCAAGTATATGATGCATAATTTCCTGCAAATGAGACTCAAATTAGTAACATAAAGGTGCTTATGTTGCACGGATTCCATGGTTACTCCTTGGGAGGGATCCGTCTAGGCCAAAATGAGGGATCCGTAACCTGCATTCTTATGACAGCAATGTAGATGTAAAATGTGATGTCTACATCAACAAGAGTTATGTATTAAGGTACCAAACATATTTTCAAGACCACATGGCATACAACATGTAATTTCATTCAATAAAACATGAGAAATGATATACATATCTCTAAAACTAAGAGAATGACAAAAGAATGTAGTATATTTTCTAATAATTTCTAAGTTGTGCCTAAAACTAATAACAAGCATTAATGTGTTTGTAATCTTAGATTCTAAGGACGAGTAGATTTGTTGATTTGGTCAAATAGCTCAAGGAGATGATTAAACATGAAATGCAACTCATTTCATACTTCTTGTACTAATCCTTGGGTAAGTTGACAATTAGAGCAATTATTGTCATGAGTAGGAAACGGAGGAGGTGAAATGTTTTGAGGAGGTTCCACAAAGGATGGTGGAATTTGTGGAGATGAGTTTAGTGTCGTAGGATGTGGTTCAACTAAGAATGAGGGTGATGATGTATGAGTTGGTGGTGGAGATGGGAAGTCCTCTATATGGTTTTGGTGATTACTTGTTCCTAAAGATGGACTATTTGATGGTGAAGGTGGTTCCCTATTTAATGAGAAGGTTGGTGAATGAGAAGTCATAGGTGGTGAGCCTTCTAAGGAGTAGAGATTTGGATGAGAAAGAGGCGCGATAAAGGAGTGTAGTCTTGGTTCTAGAAATGAAGGCTTAGGTGTTTTACTTGAGCTAGGTGTGCTTGGTTTAGTATTTGATGAAGGCCTTTCCAACTCAAAAGGTCGAATACTAATCCTAGCGGTTTTTCTAGCTTTGGTTGGTTGAGTTTGTTGAGGATGGATTCTAGTATTTGGGCTCTTGACGGGTGATGACTCGGTTGATGATATCTCATGAACCATATATGGGCATTCTTCTTGGAGGAACCTTTGGTTGAAGAAGTTTTGCTAGATGCTTTAGTCATAGTGAAAAGAGGATGTAATGGATGCCTTAGCTACTGATTTTGAGTGGTGATTTGAGTGATGGTTTGCATAATCACACTTGGTTTATAAAGGATGGAATTAGATTAGTGAATTAAATTCTTGACCACTAAGAATTTTGGCATGTACTAAGGTCAACTATAGTGTTGTTCTATCCTAGGGAGTCATTTAAGGCAAGATAAAGTGTTTAGCCTACCAAAGAGAGTTTGAATTAGATAAGTAAAGTGATTGTAAATTGTTCTGTAGACCCGGATCCCACAGTTCCCTAATTTTGGGGATCCGTTAATTAGTTGTAAGTTAGGGATCCATCTCTCAGATAGAAATGTGGTGGAGTGATTATATTCTATTAAGGTCTAGTACCTATAAATCTTGAGTGTATAAGTTCACTAAGATGTCTTAAATGGTATGGGACTTAAATGTCCAACCATAAGGAGTAGAGGTGGCAAATGGGTCGGGTCGGGTCGGTTTGGGTGATGGGTCATATGGGTTATGGGTCAAACGGGTCATGGGTCAAACGGGTCATACTATAAGAATGGGTTGAATGGGTCATGGGTCAAAGGGGTTGGGTCGGGTCGGCTCGTTACATTTCCACCTGTAATCATGCTACTATAGTATGTTTCGTCCGTTTTTTTATGTTTTGATCCATCTTTTTACGTTTTCGTCAGTTATTTTACGTTTTCGTCCGTTTTTTTACGTTTTCGTCTGTTTTTTTACGTTTTCGTCCGTTTTCTTACGTTTTAATTCGATTTTGCGCGTTTTCGTCCGTTTTTTACGTTTTCGTCTGTTTTTTTACGTTTTCATCCGTTTTTGGACGTTTTCGTCTGCCTGTTTACGCTTTCGTCTGTTTTTTACGTTTTCATCCATTTTTTTTACGTTTTCGTCCGTTTTTTAAATATTTGGTCTGTTTTTTTTGCGTTTTCATCTGTTTTTGCGCGTTTTCGACCGTTTTTTTAACGTTTTCGTCTGTTTTTTACGTTTTCATCCATTTTTTACGTTTTCGTCCGTGTTTGCGCGTTTTCATCTGTTTTTGCGCGTTTTCGACCGTTTTTTTTAACGTTTTAGTCAGTCATTTCATGTTTTCATCCGTTTTTTTACGTTTTCGTTCGTTGTTTTACGTTTTAATCTGTTTTTGCGCATTTTCGTCCGTTTTTTTACGTTTTCGTCCGTTTTTTTACGTTCTCATATGTTTTGCGCATTTTCGTTCATTTTTTTACGTTTTCGTACGGTTTTTTACGTTTTCTTACTTAAAACTTACGAAATTGAAAAAAACAGATGAAAACGTAAAAAAAAACAGGCAAAAACGTAAAGAAAACGGATGACAACGTGAAAAAACGGATGAAAACGTAAAAAAACGAATGAAAACGTAAAAAAATAGACGAAAGCGTAAAAAACAGACGAAAATTCAAAAAAAAGGACGAAAAACACCAAAAAACGGATGAAAACGTAAAAAAACGGACGAAAACACGCAAAAACGGTTGAAAACGTAAAAACACAGACAAAAATGTAAAAAAAACGGACGAAAACGCGCAAAAACGGTTGAAAATATAAAAAAATGGACGAAAAGGTAAAAAAGACGGACAAAAACGAGCAAAAACGCGCAAAAACGGTTGAAAACGTAAAAAAACTGACAAAAACGTAAAAAACACGGACGAAAACGCGCAAAAACGGTTGAAAACGTAAAAAAAGGGACTAAAACAGTTGAAAACGTAAAAAAACAGACGAAAACGTAAAGAAACGGACGAAAACGTAAAAAAACAGACGAAAATGCGCAAAAACAGATGAAAACGTAAAAAAACGGACAAAAACGTAAAAAACAGATGAAAACGTAAAAAAATGACGAAAATGCGCAAAAACGGATGAAAATGTTAAAATTGACGAAAAAAATATAAAAACGTATGAAAATATAAAAAAACACGAAATTTAATGGTGGTTGAGTTATCATCCAACCTTAAGTGGCCCATTCGACCCATTTGTTGACCCATTCGACCCATTTGTTCATTCACATAAGTCCAATGGTTGACCCATTTGACATGTTCTTTGCCAATGGGGTAACCCAATCCAACCCATAAGTTCTTATTTTTTTACCTATAGCAACCCATTTTTCTCTAAATGGGTTGTGATTGCCACCTCTAATAAGGAGTGAGGACATCTAATGATGGTTTTTTTGATAAGAAAGTGGACTTTTTATGTTTGTAACTAAGTGTTTAAGCATGGCAATAATATTTTGAGGATAAAAAATGAAGCCAAATGATCCTAGAGATCAGATGGTAACTTAAGAAAAATTTGAAAATTTCCCAAAAAATCAAAAGAAATGAAAAACTAGTTTTTAGCCTATTTTGAGGTAACGATGACTAAAATCAATTTGCTAAAATTAAGAGAAATAACAAACTAGGTATTTTGAGATGTGAGGAACAATGTGTGAGCATTGGAGCGGAAATATGGTGAGTTTTGGTGAAGTGATAAATCAAAAATACCTTGAATGTGATCCTAAGTTAGCTATGAGTGAGTGTGAGACCTACTGAGCTTGAGGAAGACTTAAGTGATCCTAAAGTATCATGTTTACAAAGTATAATAAGGTCTGGAAGATTGGATTGATGTGAAAGTATAAAATTCTTATATCTGTTTACCCGGACCCCACGGTTCCCTCATATGAGGGATCCGGCTAGTTATAACTCAGGGATCCGACTACTACTGACCAGTAGCTTCACAGCAAATGTGCAAAATTTGCACATTTTAGCAAATACCCAACCTAATCATTTCTACATCAAGTAATCAAATATGCAAGCATGGTATATCACACATGGTAAGTAAGAGTGACTAAAAGGTAAGCAAATAAGAGTAAGACCGACTTCTTGATTTCAATCAAGTAGTCGTAAAATTCTCATTTAGGTCGCATAAGTTAGGGTGTCATTGTTCACGTCATGCCATCTACTAAAGCTTAGTCCTAAGTTACAGAAATATTGTTTAAGATGTTTTACAAACCATTGTTCAAATTTTAAGGTCCACGACTTTACCTTCCCTTTCACTCAATCTTCTACCCTATCGCCTCCAAGCTTCACTCTTCAACCCTTCACGCCTACTTCTTCTTCTTCTTCTTCATGAGAAAGTTAGCAAAACATTAAAACTTCCCCTTTGTTTGTTGAAATTCTTGAGATAGGCTTGGGATGTCTGGCAATTGATGTATGCTATGGGGTCGAGTTGAACGTTGCCTATAGGGTTGCTTCCTTCTCCCTCCCTTTCTTCGGATGAGTATGTCGGTGGATGAGGTCTCTTAAGGGCACCATGACCTTGTTGCAAAAGATGTGGTCATCAGTGTAGGGAGATGGATCTAGAGCAAAGACAAAATTGGCTAGGCGAGTTAAGAGCATGACATAGGGGAGCACCATCTTGTCTATCCTTGATACACTTGCCATCCGTTTAACCATGTAATAGGCAAGATTGAAGTGAGTCCCAGTAACAAGGCAATAGATCATGTAGACTAGGAAAGTCTTGGGATGATCCTTATTTCCCACCAAACAAAGGACATTCTCCCTTAACACTAGTTCTCATTTCTTGTACAATGGGAACATCTCTGAAAGCTATATTTGAAAGGGATCCCTATAGATGACCTTCGATTTCCTAGTGACCTGAAACGGGGAGGCTCTTTGGATGAAGACGGTATCTCTTACCATAGTAGGATCCGGGAGAGGTGTGGAATAGACCGGATGCTCATCGACCATGTCGTGGAGGTGGGCTAGTGACCATTCATTTGAAAAAAGCATACCCCTCGGCAAGGGATACGAAGTATCCTAGCAAACTCTTCGAGGGTGAAGGTATATATATATTCATTGATGTCAAAAGCGATCAAAATGGTTCCATCTTCATTTCTTATGATCCTCATGCTCTTGTATAACTCTAAGACAAATACCGGACAAACTTGTTCATTGATGGTTAGAAGGCATTGGAAGTTGATTCCCACAAGACTTGGGGAATGTCAGTATTGTTGAGAAATGAGGGTTCGACTACACACCCTTCATGGAACAACCTCTTTTGCAACAATTTGAAGGCCTTTCGGTCCTTAGGACTTAAAACCTTCCTTTCTATGATACATCGGTATGTAGTGTGCAGTGTCTTGATAGTATTGTTGCCTTGAGCTTGGCATGGTTGATCCTAAACACCAAAACCACAATGTGGTGTCATTTATGTGAATAGTATCCTAATTTGGTTCATCACAATTTTGCTCAATACATCTTTATTGAATTCAAAATGAATTTTTAATTTGTATTAACATTGTTGATTCTTTGATTTAGTTTATCTTAAAAAACAATGTGATACCAAATTGTGATAAACCCATTTAAACTAAAGTTCTCAAGATGAAAATTGCACTTCTAGGAATTAGAGAATGGAAATAACGATGTAGTGTAGATAATACTTACACAAGTGATTGTTTCCTTTGAAATGATGATGAATGAGCTCTTACGAACAATAACTTAGGGTTTATGTTCGTGAGTGGGAGAGTAAAGTGGAAAAATAAAACTCTACAGTGATCATCTAGCACTTATTTTGTCTTCTGATGTGTCGGTTCCCGCGGATCCCTTGAATGAGGGATCCGGCTAGTTCAATCGCAGGGATCCGGCAGATCAGTAGTTAACAGTTTAAGTGAACTTTGATATTTTTGATATGGGAGTTTTTGGTGTTTTTTCTCTATAGCTTAAGGTTTGTTTATGGTTCGAGACTTCGAGGTTTTGATGAGTTTTAGTGTTTTACTAGTCCCTTTTTGACGAGGTTCCCTCTTTACGAATGATAATTTGGGAAGTTTAAAGATCATGACAAAATACTATTTTATCATGATATGAGAAGTTTCACATGGACACTATTGACATAGATGTAATGCCAACAACCTTATGTGAGAAATGATGACTAAGGCTTTTGAATAACCAAGATACCATTATGAGGTAAAATGACTAGTTTGTAGTTTTGTCTATAGAGATCAACCAAAAATGCTATTCTTGATGATGTTTTCAATATAGATAACAACTTTAGTGATATTGGAGTCTACGTATTAAGCCTATGATTCTTTACGTGTTATAAGAAATGATATTACTAATAAAGCTAGGAATTATACGTTAATAATTTATCTATAAGTAAGTTATAAAAGAACATACCTTTGCTATATATATTCTTTATATGATTTAAAGAAATAATAGACGCGAAATTCTTCATGATCTTCTAATATGGTCAAATCCTAGTATGAAGATTTCTCAAAAAAATGTTAGAATGATCTATCACTATCCAACATTTAAAATATGATGATTTCTAAAAACATGATTTTTTTTTGTTTTAAGAAATTCCCTTCTTTGTAGTTTTCAAACATACACGGATCGTATCAAGTTTTCAAAGTACAAAATAATTTAAAAAAACTTGGTAACGAAGCTCTGGTTCCAATTGTGGAAAACTAGAGGGGGGGAGGGTTGAATAGTTTTACCGATTAAAACTTCGTTTTAAAATAATTAGATCAACTTATGTCAATCTATTTAATGTGTGTGTTGGATGATGATAGATAAAGCATATAAATAAGTAAAGCAAAGATAAAGAGTAAGAAACACAAAACCACAACACGAGTATTTATTGTGGTTCGGCTACAAGGACACCTTTCTTGCCCTACTCCGCTCCCCGAGTTCCCCACTCGAGAGTTTGTAAGCACTACATAAAACAAGCTCCTTAATGTGGCGGAGAAGAGTTCACAACGTCGCCTACTCTTTATCCGTTACAAGGCTAGACATCGGGTTCTTCCACGAGGTAGAACCTAACCTATCACAACGTCGCCTACACTTTATCCGGTACAAGGCTAGATACCGAGTTCCATTACAAAGGAGGAACTACTACCCAACACTACACCAATACACAACAACCCCAAAGGAGACATACTCCTTATTATAACATCATAAGGATATCACTATCCTTTAACCCAAACTAACTATCTTGTACATCGATGCACCATATCGATTGTACACCTTTGGCACTTTTCACTAATGCCTTTGACATGACCCTTTGGCACCTTTCACTAATGCCTTCGACTTGACCCTTTGGCACCCTCCACTAATGCCTTCGACATGGAATTTTGGCACCCTTTACTAATGCCTTCGACAGGGACCTTTGGAACCCTTCACTAATGCCTTTATCACAACACTTCTAGGAGGGAGGAAAGAACTATCAACAAGATAACTTCAGTAGTCTTGACGATGACGAAGCTTGGCAACTCATGGACTTGAGCTTGTTCAACTTCAAAAGGTGGCGATCTCGCCTTTAATAGGAACCTAGAGAATCACACAAACACAAAACTACATAGAAAGATCCTTTAGATCTGAGGTTAGAGAGTTACAATACTAAGAGAGAGTATGTGTGAAAGGGGCGAGTTACAAGAGAGAAATGGCTCACTATTTATAGGCAAATTTCTTTACTGTTCCCCGGTTTCTACGGATCCCTCCCAGAGGGATCTGGCTAGTGCAATCCAAGGGATCCGCCAACTGGGTCAGCTTAAGTCCTGATTTTGGGTTGCAAACCGGTTTATGGGTTATGGGTTATGAATCATGGGTTATACAAGATGCAATGTATCTAGACATTGGATCATGGGTCATACGTCATGGACCATGGACAATACCCAACATGACTTCATGCATGATGTCATGCAATGGTTCATGGGTTATGGATCAAGCTCTATGGGTATAGGTCATGGATTTTGGGTTTTACCCAACTACATTCAATGTATCTAGGTAATGGGTCAAGTACTTAGATTTTTAACCATTACATTACCCATTACAATATAAGTATGCACATTTCCATATTATGTAAACACTAGTTGTTATACATATGTATTTCTATAAAATGTAAACACTATTACTTGTTTAGTGTTTTATATGAAAATGTAAGTGTGTTAGTAAACTATTGGCTCAAACCATTTATATATTTTATTTGTTTCGTTAAAATGACATTACGTTTATTATCGACAAAACAATAGAAGGTCGTAAAATATAAATAAACGTTTTTACGGCTTATTTGTATTAACACTTGTGTTTACTTAGATCTATGAAACCTAGTTGTTAATTATTGTTAGGTTATCTCTTGTCTTAATTGGTAGACGCTAGAGTAAGGAAAACTAGCTTCTTCTTTAATTGTTGCGAGCTTGAACGTCCTAAATAGCAAAAAAGCTTAGGAGTGCACCTAGGCCATTCGTTGTGTTTATTACCTAATTTGTAGCTTAAGGAAAATATAGTATTCGGGGGAGATACTATTGTACTTGCCGATCCCGGATAGTCTAGAGGAGAGTTACAATTCATAGAACTAGGGAATTAGGCACACCCCTATGACCAAATGGAATACAACGCACCAATTAAGATGAGGATGTGACAATTCAACCGACCAATAAGAGATAACTAGGGAGTAAGAACATCTAAGTAAACACATCTTTAATCATCATATGAGCACATCTACAATTAGCATAATCTATCCTTAGTTAGTTAGTTAAGTAGTTATAAAAGTAAGTAAAATCGTTAGAAGTACCACCCCCTTCCTATACCCCGAGATATTTACCTTGATTTCTAAAAAATATAAAAAGACTAAAAAGAATATCCCTCAACCTTACATTCTAGTCATACATCTCTTTCTAGCTTTCCTATTCCCCTAGAGAATGAATCAACCCCCTAGGCTTACCCCGTACTACACTACAATGATTAGGTACACTACCTAGAGGTTTGAAAAACTTGCTCGTAGAAAAGGAAGTCTTTTCGACCCCGAACCCACGCATCGTAGATGTTCAAGTGAAAGGTGATTACAAGTTACAGTATGCTATGCTTAGGGATTATATCTTGGAATTACAGACTACTAATGCTAATACAACTGTTAAAGTTGAAAGGGAACCAGATCACTGTAATCCAACAAGGGTGTTTAAGAGGATATATGTGTGTTTAGATGCTATGAAAGAAGGATATAGAGCTAGTAAACGAGAGTTATTAGGGTTAGATGGAGCTTTTATGAAGGGACCATTCCCCGGTCAGGTTCTTACAGCTGTGGGCATAGACCCAAACAATGGAATCTATCCACTAGCTTATGCTATTATTGACACTGAAAACAAAGACTCGTGGACCTGGTTCCTACAATGCCTTGGTGATGACTTAAATTTGGAAGCCAACTCAAATTTCACCTTTATAAGGGATAGACAAAAGGTAATAACTTATTCAATAGTTAACTTTTTTAAAATGTTTATATTTTTCTAAAAATCAAGCTTAAATATTTTACTTTTTATTATAGGGGCTCATTCAAGCACTTGGAAACCTATTCCCTTTGGCTGGACATCGGTATTGTCTGAGGCATATACATGATAATATGAAAAGCAAATGGCGAGGGAGAGCTTATAAGGACTTTTTATGTAGGTGTGCTAAAACAACTACCGTGCAACACTTTTAGAGAGCTATGGAGGAGTTCAAACGGTTCAATCCTAATGCACATGCATGGCTGGCTAAAATTCCCCCATCACATTGGTCTAGAGCTCATTTCTCAGGTAAAGTAATGTAATACATATTCACTTATTGTAAAGTAAACCATGTTTATAGATAACTAATGTAGATATTTCAAATTTTGTAGAAAGAGCACATTTTGATGTGTTGCTTAACAACATGTGTGAGGTACTTAATGGAAAGATTCTTGATGGTAGAGACAAGCCGATAATTACAGCTTTAGAGTTTATAAGGGAGTACTGCATGAAAAGGATTGTTAATGTGGGGAAGGTGATTGTTAAGACTAATGGGATACTTACACCTACTGCAACTAGGTTGTTAAACCTAAACAAAGACCAAGCTAATCAATATACTGTTATTTGGAATGGTGGTGTCAGGTATCAAGTTAGTGGTCCTTGGGGTGACCAATGTGTCGTTGATGTGGTAGCTAGGAATTGTACTTGTAGGAAATGGGAAATTACGGGTATACCATGTAAACATGCGGTCGCCACTAACTGGAATATGTGCATAAATGGGATGGATGTGGAAGCAATAAAGACTTGGGCCCATCCTTGTTATCGGTTGGACACATGGAAACAAGTGTATTCATTCAAGATCGAGCCAATAAATGGTAATAGTATGTGGATGAAGTGTTCAGTTCCAACAACACTCATACCACCAGTTCATCATAAGTAGATTGGGAGGCCTAGGAAGAAGCGAAAGAGGTCTGCTAATGAGGATATTAGGATTTTCAAAAATGGAAAGTTGTCTAGGTGTTTTTGAAGTGTTACTTGTAGTAAATGTGGTAAGAAAGGACATAACAAAAATGGATGTGTTGAGCATGGTCAAACTAGTGGACATGGTTAATCAAGTGTGCAAAGACAAAGTCAAACACAAGCATTTGCAAGTGGGAGTGCAGGTGGTAATGAAGCCGCTGCAAGAAAGAGACAAGCTGCTAAGGGAAAGAGCATTGCTTGTTAAACCTTTTATAAAGTTAAATTCCTGTTAAACAATCTTATGTGATTTGCATTATGAATATTTCTGTACTTTGCAAAGACTTGTGTGTTTCTTTTTAGTGTTTAAGCTTTTAGGCTTATTGCAATTTCATGTTATTGCAACTTGTTACATAACTAACTACAATGTATTGCCAAATCAATTAACTATGTAAGTTATTACTTACTGTAATGGAATTATGCAATTTTTGTGTTTATGCAATTGTTATTTTGTGAACTGTTTGGTTCAGTTCATGTTACGGGTGCTACTACACGTTTGCTGCAAAATTAATCTATGAAAGTTTTTTGGTTCAACTTTGGTTACATGTATTGCTACAAGTTACATGTACTGATACAAGTTACATGTACTGCTACAAGTGTACTGCAAAACTAATCTTTGAAAGAGTTAATGGTTTTGCTGCAAAATAATCTATGTGTCACACCCCCAAATTACCTGTTTTGCAGCGGAATGGAATTCCTGGGGATTGACTGTCATAGCATCACAGTTACAGATATATTGAACGACCTAAAGTGTCGTTTGGAAAACACATCGTTTGATTTAATAAAACAATCAGAGTTTACAAAGTATAGGTCCCAAATGAAAATCAACTTGTGCGGAAATAAGTTTGTTACAATTCAAACGATGTTTTAATGTGAGTAAAACCCAAGTGAGACGCGTCGTCACCGCGACTCTAAGATGTGTCCACATGCATGCCATGAAGTGTATGCCTTAGATACCTGAGATAAAAACATGCTAAAAGTGTCAACACAAAGGTTGAGTGAGTTCATAGAGTTTGTGATGAAATGTAAAGACTATCAAAATCGTTTATGCAGCAAAGGCATTGTAAATCCACTCAGTTCCAAGTTCCGCCCATACAAAACTTGCAACCTGTGTATTCACAACCCATTGCCAAAATGTATATAGTTTATGTTCAAGCGCATGATGTCAAATGAATTCACATAATAGTGCATGACTTAATGTATCAATGTTTACTTGACATAATTATACCAAGACATTCAGTTCAATGAAAATCCCAAGACATCCAGCTCAATGATGTTCCCAAGACATTCAGCTCAATGATAATCCCAAGACATTCAGCTCAATGATAATCCCAAGACATTCAGCTCAATGATAATCCCAAGACATTCAGCTCAATGATAATCCCAAGACATTCAGCCCAATGATAATCCCAAGACATTCAGCTCAATGATTTATGATATAGGATATGACTAAACATTAAGTTCAGTTAAGCATGTAGTTTCAAATAATCATGATAGTCATAAAAATAGTTGAGCATGTATCTCCCCCAAAGAGTTTAATAAAAGCATTAAAACAATTGAAAATGGGGCTATGGAAACTCACAGTAGTCCTTAAAAGTGTAGAGTACTTGTGAAAGTAAATGAAAATAATTGAGCATGTATCTCCCCCAAAAGTAATTCAAAAGATATAAAGGTAGGGGCTATGAAACTCACTTGATAAACTGGTATGATGACAAGAGTGAGTACACTGAGGTATAGCGTGATACTTTAACCTTGACCTATTGTGAGTGATATGATACGTAATGAGTTATGATGTAATGTTATGCATGCATTTCGTATGTTATTTATACCATTGGCGAGTTTTGAAAATAATACTTATCGTCGAAAAATACTCTTTTGACGTCTTGACCATTCTTAAATCACTTTACAAGTTTTTACGTCAAAATGTCATCCTACAATGGTTTCGTAATGATTTATAGTGAAATTTTAACTTTTCGTCGTAAAATAAAGTCGTCGGAAATTTCATGAAAGTGACAAAAATGGCTTTGAAAAACTAGTCGTAAAATGGTGTACGTCGAACGTTAGGAAACGAACTCGACGGTTTTGGAAAGTTTGTATCAAAATCTAGAAGTTTCAGTTCATGAGTTTTCGTCATAGAGGTCTCGAACATAAAGATAATAAAGGCTAAAGATGGTGATTTTGTCCAAATGTTGTGTTAAAAATGAGTTTCGGCAAAGTTTAAGCATCCGTAAATAATTTATTACAACTCCGCTATACAAACGGTTGATCGTTTTAGAAAACATGTTTGGTGATCTCGATTTCATTAGAAGACACTTCGTTACAAAAAGTTCCACATCATAGTTAAAAACAGCCTTCAACATGGTCGTTTTAGTTACCGTAACACTTGTCTCGTAAAAATAATATAGTTTTTCTGAAAATAATAGTTACGGCAATTTTATGAAAACGTGCATATCTTAGTCGTTTCAAATCCGTTTTCTACGTATTATACGTCCTTAGCTTCGTATCAAAGTATACTAATATATTTTTGATAAGTCAAAATAATTTGTAAAGCTTAAGGCTCGTTTTTGACTCGTACCAACCAAAAACACTTTGCTGAAATTTCAGAAAAATATATATTTCGTCGTCAAACTTGTAAAATTCATAACTTCTTCGCTATAACTCCGTTTTAATCCGTTCAAGCGGCCACGGATTCGTTTTAAAGTATATTTTCTAAATATCAAGGCCAAAAATTCGTGCCTACTGTCGGATTTTCCAGAAAAACAAAATAAGGACAGATCACTTTTTATACTTGTCGAAAATAGTTTTTCTCGTACTAAACCTATTCCTATCCCTTCAAATCAACTCCAAAGCTAATCTAATCCTACCATACACCTTCTTAGGGTGTCATGGGTTTCTAAACATCATCAAGACCAATAACTAACAAGGGAATAATTATAGGATGACCTTTATATATATAACTCTAAAAATCATGTAAAAATGGTATAAATCAACATAAGTCTTGCATGCTTGCTCCAAAAATGAAGAGATAAATATGAAATGAAGATGAAATATATAAAATGAAAGAAATATGCTTACAAGCTACTATGATGAGGTGCAAAGAACAAAGGTTAGCCTAAACACCCTAGGTTTTTATTTCAAAACCTTAATGAGAGTGTAATCTAGATTGTAATAACTTGATCTTGTAAAATTTTTGATGATTTCCCCACTCTCCTATGTATGACCGGTTTTTAGGAGGGACAAAGAAAGCTAGAGAGAAACTTTACTAACTTGTGAATGATTATGAATGAATAAATGAAGTATGGAATTTGAGGTGAAGTGTAGACTTATACTTGTAGACAAATTTACCAACCAATCAATTAATGTCTCACTTTCCCCCCCCCCCCCCTTGGCCGGTTTTGGGGGGGGATGTATCTCTCAAAATATTTTTTTTTTCTTACTTGTACATAGATGATAAAAAGTGTAAGTAAAAAGGTTAATATTAATAACTTGTAAGGATTGTATATACTTTAGTGTATTTAAGGAAATTTTAGGTAAAAGTAAATTTTTAATAGATCAAAATAAAGTATAATGAGATCATAAAAATTGTAAAAATACATTCCTTGTAAAATTTGAGTGATAAAATAATTATCGTGCCGTTTTTAAGAAAAACGTCGTAATAATATAAATTTAACGATTTATGTACAAAATAAATTTAGAACACTTGGTAAACTCAAAACATAGTTTTTTTTTATAAACTAAATGTAAGTATAAAAATATATCGGGATCATTTTTGGAAGTAGCGGATTAAATGTTCAAAATAATAACTCACGCGATAACGTTTATTTAATATAAAATTTACGCGTTTAATGTGAAATGTAAGGTCATGAATGAACTAACATGATGCAAATGATGCTAATGAAATGTAGACTAAACTTAGTCCATATGAAATGTTCGTGATGATATGATCAGGAATTCGCCGCTAAACCATTAAGGTTACGCGAATTTGGAACACGTAAACCTAGTTTACGATAAATGTTGAAATAGTGAAACTTGAGAAATGACCTGAAAGTACGGGTTGTCACACTATGAAAGAACAAAAGGGCCGACTGCAAATATTTCTGTGAGGACAATATGGGTCATTTCATTTAGTTAGTCAACATGGGTATACAGTTTCTTTTGGTTCTGCACACAACTGTGAGTCAGAGGATTTGTTGGCTAGCATAGTTTAGTATCATTTCTTGTTCTTGTATTCATCAAGTCAAAGTGTTTGGTGGGCCAAGGCTTTATATATGTGGGATGATTGGTTTGGATATGATCAATTGCACATTTTGGTCAAGTTGCTATACCTCACTTTGGTAAAAAAATTAATAAAAAAGAGTAAATTACATCATTCATCCCTATGGTTTACTCAAAATAACACCGCAAGTCCCTTTGTTTTTATTTTTGCGTCATGACTCCTTATGGTTTGCCCAAAATAACACCATAAGTCCTTATCTCTAATGATCGTTAGCTTTCTCCGTTAACTCCCACATGTGTCTTACATGTGCCGTCCATTTCTAACGATCGTTAGCTTTTTACACGTTTTCGTCGGTTTTTGCACGTTTTCGCACGTTTTCATCCGTATTTGCTCGTTTTCATCCGTGTTTGCACATTTTTGTCCGTTTTTACACGTTTTTGTTCTTTTTTGCACGTTTTCGTCTGTTTTTGCACGTTTTCGTCCATTTTTGCACGTTCTCGTCCATTTTACACGGTTTCGTTCGTTTTTGCATACTTTTGTTTGTTTTTCAGGTTTTTGTCCGTTTTTACACGTTTTCATCCGTTTTTGCATGTTTTTATCCATTTTTGCACGTTTTCGTCCGTTTTACACGTTTTCATCCGTTTTTGCACGTTTTTGTTCGTTTTCGTCTATTTTCATGTTTTCGTCTATTTTTTCATGTTTTCCTCCGTTTTTGCATGTTTTCGTTCGTTTTTTCATGTTTTTGTTCATTTTTTTATGTTTTCATCCGTTTTTGCACGTTTTCGTTTGTTTCTTCATGTTTTTGTCCGTTTTTCACGTTTTTGTTTATATGCACAAAAAACGAACAAAAACGTGAAGAGTCAAACGAAAACGTAAAAGAAATGAACAAAAACGTGAAAAAATGAACGAAAACATGCAAAAGCGGACGAAAACATGAAAAACTAGACGAAAACGTGAAAAACAGATGAAAACGTACAAAAACGAACAAAAGCGTGCAAAAACAGATGAAAATGTGTAAAAAAGGACGAAAACGTGCAAAAAGGGACAAAAAACGTGCGAAAACGTGTAAAAATGGACGAAAACCTGAAAAAACGAACAAAAGGATGCAAAAACAAATGAAAACGTGTAAAAACGGACGAGATCGTGCAAAAACGGACGAAAACGTGCAAAAACGAACAAAAACGGATAAAAACGTGCAAACACGGACGAAAACGAGCAAATACGAATGAAAACGTGCGAGATCGTGCAAAAACGGATGAAAACGTGCAAAAACGCTAACGATCGTTAGAAATGGACGTCACATGTAAGGCACATGTGGGAGTTAACGGAGAAAGCTAACGAACGTTAGAGATAGGGACTTATGGTGTTATTTTGGGCAAACCATAAGGACTCATGACGTAAAAATAAAAACAAAGGGACTTGCGGTGTTATCTTGGGCAAACCATAAGGACGAATGGTGTAATTTACCCTAAAAAAAAGGAATGAACAATTTTCATATAACACAAAGATACTTAAAAACCAACTTCACATCATTGAACATATAACATTACAAACAACTATTACAAACTTTGAAACCAACTACAACTACTGGGTACCATCCAATAAAGCTAAAAATTGACCTTTATAGCAAATTAAGTCAATTTTTGTACAATGCCATGCCATTACTATATACAACGTTCGTTAAAATGGCTTATTGATGGATGATTTAGTTACTTTTTGTCTTCTACTGTCTTTGTAGCCATTGTGGAGTGAACATGTGGGATTATAGACAATATAAATGGAACACCAATATTCATAGGTCACGGGGATCATACCATGTTAGTGGAAAACTTGTACTAATAATCAAATAATTGTTAATTTATACTTTAGAAATGAAAAAAAAATAATGTATAGTTAGTTTGGTTTGCAAGATTGTATAAGAATGGTTACCAAAAAGATTACAGTTAATAGATGATGTGATAAGAGCTGTGGGCGTTTTTATTTGAAAGAAAGGAAGATAACACAAAAGACGGGAATTACCTTTATGCCCTTGGGTGGAACTCATGTTGAGTCAATTAACTGCAGAAAGAGACCAATGTTGAACAAAAGGATCATGGGGGTTACCAAATCACAATATTTAGGATGAGTGGTGTAATTTGTAAGACTAAAGGATGACAGGTGAAATTTGTGTACAAACATTAGGACCAACCGTGAAATTTTGTCTAAAATAAATTTGAATAAAAAAAAGAAAGGAAAGCGTGAGTGGGAGCCAATAATGTTTGATCGATGTACTCTAACCAAACTAACTTAAATAGCTTGTTAAGGTTTAATAACCTCGGATAAATCCTAAGTTATTAAAAGAGAAACACTGAGCAAACTCTATTAAGTATGCGGAATTTACTTAACAAAGCTAAGAAGAATAACTTTAACTATAAACGATTTTACTAATAACTCTAACTCTGCTTATTATGCAGATCTTTAACAACTCTAATAATATCGAACTTTTCTCTAAAACTCTAATAAAATCACATACGTCTTATGCCAATCTAGAGGTCCTTTTATAGGCTCAAGGATACCCTAGTCGGTTTACAATTTGTAACCTTGTATGTCAAGTAATCTAACATAGAATATTCTAGAATTACAAGACTTTCTATAAACGAATAAAACAGTTCTTTGATCTTGCAGTACTTTGACTTTGTATGCAGTACTTTGACTTTATCATTTAGCAGTACTTTGACTCTTTGACTTTTCCAGTACTTTCATATCCCAACAATCCTCCCCTAACTTGAATTCTACTTGTTTGACATCAAGTTCCTTTGTAACTTTATCTTTATCAGCTTCATCTTTTGAAAACAGATTGTCTTTGTCTTTGGATTGTATCTTTGTTGTTTCTGTGCATAGTCAAAGTATCTTTAGAAATATTCTTTTACAGCATCATCCAGCAAGCTCCATCTTTTCAGCAACACAGCAACATATGGCAATTTGTACATTAATTCGGTTTAAGTTGCAAACTATACTCATCACTTCCAGTTGTGTTAACTCCTGTGAGAGGTGAATCATTGAAAATTTAATGGATTTAGATCTCTTTACCAAAGCCATTAACTCTGGAGTAGCCAAATGTTTTGGTGTGTAAGACCATGGTACACTGAGAACCATATGATTTTTAGCAAATCATCAGCTATCAACAGATTTGATTTGTCTTCACCAAAAGCTGTACCCTTCTGGACTAGTTAGTTCTTTTATCTAATGGTGAACTAATTACCAATAATGGTTTTTCCACAGCCTTTACCACAAGCCTTTTTCTTGTAGGCTAGCCAACTCTTCACATTACTGATATGGTGAGTTGATTACCATCCAACTTATTAGCAAGTTGTCAACTAAAAACGGATTTGATATATCTTTACCAGAGCCGTTTGCTCATGGATTAGTCAATCCTTTTGTAACCATGGTGGATTGATAACCTATAGACATTATCATCTTAAAAACCATTTATTCAACCTTTGTTTCAAAATATTTGTTACTTAACAAAAGTTTTCTTCAAAAATTCACTTAACTGGTTAAAATCTGCAAGCAGTACTTTGATTAAAGTGCTGTTTGATCAGCAGTACTTTGAATAAAGTACTGATTTATCAAAAATAATTTATTCAATTAAGCCACATACCAGTTATTCATTATCTTCTGCAATAGTAGTCCAGTTGATAAACAAATTGATGACCATACAAGCAATTTCATTATCTTCTTCAACCTTCATTCTATGCTCTAGCATCCTCCTCATAAGATCGACTGAAAGAGGATATCTTCTATCAGCAAACATGTGAATCATTGTACCATTTTCCAGCTCTAGAACATGAACTCCAGATTCTTCAAAAAATCTCCAGCAGACAATTTCCCAGTTCTCTTGATTCTTCCAAATTTCATCACTACTCTGTTCTTCAGTTTCCCATGCAGTTGTGAGATCTCCAAGTAAGACTAAACCAATTCCTTCCGATGAATGATGTTCAAAATATTCTTTCACCACATGATATAAATAGAATATATCCACTCTATCTATGATATGCAATAAATCCCATAGCCTGTTGAACACTCTGAAGCTTTCATCTTCTCTATGAAACATCAGATAGCTTCCATCTTTAGATTCCACAACTTCAAAAGTAGTAATCTGAGATCTGTTCATCTTCATGTCATCATCTTCTTTGGAATATTCAAAATCTACTATTCTGAGATAATTTCTTAATTCATCCTTAGTTTCAGATCTTAACTCAACTTTTTCTTTCTTTGAAAACTGTTTATCTTCAACTTCAGTTTTCCTTTTTCTTTTTAAACTTTTCTTTCTTTTTGCTTCAGTCCAAGTAGCTTCATCTTTATAATCTTTGATACTTGCAACATGCTTCTTATAAGCTTCTGTCTCAGCATCATATAATCTTTTCATATCAACATACTTCAACTTCTGCAATCCTTTATATCCTCTGCTTTTCAAATACGCCATCATTGCATTCCTTTCTTTAGCAAGATTTGGTTTTCTAGGCATAAAAGACACAGGAACATGTGATGTTCACTAGCTTCAGTATTCAATTCCTCATGCAACTTCTTAGCTACTTCTCTATTCTGAGCTTCTTCAGCTTCCTTGTCTTCTCTATCTTTAGCATCTAATTCCTCTTGAATCTTTCTAGTTGCTTGTTCATTCAAAGCATCTTGAGCAGCTCTTAACTGTGCTAAAGTTGGTTTCTTCTTCTTTACTTCTACCAAAACACCTTTTCCTTTATCCTTAGGATCAATAACAGGTTGAGAAACTCTTGATTGTTCCTCTTCTTGCACTCCTAGAATAGTAACAGCCCTTGGCTTTGATAAATCATGCAAAATAGTTGCAATAAATTCATCATCACTAGCAGTATGTATTCTTTGAGGTGTATCAGCTTCTTCTGGTATAGCAGTTGTTGAGGGACCAGCTTGTTCTTCATGTGGAATAGTTGAAGGACCAGCTTCCTCTTCAAAGTCTAATACCCTTGGTGTAACCAATTATTGTCTGTGAGATCCAGTGAAAGCAGTACTTTGTTGTTCAGTACCTTGATCTTCAGACCTTTCTTCTTCAGTACTTTCAATAACAACATGCTCGTTAGTACCTTGAAATTCTTTTTCCTTAACCATATCTTCTTTCAAATTCTTTTCTTCTAAATTCCTCCACAATTGGACAGAAGATGGTGTAGGAACCCTTTTTCTTTTGGTTTTCTTCTTAAACTGCCTTCGGCGCCTGTGTTCTTCCTTAACCCACAAGCGATAACGTTTGATAAAAGGCGTAACAAAATTCTTTAACCTCTTATACTTGAGCATCAACCTCTTAATCTGTTTTGCTTGAGTCTCAGTAGTTTTTTTCAACTTGACCAACTTCCTTGTCAAAACATAATTATCCAAAGTTAACTCTTCAGGTGAGATAGTATGAGAAGCATCTCCTTGAACTGGTGAATGTTCCTCTGGTTGAGAAACAGGAACAGATTGGTGTGGAGATGTAGAATGTGAACCTACAACTTCTTCTTGAACGTTAATACTTGGGGAAGCAGTAGCATGAGTTGCAGTACCTTCTTGAGATGTAACACCTTCTGGAGATGCAGTACTTTGAGAACCAGTACTTGCAGATGCAGTACTTGCAGGTGCAGTACCTTCACTGTCTTCATCATCTTCAGCATCAACTCTAACAGCTTGAACAACCTCCATCATAGAAGTAGTTAACGGTGTATCCGGACCTCTGAATAAATCACTTCTTCGCACCATAAAGGTAAAAATATTTGCTTGTTGTACAATAACAGGAAGTAAATCTGTAGGGTTTGGTACATCAGCAAGTTGTTTGTTCAGAAAGACTTGTACAAACCTGGGATACATTAACCATTTTGATCCATGAGTAATGTGAGAAAGCATGCCATCCAGAATAAGCCTTGAAAAATTGAAAACACGATCGGTAGCTAATCCCACCATAGCAGATGCTATGTTTGATCCAAATTTCTCTCATGAAGTACTTTTAGCACTAATACAATGAAGCAACACATGGACTAAAAACTTCCATTGAGGACAAAATAGTTGTTTCCTGAATGTTTGTTCTGTTAAAGACCCTTCATAACCAATATGCCCAAAAGTTTCCCAAATCAACTCCTTAGCAAAACGAAGAGCCCCATCTTCATTATTAAACAATAAGTCTTCTCGAATAGATGCTTCATTAATCTTCACAGTTCTTCCAACAACTGTAGCCCTAATACAAAATTCTTCATTCTCCATATTATCCCTTGCAGTAGCCCAAAATTCTTGAATCCATGGTTCAATTATATCCGGCTCCACTAAAAGAGCATAACTGATGGGCGACCCAGTGAGATAATCAATAATATCATGAAACGCCTCATTAGATTCAGTCTTATCTAAATTCGCTTCCATGTTGTGCTTTGAAACAGTAGGACGATTCGCAATTGTTGAGTATGTAAGCACAAGTAGAGATATAATCGAATAGTAAAGAGATGGTGAGAGAAATTATGGAAAAGATATGATAGTATCAAGATGAGAGGGAAAATCGGAAAGTAGTTATTTATAGGTGAGATTTGAAAAATCACAGCCATAATAACAAAGTTACCGTTAGTAGAATTACCCCTCAATATGACCGTTGGAACAGTACTTTAATAAGACAAACAGTACTTTCCACGTGTGCAGTACTTTCCCAAGCAGTACTTTCATAAAAACAGTACTTTTCCAAATTCCTCTGTATAAACTAAGTATACATCAATATCCTCCCCTCAAACAATACACAGAACTATACCAATACTAAATAGTCCTCCCCTTAAATGTACCTTAGTAGTTAATCATGCCAATGCTTACCACCAAGTAATTAAATCTTGAAACATCAAAACATTTGGTGAGTAAGTCAGCTACATTATCATCCGTGTGAACCTTGACCACATTAATGAGCCTGTGCTCATAGCAATCTCTGATAAAGTGATGCCTAATCTGAATGTGCTTTGTATTGGAATGATAGACTGGATTCTTCACAATACAGATAGTACTCTCATTATCAATATTGATAGGAGTATTCTTAAAATTGAACCCATAATCCAAGAGTTGATTCTGCATCCACAACAACTTGCAGCAGCTACATATTCAGCTTCAGTAGATGATGTTGCTGCAATTGTTTGCTTTTTACACTGCCATGAAACTAATCTTCGTCCAAGATATTGGCATCCACCTGTTGTTGATCTTCTATCATAATTATCACCTGCATAATCACTATCTGAAAAAGCCTCCAAGTGAAAAGGTGAATCCCTGGGATACCACAACTCTAACTTAGGTTGTTGTTTCAAATAACAAAAAATTCTCTTCACTGCATTCATATGAGAAATCTTTGGTGAGACTTGATATCTTGCACATAAACATACCGCAAACATAATATCAGGCCTAGATGCAGTAAGATACATAAGACAGCCAATCATTGATCTATATAACTTGACTTCAATTGGGTGTCCATCTTCATCCTTGCCCAATGAGTTAATTGATTTAATAGGTGTAGTGACAGACTTCATATCATCAAAATTGAACTTCTTAAGTATGTCAGATACATACTTGTCTTGACTTATGAAAATTCCCTCCTTTGACTGCTTAACTTGAAGTCCCTAAAAGAAATTTAACTCACCCATTGAACTCATCTGAAATTCTTTCTGCATCAGCTGCTCAAACTCCTTAACCATAGACTGTTTGGTAGCTCCAAAGATGATATCATCAACATAGACTTGAACTAACATGATATCTTTCTTGTCTCTTTTGATAAACAAAGTCTTGTCAATAGCTCCCCTCCTGTAACCATGTTGTAATAAGAATGTAGAGAGCCTCTCATACCAAGCTCTAGGTGCCTGATGAAGGCCATAAAGAGCCTTAACCACCTTGTAGACTTTGTTAGGATGTTTAGGATCTTCAAAACCAGGAGGTTGTTTGACATACACTTCCTCTGTAATAGTACCATATAAAAAGGCACTCTTGACATCCATCTGGTAAACCTGAAATACCATATATGAAGCAAAAGCAAGAAATATTCGAATAGCTTCAATCCTTGCTACAGGAGCAAATACTTCATCATAATCTACTCCTTCTTCTTGTCTGTATCCTTGAGCAACTAACCTTGCCTTGTTCTTCATGACATTGCCTCTTTCATCTCTCTTGACTCTGAAAACCCATCTGGTGCCAATAACTTTCTTCCAATCTGGAAGATCACATAATACCCAAACTTCTTGAAGTTTGAATTGTAGCAGTTCTTCTTGCATAGCTTCAACCCAACTTTCTTTTGTCAATGCTTGAGCAATATTCTTGGGTTCCTCTTGAGAAATAAAGCAAGTAAACAGACATGTTTGATAGTCCTTATGATTCAGCATGTTCTGTTTGTAGACAAAGCTAAGTAAAGCATTATGAGGTTTAGAAAAACTCTTAGCCTTGTGTCTTGTCATCACTCCAGAAGTAGAAGGACCAATGATTTGATCAGTAGGATGATTCTTATGAATCCTTAAGATTGGAGACTGTGGAACTCCATATGCATCATCCAAGTTAGTATAATCAGCACCTTCATTGGAATCTGAGAAAATACCTTCATCTGCAAACTCATCATCAGTTTCTTCTAAACCAGGCATGGTAGGATCATCCAAATCATCTAAAGGATTGTCAACTGGTGCAGCAGTACTTTGTTCAAAAGTACTGTCCAAAGTACTGTGAGAATACTCTGCAGTGTTATTCTTTTTCTTTGCTTCTTCATAAGCTCTTCTTTGTTCATCAGAATAAGAATGTGCCATTACATCTTGAAAAAGCATCTGATTAAGTGTCTCTTGAATATCTTGATCCTCAGCAGATAATGAAGATTTTGGTTTATCAGTACTTTGTTTTGGTGCATCAGTACTTTGCATTGGAACTTCAGTACTTTGCTTTGTAGCATCAGGGACAGCACCAGATCTAATGTGAACTCCATGAATAACATACTGTAAGTCTTCTACATCATGTACAGGTTGATTTTCTGCTCTAACAGGTACATAGTTCATAGAAGGAGTTAAAACTTCAAGATCAAACATCCAATCAGGACCTTTACCCTTCTGATTATCTTGATCTTCTAAAAACTCAACATGAAGACAATCTTGAATCTTCTTAGTGACTCTGTTGTACACTCTAAATCCCTTACTGTTGGTACAATAACCCAATAAATATCCTTCTTCTGACTTGCCATCAAACTTTCCCAAATTATCAATTGTGTTTAAAATAGTGAGAGGGCATCCAAAAGGCTTCATAAAACGAATGTGGGTTTGTTGCCCATCAGAAACTCATAAGGTGTCTTCATCTGTGGTTTTGTGACTGATACTCTGTTGAGTACATAGCAAGCAGTACTTACAACTTCAGCCCATAATTGAATAGGTAGTTGTGAATCTGCAAGCATAGTTCTAGCTGCTTCAATCAAAGTCCTATTCTTCCTCTCTGCAACACCATTCTGCTGTGGTGTTCTTGCAATACTGAACTCCCTCTTTATTCCTTTGTTAGCACAAAATTCATCCATAAGCTTGTTCTTGAATTCGGTTCCATTATCACATCTAATACCTCTGACCTTGAGTCTCAGTTGGTTTTCCAGTGCTATAATTAATGTCTGAATCGCATCAAAAGTATCATCTTTAAATCCCAAGAAAAATACCCAACTGAATCTACTGCAATCATCTGTAACAACTAAGCAGTACTTTTTCTTGTTTAAACTTGCCACAGAAACAGGTCCAAACAAATCCATATGTAACAGCTCCAAAGGTTCTCTAATTGTCCTCTCCTCAAGCTTCTTGCATGAAGCTTTGTGTTGTTTTCCCTTCTTACACGCCAAACAAGAGTGTTCATTCTTGTAGGTCTTTGAAGGTAAACCTCTAACTAGATTGCCTTTGACCAGTTTGTTAATATTCTTGAAATTTACATGGCCCAATCTTCTATGCCACTGATGTGCTTCTTCAGTTGTTGCTTTTGCCACTAAACAGGTGGCTTTTCCATAAGAGTTAAGACTCTTCATGTCCAGACTATACACATCATTGGTTCTTGGTACTCTGAGTACTACCAAGTTATCATCAACAGGCTCAAATTCAGATGAAAGGATGAGACATTCTGTGTCAGTGAATAACACAGGATGCTTTTTGTCACAGATTTGAGAAACTGACAATAAGTTGAACTTCAGCTCCTTCACATATCTAACATTCTTAAAGTCTATTCGCCCTTCTTTGATAGTTCCTTTCCCTGTAATCTTTCCTCCATTGGGATCATTCCCAAAAGCAACTCTTCCTCCACTAATAGATTTAAAGTCAGACAGAATCTCCTTGTCTCCTGTCATACTTCCAGAGCAACCACTATCCACAATAAGATGATCTTTAAGCTCCTCCTCTGGGTTGCCCTGCACAAGGATTTAGAAAGTTAGTCTCTTTTAAGAACCCAATCCATTACTGACTTGTGTTCCCCTTGTGGAGTTACAAACTCAAATTCTTTGAGTATGTAGTTTCCACTGTTTTTCAAAACATGATCCAGGATTATCTTTTGATTTTTAGCATGTGGATTTTCAAAACTTTCTGGATTTTCAACAGAACTCTCTTTTGCAAAATCATTCTCTTTTTATTGTATAATGAAAACATCAGATTCACTTTTTGTTGAAAGTACAGTTTGTCCCTCAGTAGTACTTTCTCTCTTAAGCCATTCTGTTTTAACACTTGGTTCCTGTGATCTAGATCCCCTATGTGAATTGTAATACCTTCTAGGTTGATAATAGTGAGATCTCCTAGGATTTCTGTGCCAAGTGGTATTCACAGTACCTTGGTTTGACTGAGCAGTACTTTGAGAAGGTACTGCTTGTGAAGGTACTGGTGGTTTAGAAAAAGGTCATCTCTGGTGGGGGTACCTATGGTCTGGTGAGAAGTTACTGTGATTTACCCTATTAAAATTATTCCAAACTGGTTTGTTTTCTCTAGGTTTCTGGTTAGCAGACCTATTCTTTGAAAATTTCCTAAGGTATTCTGAGTGATGTTCACAATCCTTGATTAAATGATTAGGACTAAAACACACAAAACACAGTTTTTCACCCATACTCCCAATATGACTTCTTCTATGTCTATGACCAAAACTATTGTGCCTTCTAGGTGAATGATGAAATCTGTTTTGACCAAAATTATCCCAAAAAGGTTTAGCAGTACTGTTTTGAAAAGGTTTTCCTGAAGGTACTACTTGTGGAGTAGTACTTTGAGTAGAAGGTACTGCTTGACTTTGAAAATTTGTTTTAACAGTTTCTTTTGGGGTTTCAGACCTAGATTGACCAATAAGCTTCTTCCTAAACTCTAGACTGTATACACCAAAACGTGAAACATCAGGTCTTATGGGTTGATGACTACCAACTGGATGTGGAACAGCATGATAACCTCTGTCTTTCTTATACTCAGGAGGTGATTCACTAATTGAACCCTCATTGCTATCTGTGTCTACATAATTAATGAGTTCATCATCACTAATGGTAACATCCTCAAAATCACCTTCATCCTTATCACCAGATGTGTTTTCTTCTATGTTATCAAAGTCCATACCAAAACCTAAGCCAGTTCTAATGTATGCTCTTATCTGTTTTTGAACATAAGTAACATGTGACAGACCAGATTCTTTCCAGGCATCAAACTTTGCTAACAAATCATCTCTTTCCTTAGTGAGTTTCTCAATTTCAGCAATTTTACAGTTTAGTTTCCATTCACTGAGTTTTAACTAGTAATCCTGTTGTTCATATTTTTCAGCCCAAGCCATTTCATTATTTTCATGTGTTATAATTTTAGCTTCCATTGACTCTAAGGTTATTTGATAACCTGCTACCTCAGACCTAGCCTTAACACAATTATCTCTTTCAATCACATAACTTTTTAGCAATTTTTGATAGAAATCATGACAATTTGAGCATACCTCAGAGATAGGAGATGAACTTGGTGAAGTAGCTACCATTGCAAGTAGAACAGGATCATCTTCACACTCCAAGCTCCAATAAAATGCTCCATATCCATCTCCAGATTCCAGAGCAGCATGATCAACTTCCTCATCAAAAACAGTGCTCCAATCCAATTCTTCTACCGAATCATTAACTGCTTCTTCCACTGCTACCATACATTAAGTCACTGGTTCATCATCAAACTCTTCACTCCAGTAAACTTCTGACAAATTTTCTTGAGCAACCAAAGCCTTTGTTTCAGTAATGGGGATTTCTTTTAGCTCCAGTTTTGGTTTCTCAGTCATCCTGTTTGCTTGATACTTAGCAAACCTGCACTCCCTTGCAAAGTGTCCAGTCTTTTGACAATTGAAGCATTCAATTTTGGATTTGTCAAAAGTGATTCCCTGTTTAGGTTTGAAGTCAATGCTCTTTCCTGTTTTCTTCATGTACTTCTTGATCCTTGCAGTGATCAACGCAACTTGCCACCTGATATCAATCTCTTCTAAAGCATCCTCATCAATCTGGGAGAGATCTTCTTCATAAACAACAGGTAAAGAAGCTTGTTGGGCAAAGAAAGAGCACACAACCTCATCTGAGTGCATAGTAGTAGGTGGTGTAACACCCCCAAAATTTCACAGCGGAAGCGTTCGGGTCATGGGGTGCTACTAAATCAATATACACAACACAAGGTAACAAAGAATAAAAATTCAATTCCATTTTCAAAATATAGATTTAATTTAAGAAATAGTTTTACACCATTGTTTCAAAGTGCGGAAGTAAAGCCCATAAAAATATATGTTGTCCCATTAAAATTTGTATTAGAATGTTTGGAAACACTTCGGATGCCAGTCTTCAATGAATGCCTTTGCCATTGCCCACGCCAAGAAGTAAACCTGAGAAAAACATGCTAAAATGTCAACACAAAGGTTGGTGAGTTCATAGGTTTAATTTAAAACATTCAAGTTGGACCATAGTTGCGCATATAAGCATCTCCGTGAATGATACTATATGCAGTAAAAATCTATTGTGCTAGTACCAAGCTCATGCAACCAAAACTACGACAGTGTGCATGCATCTAGAAGCATGATAAATAAGGGGCCCGGCAAGTGTATTTCCAGTACACTTGTAATTGATATGATATACGTTCGACGTTTGCCTATCCGGTCAAACTCGAACGGGGGTGTCATCCCCAATAGATCTATTCATAACAATCGCGCTTCCCCAAAGGGAACTGACGGTAGCATAGTGGGATTCAAGGTTGCTTCACATAATAGTGTAATCAAATCCAGGTCCAAAAAGGGTTTTGCATGTTTCTCACCCCATAGTTTTATAAAACAAGTAATGAGAGTAAAAGTAGGGCTATAAACTCACCTTAGCAGTTCGGTGAATAAAGCACAGAGAGATCAAGTGACAAGTGGCTCCAACACGCAACCTAAATTAGTATGGCGATTCTTAGTTTACAGTTTTGTGTACTCACGACTCAAAGTGTTTAAATCAATCCAAGTATTTACGAGTGGTTGTGTTTAAAGTTGCTTGTGTGGCAGATTTTATGTTTAAATCATTTCAAAGTGCTTGTAAGTAATTGGCTCAAGTATTATCAAAGAGTAAATAAATACAAATCGAATTGTATTTATTTGATTTATTTGGTTTCGAGGTATGAAAATACATATTTATTGAAATCGTGGTTAAATAATATATTTTAACTATTATATTATTTATAGTTTACGCCGATGTGGTCGTAAAATAAGTTTTAAACATATTTATTTAGTGAAACATGTTAAATAATATAAGTCTTATCAATCTTATAAAAGGTTTAGGGTGAAATGTTCCAAAGTTAATCTTGAGGGATTTAATATTGTAAAAGTTATACAAGTTATAAACTTATAAAAGTTTTTAAGAAAAATGATAAGTTATTCAAAGTTAAGGATTGAAAGTGTAAAAGTTCTTACAAGTTACAACTTATATATGAGTTTTTAAGAAAAGCAGCAAGTCTATTAAATTGGAGGGGCTGAAACTGTCAAATGGTGAAAGTGGCAAAAGTAACAAAAATGCAAAACTGCCACTGCTGTGGCTCGAACTCATGACCATTCGCTTGACAGCCCAACACGCTAACCAACTGAGCTAGGCTACTTGTTATGATTTACTTTACAGTTGACTATATTTAGCAAGTGTCTACTGTGTTATATTTATCTTTTTACTCAGCACTTTGGTCGTGTACATGCGATTATGCATGGATTGTGTTTTTCTTCTTTGTGTACTCAAGCCTCAACAAGTCAATACTTAGTCATTGATTAATTCATGTTTCCTTTAGTTGTTTTAAGTTCAAAAGCTCAAATATGCTCATGATATAAATGAGTATGTCGATTTGAAAACAACGCGAATATTAGTTTATATATTTCGAGATTGTTTATATGTTAACGAGATTTTTGGTTACTACCACACAAGCTCTCCTAAACACAACAAAACCAAATTCACATATACTTGCATGTATGTACAAAACTTAAAGTGATAAAGAAGTAAACAAATGAGGAAGTTTGGAGGCTCACAGTGGGTCGAGACTTAGCGTGTCGAATGAGAGTGCGAGACCGAGAACGAGTGAGACGATAAACAACCTAGCTTCCATTGCTTAACCCGACTAGAAACTAACCCGAAGATGCTCTTATCTTATGAAAATGGAACCCAAAACTTGTTTCTTTTTCCTTCTTCTTCTCGACAGTGAACAAGGGTAAGGTGATATGTGTTTTGAGTGAGCTCTAGGTGGTGAGACAAGGGGGGTTTATATAGTTACACAAGGCATGGCCTTAGGATTTATTTAATGCACTAGATCAAGCTAAGTTGTAGAAGAGTATCCAAGAGAGTAAACGTAGGGTTTGGGTGGCAGTCGCATGCCAAGAAGAAAAGAAAGATGAGTCTCTTTTGCATGCATGCTAGTACTCTTGTTTAAATAAAATAGTACACATGGTTGTCTTTGTTTGAGTTGATGTTCGACAACAAGGAGATGAGGAAGGCAAAGGTCACTTCATGTTTTGTTGGGGGAGACAAAAACGAACACCAAAGTGTCAAGGTTGAAGAAACATGATGAAAGAGCTTCTCCCAGACTCCATTTTTAGCCATTCTCTCTTTTGGGTGCTTTGACCTAAACGCAAGGTAGGGTAGTAGGAAAAAGTAGAGCTTTATTTGGGAAGGTGGGTTTTGTTGGTATTAGTGGAAGAGATAAATGTGTGAGGAGGTGGGAGAGAAAAAACATAAAACGATAAAAAGGGAAGAGAGAGGCATATAGGCCGGCTAGAAGATAGGAGTAGGAATTTTATTTTTATGTTTATATCTCTTTTGTTTTATTATAGATACTGTATAACTTGTATTGCGTGTGTTGTCAGGTCTCCGCGTAAACGTACTCTCCGGGTGTCCGAAAAATATAAAAATTATATTTTTGGAAGCGTCTTCGGAATACTGTTATAAAAATACTAACGTCGGCTATGCTAGTTTATTTTTATATTTTAACTGTAATTGGTCGCGATTATAGATCGAAAAGAAAAAAAATCTAGCCGCGAAAAATCAGTAGGAAAATTTACGAGTTGTTATAGTACCCACCCCTTAAAAGAAACCACGTCCTCGTGGTTTAAGACGCGAGAATCGTCGAGGTCGATACAGGGAAGAGATGTGAGCATTTATACTCTTAAAATGTGACGTGGAAATGTGACGTGGAGAAGGGTTAGTCGTTCAAAAAGACTTAGTGATAAGAGGCGATAAGTAAATAAAAGATAAAGGATTTATTATGCGGAATATAACGCGGTTTCATAAAAGTGTACAATAGGAGTAGCGGCGGGTCGGACACGGGTGATCCTGGTTGACTTTCTCCTAGCCATCTTCTTTGATATAAGAAAAGGCGATAATCGAGTTATAGAAGGAGTAGTGACGTATGAGGTTACGAAGGATAGAACATATAAGTGAAATAAAAGGATGTGCCTAGTAACAGAGGTGGTTTAAATATATATGTGTGAAAATAATATAAAGCAAGTAGTTGTATGTTACATAAAGAAATAGCATAGAAGCAGTTATGGAAGCATAGCATAGTGCGATATTGTAATAGTGGGCATGTTACAAGTTTAACATGAAGAGGAGTAACAAGTCTAAGCATTCGTAGTCTACTCTACATTATCCTTAAATTAATTATTCCTTAATTTCATTAAGTTTATTACATCAACATTATTCTCATTTAAACTTCGCGACCCAATCAAACAAGAACAGCCTTAAAGTTTAAATGAGAGTAAGCTTATACACATTTAAACTTTGCAATCAAACAAGAACAGCCTTAAAGTTTAAATGTGAGCTAATTAAGAAGCTTAATGCACTACTACATAAAAGGCTATAAACACCCCTAAATAGACACTGGTTATATAAGACCCTGTTCCTATGATAAAAAAGTAGTGGGAATGGAATGAATTGAAATTGGTTTCTTAAAAAAACCAGTTTTCATAATACAAAATGCATAAAAATTGGTTTTGTAGGTAAAAATCGGTCTTTTTACACAATCAAAGACACTGGTGCACAGGAAATAACATATCTCTATGTATTTATGTTTAACACACCATTTTTTAAGAAACAACGACTCTCTATATCAAAGAATAGATTACCTATTTTTAAGACTTTTCCAAACATATCAAAAATTTGAACCGGGCGGGAAGTTTTGGTTTGGCGGGATGTTTTTAAAGTGTTTAAAACTTTTCACAAACTGTTCCCTTCTCAAAATTTGGTAGGATACTCTCAAATATCATCCATGAATACTCGAAACTTTTATTTCTCTCAGTTCCATATGTATCTCTATTTACCTTTTTTCCCTCAATTATACCATCATCACTCACAATTCTCAAACAATTTCATTAATCTGACTTTATAATTTCATTTTTATCTCGGTTTTCAAATAGCAACAGTAACATTTCTTTCCCCATCTTTAAATTATTCTGCCACGATTTCAAGCGGTAACCATAGTTTATATAGGGTTCATTGTGTTTGTTCCTGTTTGTTGATTTATGGTTCATTGTTTTGCATATTTGGTGGGGTTGGACAGTTAGCTGGAGGACACACAAGAAGAAGATTGATGGTGTTTGAGAAGGAGGAAAAAAGGTTAATGGTGTCAAGTTATAATCGTACTCACAGTTTGCATAATAAGTGTTTGATGAAATGTCTAAACGAGATTTTTTTTTCAATTCTAATTTGCCATAATCATGTGTAACCTATTTTTCCACATGGATTTCATTCGGGTGCTTATATGTCAGGTAAAATAAAAGGCTTTTATAATGATATTATTGGCAGTGCAGGGTCTCTAGTTGTTTTGTCTATGTCTTCCTTTTACGCTAATGGTCATCAATTTAAGCAGCATATCTAAATATTGTGCATCTAAACTTACTTTTGTTCTTTTATAGCTCTTTGTTACTCATATTTTCACATCTAAACTAACTAGAACAATTCAATGTTATTTGTGGTTTTGAGGGTTTGAATTTAAACAAACTGTCCATAGAGACAAGTCTCTCTTATCTTGCCTTTTTTCACTTTTTTTTGCTTCGTGAATGCAATGCAAATGCTTTTTGAACTAGGTATAGGCATAAAAACACTTGGTCTACTTTGTTTGAAAATAATCATTTTTTGAAAATAGTGATGAATTCCGATGTTACGGGTTTTGGATTTTGGTTAAATGTTGGATTTAGCATTTGTATATTTGATATTTCATTTGTATCTTTATCTCTTTCAGGTAAACAAGCCAAGATTTCTAGCTTTGATTGATTTTCCAAGTCACTGATGTCAAATATACTAGTTGCTTTTAATTTGGTTGAATCTTGCACATAACTGTTGTGAGAACTATAGATCTTCCTAAAGCTATTGACGTCGTTCATACCTGAAGAGGTATAAAGAACAAGAACTTCACAATAGCTATATGTGTCACTTTGAACCACTAAACATGTATCATTGTTCCAAGAGCTATAAAGAACAGGTCCCTCACTCATCCTGCAAACCCGGAACATCTCAATGGCTATGGAAACTCGACAATTTCCCGAACATAGTGAGTGCTTGTTAAATAATTTTGTCTTATTTGTTGTATTATTAGAATTTGGGTTTATGATTTTTGGGTATGTGTCAAAATTAATTAGTTTTGGATAATTAGGCGTGTTTAGTAAACCATAAAAGAAGTATGGTTAAGCAAATCTGACATACTCTTAGAATAGCTTAAGCAATACATGTTATTGGTTAGGTATGCCATTTATCAAAAATGCTATACATGTGAGAACTTTAACTGGTTTGCAGACTGCAGTAATGAGTTTACTATCGTGAGTTTATCACAGTCAAATTTCTTTTGGTACTAAATTTGATACTTTCATTCTCTTGTGTATACATGCGCTATGTTTATCTAAACTGTGTTGCATAAATGATAAATCTATATTTGACTAATGATCACTTTCTATAGCTACATTAAACTGACCAAATGGGCTAAAAAACTATAGCTTTAGCTTGTTTCCAATACATCTATCTGGTACTTTCTTTTCTAGCCTCGTATTTAGCTTGATGAGTTATAAAATAGATTTAATCATGTGCTATGTTTGAATTGCTACATATGGGATATACTCTGTCTACCTGTAACACCCATAGATACACATAATGACATAAGGGTGTCAAAAGGGTAGGGTCAACCCGAACCGAACTGAACCAAACCTGAACCAAATAAGGCTTATAAGGGCCAGGTCTAATCGGGTTACAAATGTTTATCGAGTTATTTTGAACTGAACCGGATAACCCGATGTTATTATAGGGCTGGGTTAGAGTTGAGTTATTTAGCTTATCGGGTTATCGAGTCAACCCGATAAGACTCGAAAAACATTATATAATATTTTTAGAAAAAGTTTAATAGTCCATAAGCACAAGTATTTGCACAGGATGATTGGTTTACATATGCAATAATCAATTATTTCTTATTAGTCGCTACATCTTAGTGTTATTTGCAAGTTGCCTACTGAATTTGTTGTATAGTTCTACTTCCTTATGGTACTTATTAATTGTAAACGCATGAATTTTTTTCGCTCACTTGTAGACTTTTATTAGGCTTTATTTGTTCATATGATAAGTACATAAATATTATCTCACTAGTAAACTTTTTAGTGGGCTACTAGAAGTTAAATAAGTTTTGGTTCGTCTATTCTTTGTTCATGAGTCTAACACATTTTTTATTTCAGTAGCAGACTTAAAGCTCACGTTTTTAGATTGCTGACATTTTTATTTCATTAATTTAATTATAGG
Source organism: Chrysanthemum seticuspe (assembly GCA_019973895.1). Classification (NCBI taxonomy): domain Eukaryota; kingdom Viridiplantae; phylum Streptophyta; class Magnoliopsida; order Asterales; family Asteraceae; genus Chrysanthemum; species Chrysanthemum seticuspe. The sequence continues at coordinate 338,553,252 of BPTQ01000007.1, forward strand.
TACATTGAAGTGACGAGCGTCCGTTAGAGAACAAAGAGTTGAACGCGATCATTGGTGCATGGTTCACATTGTGGCGTGATTGATCCTAGATACTTATGTTGAATTCTAGTGTTTTTCGTTTTGGGTATTTGTTGAATTCTAGTGTTTTAATATGGATTTTGTTTGCGATTTATGTGTAGCTGAATTGAAGTATTGCTTTTTTTACTTTGTTGATTTTGACATTTTTGGTCTATGTAAATTACTTTATATATATATTTGTTGTATTTATATTTCTTTATTTTGGTGAGTCAAATTGTAGTTTATGGAATTTATTGAAAATTTCCAAAAGCAATTTTTTTAATAAAAGAGATTAACAAAAAAGACATGTTTTGAGATAAAAACATATCTTTTTACTCTATATAAACACCGGTTGGATGTTTCTATAAAGACAGGTTGTGGGAGAACCGGTCTCGATTTTCAATAAAACATGTGTGTTTATTTTCTTATGGAGACCAATTCGTAAAGAGAAAACCGGTGTCGATGCATCTAATAGAGATAGGTTGCATAACCGGTTTCTATATGTTTTGATCATGGAGATACCCCCCCTCAGAGAGTGGTCTCAAAACCATTCTTTATGGACCATTTTGACCGGTTTCCATGGGATTTTTTGTAGTAGTGATGACTTTGAGATATAATTAATTTAATTTAAATGAGAGTTTATACGAACCTAAAATACAGCAGTAACACATAGCACGACTACATCGTGTAACAGTAGGCTAGGCAAGGCATGGCAGACATTGGCAGCTGTGGCGGCGTTAAAGTGTTTTTAAGGAAATGTGGTTATAGTTTAGGTTTTGAAAAATACCTAATTCTCTATAACCTTGGCTCTGAATACCAATCTGTAACACCCCCAAAATTTCACAGCGGAAGCGTTCGGGTCATGGGGTGCTACTAAATCAATATACACAACACAAGGTAACAAAGAATGAAAATTCAATTCCATTTTCAAAATATAGATTTAATTTAAGAAATAGTTTTACACCATTGTTTCAAAGTGCGGAAGTAAAGCCCATAAAAATATATGTTGTCCCATTAAAATTTGTATTAGAATGTTTGGAAACACTTCGGATGCCAGTCTTCAATGAATGCCTTTGCCATTGCCCACGCCAAGAAGTAAACCTGAGAAAAACATGCTAAAATGTCAACACAAAGGTTGGTGAGTTCATAGGTTTAATTTAAAACATTCAAGTTGGACCATAGTTGCGCATATAAGCATCTCCGTGAATGATACTATATGCAGTAAAAATCTATTATGCTAGTACCAAGCTCATGCAACCGAAACTACGACAGTGTGCATGCATCTAGAAGCATGATAAATAAGGGGCCCGGCAAGTGTATTTCCAGTACACTTGTAATCGATATGATATACGTTCGACGTTTGCCTATCCGGTCAAACTCGAACGGGGGTGTCATCCCCAATAGATCTATTCATAACAATCGCGCTTCCTCAAAGGGAACTGACGGTAGCATAGTGGGATTCAAGGTTGCTTCACATAATAGTGTAATCAAATCCAGGTCCAAAAAGGGTTTTGCATGTTTCTCACCCCATAGTTTTATAAAACAAGTAATGAGAGTAAAAGTAGGGCTATAAACTCACCTTAGCAGTTCGGTGAATAAAGCACAAAGAGATCAAGTGACAAGTGGCTCCAACACGCAACCTAAATTAGTATGGCGATTCTTAGTTTACAGTTTTGTGTACTCACGACTCAAAGTGTTTAAATCAATCCAAGTATTTACGAGTGGTTGTGTTTAATGTTGCTTGTGTGGCAGATTTTATGTTTAAATCATTTCAAAGTGCTTGTAAGTAATTGGCTCAAGTATTATCAAAGAGTAAATAAATACAAATCGAATTGTATTTATTTGATTTATTTGGTTTCGAGGTATGAAAATACATATTTATTGAAATCATGGTTAAATAATATATTTTAACTATTATATTATTTATAGTTTACGCCGATGTAGTCGTAAAATATGTTTTAAACATATTTATTTAGTGAAACATGTTAAATAATATAAGTCTTATCAATCTTATAAAAGGTTTAGGGTGAAATGTTCCAAAGTTAATCTTGAGGGATTTAATATTGTAAAAGTTATACAAGTTATAAACTTAGAAAAGTTTTTAAGAAAAATGATAAGTTATTCAAAGTTAAGGATTGAAAGTGTAAAAGTTCTTACAAGTTACAACTTATATATGAGTTTTTAAGAAAAGCAGCAAGTCTATTAAATTGGAGGGGCTGAAACTGTCAAATGGTGAAAGTGGCAAAAATAACAAAAATGCAAAACTGCCACTGTTGTGGCCCGAACTCAAGACCATTCGCTTGACAGCCCAACACGCTAACCAACTGAGCTAGGCTACTTGTTATGTTTTACTTTACAGTTGACTATATTTAGCAAGTGTCTACTGTGTTATATTTATCTTTTTACTCAGCACTTTGATCGTGTACATGCGATTATGCATGGATTGTGTTTTTCTTCTTTGTGTACTCAAGCCTCAACAAGTCAATACTTAGTCATTGATTAATTCATGTTTCCTTTAGTTGTTTTAAGTTCAAAAGCTCAAATATGCTCATGATATAAATGTGTATGTCGATTTGAAAACAACGCGAATATTAGTTTATATATTTCAAGATTGTTTATATGTTAACGAGATTTTTGGTTACTACCACACAAGCTCTCCTAAACACAACAAAACCAAATTCACATATACTTGCATGTATGTACAAAACTTAAAGTGATAAAGAAGTAAACAAATGAGGAAGTTTGGAGGCTCACAGTGGGTCGAGACTTAGCGTGTCGAATGAGAGTGCGAGACCGAGAACGAGTGAGACGATAAACAACCTAGCTTCCATTGCTTAACCCGACTAGAAACTAACCCGAAGATGCTCTTATCTTATGAAAATGGAACCCAAAACTTGTTTCTTTTTCCTTCTTCTTCTCGACAGTGAACAAGGGTAAGGTGATATGTGTTTTGAGTGAGCTCTAGGTTGTGAGACAAGGGTGGTTTATATAGTTACACAAGGCATGGCCTTAGGATTTATTTAATGCACTAGATCAAGCTAAGTTGTAGAAGAGTATCCAAGAGAGTAAACGTAGGGTTTGGGTGGCAGTCGCATGCCAAGAAGAAAAGAAAGATGAGTCTCTTTTGCATGCATGCTAGTACTCTTGTTTAAATAAAATAGTACACATGGTTGTCTTTGTTTGAGTTGATGTTCGACAACAAGGAGATGAGGAAGGCAAAGTGATGAGTGTGTAAATACTCATCATTTTTGGTTAATTCTAAACTACAAAACGTTTAAAAATGCTCAGAAATGCATCAAAATACTGAAAATATCTTAAAATTGTATTTTATATGTTTCAGATGCAAAATGTTTAAAATCAGATGAAAAACGAGCAAAGTTTGCATAATTGGCAGTTTCAGTCCCCCGACTTTCAGAAAATGGCAAAATCAGTCCCTAGGCATTTATTTTAAAAGAAAAGTCACCAAAGGTCCTTTTGTAATCATAAATTGTCATGTCCTTTGGTGGAAAATCCAAAAGTTTTGAGAAATTTCAATTTTGGTCCTTGGATTTTTAAAATTGTTCATGTTTAGTCCTTGGAATTTCAAAAATTGGCAATTGTGATCCTTGGATTATTTGAGATGGCAAGATAGGCCCTTGGATCATAAATTCAGAAAGTACATGTTTGGTCCCTGGAATTTCAGAAGTTACACTTATGGTCCTTATGTTATTATTTCCACAAACCAAACGGATCTTGTTATTATACCATGCCCAATCCAAAACCTTGGCCCAAATCATTTTACCCGGTCCAAATAACCAACCCGACCAACCCAATTCCCACGTTTCAAAATAAACAACCCGCCCCCTATTTCCCTGTCATCCCCGACAATAATGTCTGCAACTCTTCCACCTCCAGCCACCAACATCCACCCTACTCCACACCTTGTCTCCCCCCTCCACACCTAACAACCCATCACATTTAATGCACCCTCTCCCTTGTCCCAACTGGCTTGTACCAGTTTTAGCGCCAAAACCATCAAATGGCCAAGATTGATTCCAAGGCATCCAATGGCCATTATTATTGCTGGGAACTCTTCAGAGAGGAGAGAGAAGCTCAATGTGGGTATAAAAAGAAAGAGAAGCAGAAGGTTCAAAAGTAGTTAGTTTTTTTCTTAAAAATGTATGTCGTTTTTAGTTATTAAGTCTTAAAATAGATTCATAGTTGTAATTTCAAATTTCCTTGTATCAAATTACTGTGTTGAAATGTATTGCAACTCATTTTAAGTATTAATTCAAAGCTTGTGTTCATTTTCCAAATTTATGTTAACTGTTGAGATTTTTATTTTCAACATCCTATGTCAAAGCCTTTAGCAGTTTATTTATAAGCTCAAACAAGCTCAAACTAGCTTATCATAGCTTTTTGTGAGCCTACTATTAAGTTTTAAGCATATTTGATATATGGTCAACGAAAGTCAACTGTTTGGTGATCTTGGCTCAAAAATGGTTATGGTTTGATTTGATGATGGATCTGGGTTGAGTTTGATGTTTGATGGGTTAGTTTAGTGGTCCTTTATCTGGTTTGCAAGCCACAGTGGCTGGGATTCTTGTAAGTTAATCTTGATCTCATATGCTAGCACATTAAACAGTGGTGTTATAATATCTTGTAGATCTGTTATAGTGGTGTTTATTGCTTTCATTTTAGTGCTTTTGATCTGATTTATAGTTAGTATAATCTTGTTTTCATGTTTAGCTAAGGTTGATTACATTTAACTGTCATAAAGGGGTGTTTGGATTGGTTAATAAAACTGAGTTTGAACATTAGTCACTAGTTAAAATCTGTTGAAATAGACTCTGGTAGTATAGTTATACTTAGTCTAGTGGTTTATTTGCATCAAAACACATAAAAAGTCAAAAATCTATAGTCCACTGTCTTGATCACACCACTGTTGGAATCAGTTACCATAATCATTCACATAGGTTTAAAACTTGATAATCTAGCTGGCTGAAGCTTCATTTCATTAACATACATCAACATCAGTCCAATATTTGCATCTAAATCTCAAGAAAGTCAAAGTTTCAAACTATTTTCAAAGTCAAAATCATGTCAAAAACTGATTTGTGCAGACATTGCAGCAGTTGCACAGGGTTAAATACAGCTTGTTAGGGTCTCATTTTTGGTTTAGGTGTAGTCTGCTAGGTGGTCTTCAAGGCCACATATCTGTTTTTGGCTCTAGCTTTTCTGATAAGTTGGTGAATAAGCTCAAACATAGGTCCAGTTTTCTGTTTTGGCATATAAAATCAGTTAGCTTAAATCTTATTGGATTGCTTATCAGAGTTTAGGAGTAGAAGTAACTAGTTGATATTAGCTTATTTCAGTACAATATAGCTTAAGTAGAAGTTTGGTAGCTTAATTTACTCTTTAGCTTATTTTCTAGTGCTTATTTGGGATCAGTTTACACTGCAGCTCTGATTTCTTACACATAACCATCATATTTGACATTTTTCCTAGGATCAGAGTTACATTTTAGCATTTTCCTGAATTTTTCATTAATTTTGGTCACTGTTCACTATTTTTCTAGATTTAAAATAGTTTTTAATCACTTTTAATTAGCTTTAATTGCAAATAATTCAGAAAAGTTTCAAAAAAATAATTTTTCATTTTTCCTAAGTTAAGATAAATATAAAAAGACAAAAAAATATTTTTCTAGATTTTTCTTAGTTAAATTTTTATTTTTAAGTAATTTAATTAGTTTTTAATAGTTTTTAATTCCTAGAAAATAGAAAAATAATCAGAAAAATACAAAAATAGTTTTGAAAATTCTCTTTTGATATTTTAGATTTTTCCAAGTCATCATTTTATTTTTCTAGCTTTATTTCCTAATTTCTTGTATTTTAGGTTAATATTTAATAGTTAAAAATAGTTTTTAATTAATAATAATTAATTAAATAGTTATAAAAATAATTTTCTTTTTCTATAAATTTTCTTTTATCATTAGGTTTGTAAAAATGTCATTTTCATATTTTTAGGACTCTTATTTCTTAGATTTCACTTTTTATTTTGTACGTTTACGTAATTTTTATTTAAACGTAAGTTTTAAGTTTTAAACGTTCATCAATTTTAAAAATAGTGATAGCGTTTATTTAATATTTTTTATCTTTTTAACTTTCTTTAAATTGCATTTAAGCCCTTGTAGTTTATGTTCTTTTTCTGTAGTTATAATATCATCAATCTTCTTTCCCGTTCAAATCTCTCGATCACTATGCGTTAGGTGATCCATTGCATAGCTCGCTGGGACATAACGACCCGGGGAAACCCTATACTCCCCTGATCTTCATTGAATTCGTTCCTGAGCCGTTTTAAGCTTGTTACGGTCTGCCATTCACAAGTGGCAGGCTTGAGTGATAAAGCTTGACTGTTTGGGAGCGCACCAGAAAGGTCACTTCATGTTTTGTTGGGGGAGACAAAAACGAACACCAAAGTGTCAAGGTTGAAGAAACATGATGAAAGAGCTTCTCCCAGACTCCATTTTTAGCCATTCTCTCTTTTGGGTGCTTTGACCTAAACGCAAGGTAGGGTAGTAGGAAAAAGTAGAGCTTTATTTGGGAAGGTGGGTTTTGTTGGTATTAGAGGAAGAGATAAACGTGCGAGGAGGTGGGAGAGACAAAACAGAAAACGATAAAAAAGGAAGAGAGAGGCATATAGGCCGGCTAGAAGATAGGAGTAGGAATTTTATTTTTATGTTTATATCTCTTTTGTTTTATTATAGATACTGTATAACTTGTACTGCGTGTGTTGTCAGGTCTCTGCGTAAACGTACTCTCCGGGTGTCCGAAAAATATAAAAATTATATTTTTGGAAGCGTCTTCGGAATACTGTTATAAAATTACTAACGTCGGCTATGCTAGTTTATTTTTATATTTTAACTGTAATTGGTCGCGATTATAGATCGAAAAGAAAAAAAATCTAGCCGCAAAAAATCAGTAGGAAAATTTACGGGTTGTTATAGGTGGTGGGGTTTGCTGAGTATAGGTGGGAGCAGTATACGAGACAGTACTTTGAGGCACAGTACTTTGAGTTGGAGAAGCAGTACTTTTGGTCGAAGTACTGCCCCTTTTTTCAGATGATAGAAAAGCAATACTGTGAGACTTAGAACTTGTTTGACCATTCATCTCATGCTCATAGACCTTCAGATGATTGTAGAGATCATTAAAGTCCATAACATCCAAGCCTAGTTGTACTCTGATCATAGTAGCAATCACATGCCATGTAGATGGCAAACTCCTTAGAAACTTCATATTAGCATCTTCAACTGAAACTTGAGCTTTGTATAATTCCAACATGTTAAGGAGATTTTGAAATCTATCATATGCAGCATCAAGACTTTCTCTTTCACCTACAGTGAAAGTTTCAAACTGTTGTTTCAGCAGATTTCTGTGCATCTTTTTAGAAGCTTCATTCCCTCCAAATCTAGTCTTGAGAGCAGCCCAGAGCTGCTTAGCATCTTTAGCATCATGAAACTTGAGAAGATGACCATCTGGAATGGCAGATAAGAGAATGTTGAGAGCCTTCTCTTGATTCCTTAATGTTGCTGCTGGTAGGACTTCCTTAGGTGCTTTGGGTTGTCCAGGAACATCTACAGTTTCTAGAACTTCTTCATTACCATTGACAATTACATTCCATAAAGCATGGTCTGTAATGGCAATGTACTGCCTCATCTTCATACACCATAAGTCATATTCGCCCTTCTTGATTACAGGAATCCTCATTGAGGTGATGGAAGGTGGTGGAATAGAATCAGTCGACATCTTTAAGTTCTGTTGAAGGTTTTAGGGTTTCTTCTTAGTCAGATTTTCCACACAAGCTCTGATACCACTTGTTGGATCGATGTACTCTAACCAAACTAACTTAAATAGCTTGTTAAGGTTTAATAACCTCGGATAAATCCTAAGTTATTAACAGAGAAACACTGAGCAAACTCTATTAAGTATGCGGAATTTACTTAACAAAGCTAAGAAGAATAACTTTAACTATAAACGATTTTATTAATAACTCTAACTCTGCTTATTATGCAGATCTTTAACAACTCTAATAATATCGAACTTTTCTCTAAAACTCTAATAAAATCACGTACGTCTTATGCCAATCTAGAGGTCCTTTTATAGGCTCAAGGATACCCTAGTCGGTTTACAATTTGTAACCTTGTACGTCAAGTAATCTAACATAGAATATTCTAGAATTACAAGACTTTCTATAAACGAATAAAACAGTTCTTTGATCTTGCAGTACTTTGACTTCGTATGCAGTACTTTGACTTTATCATTTAGCAGTACTTTGACTCTTTAACTTTTCCAGTACTTTCATATCCCAACAAATAAGATACAAGAAGCAAGGATCAAATGAGTAATTTTATGAATAAAGCAAAACCACGTTCTCTAGCAGCAGGTCTCCACCTGTTTTTTCTAAACGACATTTTGAGGGTGTTTGGGTATGCGTTTTCATATGGATTATCTGCTTATTATGTTTGTGAAATGCAAATAATATATTGCGAGAGTTTGGCAAAGCAAACTCAATAACTGCTTAACTACATTACGTGTCATCCAAAACGTGGTTTTGTAGCAGTGGGTGGAGACTTTCTGTTGGGAAACACAATTGTTTTTCTTCAACAAAATTGTTGGAATGGTAGTCGGATTAGCATGATACGGCTAAGAGTGTGTGAGCCTATTGGGGGCACTCATGATGAACACTATAATACGTTCACGTTTAAGCTCAAGTATTGACCCGTTTGACCCGAGATACACTAGACCCAAATTCCACTTACACCAAGCGCAAATGGCTGGTCCATGGAGGGATGTTGGGGGAGGGTATTCGGCCTAGGTGGGTTGTGAAAGAATAAGGAATGCGAGTTAACTTGTGGGACAAGTTGAAGCCCATGTATTCTAGGGTTTTGGAGGCTATATAAACACCCTTACCCTAGCTCATAACATATGACTTACATCTTAATTCACAGCAGAAAAACACACCTTGATCTCACCTCTTTTCTGCTGATTAGAACCCTAAACTCGATTAGGGTTTCGGTTTTACCACTTTTAAACCTAAACTTGCATTGTTGATCCAAGGGTGGTTCGTAGGTTCTCTAGTGGTTGTTCTTGGTGTTTTCCCGATCAAAGCAGAAGTCAAAAGAGGTGTCTGGTTTTGCTTAGTTCTCGGGTAGAAAAGAAAGAAGTACATCGGGTTTTATTTACCCGATATCGGACAACTCTTGAAGTTGGTTCTTGGACACAAGAAGCAGTTGGTTGTTTGGTTTTGTTCGGGGTTTGAGCTATTGATAGTTAGTTGTTCGGGTAAACGTGATACGACAAGAACATCAGGTGTATTCGGTTTAACATGTTTGTGTGAGCACTCGTAGAGGTGATCGCGCTGATTACCAGTTTCTTGTTTTAACTTGCGGGTGACTACGCGGGTTAGTTTTCTTGTTTTCCTTTTACTTTAGTTTATTTATTATACGTGTTAATTGTAATCACTTTAACTAGATCCATTATTTGATGCGTACTCGTAGTTAATTGTTAACTTAGATTCATTAATCCCAACAGTGGCATCACGAGTCAACCCGTTTTTGTGATTATGGGTTACACGTTTTAATAAACACACGAAAAGGCTGCATGAAATCTAACTTAGTTATTTGTTTTATTTTTGTTTTGACAACTATAATGCAATACTTGTTAATAATTAATAGAAAATACCTAGACACAAATAAATTGAATTAATGGATAATTAGATACATAAAATTGCATACTTAAAGGTTAATTAGTTTGCCATGATTAATTTTATGTGTGTATTCCGGCTATAAGACCCACTCAATTGCTTTTTATGATGTATGGAGCGATCTAGGTATTGCACCTAGTGACGATCTTATGGTTCTCCTTTTGGGGAAGACTCGTGAGAGAACTCAGATCAATATGTGTTTATTAATGTCTTTGTTTATATGTTTGTGATTCCTTATGTGCATAATTGTTACATATTTTACACACCAAATTGCATGCAATATGGAATAATACATATCGAAATCATGACATTAGTAATGGTCTTAATATACACGCCTAAATACCATGCTCAGTATGACCTGCTATTTGATTCATGGAAAATTAATTTTGTAAAATTAAGTGACCTAATTATTGAAACAAGTTTTTCATGAAATTAAAAACTCGATGCTATGGACACTTGGGATGTACGACTCACTCACTAGAACATACTATTAGGGGGTTTTAAGGCGGTGCGCACAGTCACACCTAAAGGATTTTTGGTTATTGCCTCACATTGACCTGGTCCTCCACCTCCTTGTTAGTTCGATTGGAGCTACCGTGAACCATGATGATCACTACAGTCTCATTACTAAAAGCTTTTAAAATAAGTGTTACAAAGTTGTTTTGCATGATTCTTTGTACACGATTTTACCACATTTATGTTTATACCCTATGTGAAAATTTTAAGTCTATGCCAACCAACTAATAACACGTGCATTTGGATTGACCTTTTTGGTCAGACCTTAGGGCCATTCCAACCCATGGCGAATTTTGCTCATCAGTCAGACTTTTGGTGATATTTGCATGTTCTTACTTGGTCGACTTATTTCTAGTATGCTTGGTCAGACCTTGGACCCGAGGCATAAGATGAGACTAAACATGATCTTGACATTATTACTTGTTTACTAATGCCTTGATCAGTCTCTCAAGTCTAAGAATTGCATTTTATGCAATTAACGCTCGCCGCTTACCTTTTGCCCTACTTGTTTACACATTGGTCAGACCTTTGATAATAAGTGGGAGGTCAAGATGGATCTTAGTCTTATTAGTAATTCATTGGGTAGTTAATTCTATTAAGAAGTTAATTATCGAAAATACTAATTATTTGAACTTTTCTAAATTATAGATGACTACCTCAGTCGGAAAAAATTCGGTACTTAGGAGTTTCTTTGAGAAACAAAAACTCATTAGACCTAACTTCATTGATTGGTATCGCCAGCTTCGCATTATCCTGTAAGCTGAAGATAAGGAAAACTATTTGGAGCATCCCATTCCTGCTGCACCTGTTGCAGCTCCTGGTCACCAAGTCCCTCCCGAGGCTCTTGCAGCTCACACTGCTTGGGTCAAGGGGTCAAAGGACATTGCTGCCTTTATGCTTATGACCTTGGAGTTAGAGATCCAATGAAATATAACTCACCTTGGTGCATATGACATGCTACAAGAGCTGAAGTCTATGTTTGCTCAACAGGCAGAACATGAACTTCTTTAAACCGCGAGAGAAGTTCACGCGTGCAAGCAAAAAGAAGATCAATCTGTAAGCTCATATGTTCTCAATATGAAGAGCTACATTGACAACTTAGAGCGTCTCGGTCATCCCATCACTCTGAACTATGGAGTTAGTCTGATCTTAATTGGTCTTTCTAAAGAGTATGACACATTTGTGCAGAATTATAATATGCACAACATGGGGAAGACTGTGAATGAACTACATTCTATGCTTAAACAACATGAGCATACGCTACCCAAGAAAGATGCTGCACCTACACTTCATAATATACATGCGGGAAAGGTCCATAAAAACCATGGGAAAAAAACATTTAAGGTTGCTAAGGGAATCAAGGTAAGGGAAAGTACAAGTTGGCTTATACTCCTGAGCATAAGCCACCTTATGCTCCCAAGCCTAAGATTCCTCCACAACCCAAGAAGGATAACCCTGCTACGGACGCGACCTATCACCAATGTGGTGAAATAGGTCATTGGAGAAGGAACTGTCCCGTGTATCTCGCCATGTTGATGAAAAAGAAGAAGTTATATGTAGGAGCTAGATCTTCAGTTATTTTCACCATATAACTCTACTCTTTTCCTAATACATCTTGGGTTTATGACACGGGTTGTGGTACTCACATCTGTAATACTACTCAGGGTCTCAGGGGAAGTAGGAAGCTGAAGCCAGGAGATTTAATTATGTACGTGGGCAATGGTCGACAACCAGGAGTTGAAGCTATTGACGTTTTTCATTTATGTCTCTCTAGTGGATTGGTGGTGTTTTGAACAATTGTCATTATGCTCCCTCTATTACCAGAGGAATTATTTCAGTTTCTTGTTTGTTTGATGATGGTTTTGTTAATCGTTTTGAATAGAATAATGCAATTTCAGTTTCTATAAATAATGTTGTTTATTTTAGTGCTATCCCACTGGATGGTATTTATGAAATTGATATGTCTTGTTCTAAAACAAATGATAGTTCAATGTTTGCTGTTAGCAATAAAAGAGCCAAGTCTGCCTTGAACTCTACTCTCTTGTGGCACTGTTGTCTTGGACACATTAACAAGAAACGCATGGAGAAGTTGCAACATGATGGACTTCTCAACTCAACTGACATTAAGTCATTTGAAAAGTGCGTTTCATGCATGTCTGGTAAGATGGCAAGGAAACCCTATTCACATCAAGTGGAAAGGGCTAAGGATCTACTTGGACTAATACACACCGATGTATGTGGCCCATTTAGAACTGTGTCAAGACAGGGAGCAAGTTACTTCGTCCCTTTTACTGACAACTATAGTCGGTATGGTTATGTTTACTTGTTGAAACATAAACATGAAGTGTTTGTAACATTTAAGGTGTTTCAAAAGGAAGTAGAAAACCAACTCGGGAAGACCATTAAGTTACTACATTCTGATCGTGGAGGTGAATATATGAGTCAAGAGTTTTTGGATCATCTAAAGGAACATGGGATTATTGCCCATCGAACTCCTCCTTATACACCACAACATAATGGTGTGTCTGAGAGGAGAAATCGAACACTGCTAGGCATGGTTCGCTCCATGATGAGTCAAACTACTCTTCCAAAGTCCTTTTGGGATTATGCCCTTGAGTCTGCTGCACGCATTCTTAACATGGTTCCAACTAAGAAGGTTGATAAGATACCATACGAGGAATGGCAGGGGCAAGCCCCTAAGTTGTCTTACTTAAACGTCTAGGGTTGTGAGGCACTTGTTAAGCGTGATACACTTACCAAACCTGAAAACCTTGAACCCATATCTATTAAGTGTATCTTCGTAGGATACCCAAAGAAAACAATGGGATATTCTTTCTACCTTCCATCAGAGAACAAAGTTATTATTGCTCAAAATGGCGAGTTCTTTGAGAATAATCTCTTGGATCAAGAAGCAAGTGGAAGTCTAGAAGATCTTGAAATTATTCAAGATGAAGATACAAATCCTTCTATAGACACTAACTTAGGTCATGATGAGGATGATCAAGAAATTAATGAACCTCAGAGTGATATCATTCCCATTCGTAAGTCCACTAGGACATGCCGTGCTCCAGATCGAATGTGCTTATACGTCAATGCTGGGGAACATGAGTTAGGGGATCTTGGTGAACCCAATAAATATAAAGCTGCATTGCTGGATCCTGAATCCAAGAAATGGCTTGATGCAAAGAATGTGGAAATGCAATCCATGAAAGACAACGAAGTCTGGGAATTAGTTGAGCTTCCTCATAACTGTAAAATAGTTGAAAGCAAGTGGCTTTTCATAAAGAAGACTGACATGGATGGTGCAGTACACACCTTTAAAGCTCGTCTCGTAGCAAAGGGCTTCACTCAAACCTACGGGGTTGATTATGAAGAGACCTTTTCTCCTGTTGTAGACATTAGAGCTATAAGGATTCTTATATCCATAGTTGTGTTATATGACTATGAGATTTGGCAAATGGATGTCAAAACCGCCTTCCTCAATGGACATCTTTCCGAAGAAGTCTATATGGTGCAATTTGAGGGTTTTGTTAATCCAAAATATCCTAACCGGGTATGCAAGCTTAAGCTGTTAGGAATTAGAAAATTCCATAGTAAAAGAGTCGGTCACCCCAAGTGTTATCTAGCATAAGTTAGCTCGTAGACAAATCATTAGTTACGTTATTTAGCAGTTTATTAGTTAGTCTGTAGCGTAGTTTAGTTTAGAGCAACACCGTGGAGGAAGGACGGGTCTTTACCCACTGTATGCCTGATCCACAGTCCGATAGGAGGACGTATAAGTTGTAACTATAAATACCCCTTCCATCCATGGAAGGGGTGTGGCTTCTTTGAATAAACCTTTCATTTTCTTAAGCAACTCTCTTCAAGGAACCTCCTCTCAACTCTCTTCATCTATCAAAATGGCTTACTTGTTTAATCACAATCCTAGACCACCCGAATCATCTAACAACATAATATTTACGATCCAACAATTGGTACCAGAGCCAAGGTTGTGTTGTTTTGTTGATTCGTATGGTTCTTAATGCGGTTTGTGTGTTGTGTTGATTTATTGATGTCCTTTGAATCTTGTTAAAACTGTCTTGTGTACTTTGTGTGTCGAAAAATTTTGTTTTCCAACTTTTAGTGACATCAGTTTCTAGCAAGTTTGTGTATCTTTTGGTCAAAAGGCATATAGTCCGTTCAATATCATTCACTGTTTTTGGCTCAATATTTTGTCCACTGATTGTGTTCTTCTTTATATGGGTTTTGGTACCAAATCGTAAATGAATATCAGTGGTCTTGTGGTCAAGTCATCATGGTCATATTGGGTCAAAATGGGTAAAATGCATATCCTGTTAAGCTTTCTTTTTCCGGGTGTAATGCTAATAGAAAATATGGTCAAGTTTTTTTTAATGCGAGTTGGTCTTTCTTGCTTGCGAGTTAGCGCATTATTAACTGCGAGTTGAATGATAAAACGTCCAGATTATTTGAACATGTTGCGAATTGTCATTTTTTATGTCATGAAGCGAGTTGGTCGGAGTTGTTGAGTAAAAAAGATGCGAGTTTAGAAAGATGCGAGTTGGGTACTGGTTCAGTTTCATGCGAGTTACTTAACTCGCATTTGGTTTTATTGCACTTTGCTATTGAGCGAGTTGCTATTGATTTAATGTCAAAAGCGAGTTGTTATGCTGCCCAAATGAATGCGAGTTGATTAATTAAGCTAGTTGGATCAAGCGTGTTGTCATTATTTTAAAAAGATGCAAGTTTTGTGACCGATGCGTGTTAACTGAAAGGAAAATGAAGTATGAAGTGTGACTAAACCAAGACTACTCAACCACAATAAGACTTAAACCATATTCTATACAACTCAACACAAATACCATCATCAAAACCAAAAGACTCAGGAACCTCAAGCCGTAACCTTCGTTAGTCCATAGTTTTCAACTGATCCAATACCAACAACAAAATGACCCTAAAACACCTTATCAGGTCCGAATCTATTAATCCCATATCAAAGAACAAAATAAAAACATCTAAAGATCTCAGATTGGTGTTCGAAATTATTTGCTTCAAATCGTTAAAAGTATATAAACACCACCTCATCATAGATCAAGATCATGTAAAGCCTAGATTCATCTCTTTCTTTTTCGAATATAATGAAATAAATGTAACAAATATGTTACTTTATTCCATTGGTTCGTTTATGACCTCAAACAAAACACATTTTAAAGATTATATACCTACCTTGAACTTCAGTTTGGTCTCGAGGCCGGTCAAAATCGTGCCATCCCTGTGGCTATGTCATATCTCGTCTCTTTACCATCCCTATGGCTACAATGGATATAAGATTTGAAACATATTGGTGAGAGATGGGGCGGACTGATTATGTGGTGAGATTAGGGTTTGATTTAAAGTTTGATGGAGATTAAATGTGTAATCTGTGGTGAGAGATTGTGATAATTTGATGAGGGGCGGATACTAATTGAGAGAGATTTTAGGGTTTGTCAAAATTAGTTTGTGACTGCGTTTGTTAGTGAGGTGAGAAAGTTTAGGGTTTGTTGTGGGATAAGGAATATTAATACCCCGAATGTGTAGGGTTTGTGTGCTCTAAGCCTCTAATGTTGAAACGGACACTTTATGGGCCGAATGTTATTGAAGGACTTGTTTATGTTTCACTTAGGCCGAATATGGTGTTAATTTGGACTTGGACTTGATGCTTTCTAATAACCGGACATTATTGTGTTTCTTATGGGCCTCACATGGTTGCAACGAGTTTGTATAATGGATTAAGAATGGGGCACGAACATACACTTTATCACATGGGCCCGAAATGATATACTTGTATATGATGAAACGTTATTTGGATTCTAAATCATTTTGACGAATGTACTCGAATGGTGTCATGTTGAACTTTATTTGTATATTATCTTATGTTTCGTCTCAGCTTTGAGATCAATGGATCTATGATGGGTTCTTGAACTTGGAAGTTGGATTTTGATATATAGGATATATTGAGGGTATGTGTCTATTTTGAATATAACAACCACGTGATTCGTTTATTTCATGAGATATATTGGGCTGAATATCATGTTGCATTTGGACTTATGATTTGGGATCGGATTTTTGAGAATTGATTATTTGACAAAGACTCATGATGATAATGGACTCGAAAAATGGATTTTAAATCAGATGTTTATTGGTGATATGAGAGTTGATAATGAGATTGGGCATGATGATGAGATTTGTTGTGTTTTGAGATTTGGTACTTTGGTTTATACCTTTCCACGAATAACATTATGTCACGGCTTTAATTGATTTTAGAAAAGGTTGACTACGGGGTTGTTTGTACGATATTTCTTATTTGACTTTGAAGTGAGGTTTTTCGGGCGCGTTTACTTATCTCGTCTTCTTTCTTTCTACCCTTCCGCGAAGATGACTTGTTTGGACGTTTATTGAGTGTGATAAAGACTTGGCTATTTAGTTGCGTTTGTGATTCTTTCTCACTTAACCCACAACGTAGCTATCACTTCGGTGTCTCACGCAGTTGAGGATACGTCAAGAGGTTTGTACATTGGGTACACCGTTTCTCTTTCACAAGGATTAGTACATGTTTAAGTAACAAATCTGGGGAATTTTACTTCATCATCAAGTTTGGCATATCGGGTCTACTTCTCCATGTGGTCACAACAATAGCCGACAGAATTTGTGAACGATGTGTTTTCCAGAGTGTTCATTGGATGGTTGTTGATGTTGATGATGTTGGACAATGAATCGTTGATGAACCGCTGCATGTTCCCCTAAAACAAATATTCACTGAAACCAAAGTCGTCATTACACATTCAAGCTGACATTGTTTACGGTTTTGTCTTGATTTTGTAAAATCCCACGAAAGAACCTATTTCTCGGTTTAAATCATAGACTTGTAAAATCCCGTGACAACGGAAACATCCTGGTATTAGTAAAGTGCATTTCCGGATCTATCTTACGGTTTATTCTTGGTTTTGTAAAATCCCGCGAAAGAAACTATTTCTCGGTTTAAACCATAGAGTTGTAAAATCCCGTAATGATGGAACCATCTTGGAGAAGAGAAAGTGTAAATCTGGTGGTGCTATGGTTTCTGCTTTGAAGAAGGGATAAAAGGGTGTACTTCATGAATTGGACGTGTGTTTGAATATTCGTCATGGCAGTTTGGTTATTACTTGGTTTTACGGGGTTATGTGCTTTTAACCATGGTCGGGATGAAACCATTATCAAAATTCGTTTAAATGTCAAAGAAGGCTAGATTTGAGCAGTTAACCAGAAAAAGTGACAACGGCGTTAATTCAGTATTATTTATTTGAGGTTGAAGTGAATTATCATGGGCGAGTGTACTTAGTATCTGAAGGTATCGGGGATGGTTGGATGAAGATTCTTCATGATCCTTGTTCGAGCTTATTATCAAAAACAAAGACCTGGAAATCTAGTTATTGTTGGGTGTCTTTTACCTTTTCTTTTACCACTTGGGGGAATTGGGCTCATACCACTACAAAATAACTATCACTTTAAGGGGTTACGTTGTAGTGCTCAGTGTCACATTCAATTGTGGATTTTCAAGAGGTAATGTACGTTTATACTTGATGGTTGGTTGGATGAAGAGTATAGAGTACTTAGAGAGTACTTAGAGATGCTAATGGAAATCGGCACCGCTCTTTGTTACATATGTGCAAGTATAAGTCACGAGTTCGGGTTAGTTTACTTCAGGGTCAAATTCATCATATTGGGTTTTCTCCATCAGCTGTCACGACATATAGCCTACTGAATGATAATGGGGTTGATTACAAGTTTGCCAAGAGTAGATGAAAAGAGAGAGAATTATGACGTCTGTTCACATCAGTTCAGGCCTCGTACTTCAACATTATGACGTCTGTTCACATCAGTTCAGGCCTCGTACTCCAAAGAAAAGAAATATGTACGTTTCAGTGCGCATTATCTTCGAAAGAAGAGAAATCTTCTTATGACGTTTGAAAAAATCAGTTCAAGCCTCGTACTCTAAAGAAAAGAAAAGTGTACGTTTCAGTGCGCTTTATCTTCTGAAGAAGAGAAATCTTCTTATTATGACCATTCTCATCAACATGCTTCATACTTTTTCCATGCGCTTCAGTCATCAAGTCAACCGGGCTACCATTGATTGTTTTCTTATTCAACTTGCTCAACTATAATGACGATGGTGACATCATGTGCTAATTTTGCGGGGGAGAAGTGTGAATAGACTACATTTGTTGAAGATATTCACTTGTTTAATCAAGAATGGCAACTCCGTATGCAATTCTTGAGGGGGAGAAGAAGTGTGAATGTTTCGCATTGTTGATTGCTATTTGAGAATATAAATGGTCATACGGCTTTAAACTCATGTAAGAACCGAGCTTCTTCTTATCGGGTCATCTTCACATGGAGTTTTTCTCTTCTGAGAGCCGTTGGTTGACATCTTCACTCGGATTGATGAGTTTATCGACAAAGTGCTTCCGGTTAATGCTTCACGTATACATCAACATGATGATTCCGAACAATCTCTCTATTCTTGTTTGATGTGATTGGTAGTTTGGTGTTACCATCTTGTGTGTTCGTTGCGGCCTGATTGCTGATTTCCTTGATGAACATCTTTCTGTTCTTGTTTGATTGGGAGGGATTTTAGTTAAGAGGATTTGCAAGATGTAAGTTAATTGGGATGCTTTTTGGTGGGATGCTTTTTGGTGTGAGTTGAAAATGTTAACTATCTATTCCCCAACTGCACAATCTTGAAGAAGGTCGAGTCTACAGTCTGTTCTACATTTTCTGCTACATGTTAGAAGACTAAAGACGAGTTGCATTTAACGATCTAAAGACTTCTTCTTAATCTGGGCATCTATCAAACAGATTGTCGGTTTAGGGGAGAGCACTAATTGGGAGAGTGTTATAAGTCAGATTCTATCCCCAATTAGACTTGCTCATATTCTTTAGCAGTGACTCCTCGAGATGTTGTTATTGACTATTTCACGTATTGGATATTTGACACAAGTTGATTACTTCGGAGTTAATCATTTATCACTTATTTGAGATTGAATTTGACTTTCACAAAGGCGTGTTCTTATTTGATAACTTGCTCGGGCTTAAGAATTTGAGTTGAAGACTTGGTTTATCTAGTTACCAGCAGTCGAGGTGGATGGTTGAAGACCTGGTTAACTATCACTATTAGGAGTTACTTTGTTTTACTCAGTGTCACACGCATATGACGGTGTGGATAATCGCAAGAGGTGTTAATGTCTCATACTTTGTTTGGGTAGTGAGTACTTATAGATTTGCTTGAAGCATAAAATCTCTACACCGTTCTTCCATCATTAGGTGCAAGCTTAAGATACAAATGTGGGGAAGTTGACTTCAGTTTCAAGTAGGGTATATCGGTTTTTCTTCATCAGTGGTCACTTCAAATTGTCTACATAAGGGTTGATAAAAATAGTCAGAGAGAGTCTTCAGCAAGTTGATTCTCACAAGAGTTCAAGTGTTCTTCTCATAAAGATTTCAAGTATTTGGGCTTATATTTGTTGCTGATTCTGAAGTATCAAAACCAGAAAGGGGCAAGGAGACACACATCTAAACACAAAGCGAGTAAACTTGATGAACTTAATACTTCTAAGTAACTGAAGATATCTCGGGAAGACAAATGTTATTACCGCAGAGAAACTCAAGGTATGACTCATGGCGAGTAAACTTGATGAGCTTAATACTTCTAAGTGATTGAAGATATCCCGGGAAAACAAATGTCATGACCGCAGAGAAACTCAAGGTTTTACTCATCAAGGCTTTTAGTGTTAGTATTCCAACGACGTGGGGGAAGTGATGTAAAAGAAAGCTTCTGAAGATAAAAGAGGTACACAAGTGCGACATATTCAGGGGAGATAAATGTGTAACATGAGGAAGGTGTTATCAGTTATTCTTTCGGTGGGAATGTGCGTACTTCGGATTCTTGAGCTTCATACACGATCATCAGGGAAGAAAATTGTGAACATGAGGAGGTGTTTTCATTCCCCTCATGATGTGTATTCGGGAGAGCTCTTGGGTATTGGTGTACTTCGGGTTCTTGAGCTTCATACACTATCATCAGGGACGAAAGATGTGAACATTGGGGAGGTGTTCTTCATTACCCTCATGATGTGTATTCGAGAGAGTTCTTGAGCATTATACAAAGAGACTGACTGCATCAATTCAACTACTTGGGGGAATTGTTCTCTTGACACCTTTTGGAATGGATTGCTTCAGACTTCAGTGGAAAAGGAATTTGAGAAGATTATTTAAGTGTGGGATGAAACGTTGCTGTTCTTCTTTTAGATGATATAACCCCGAACGGAGAACCTCGATTATCGTTCTTAAATGGAGCAGCGGGATTTATGATTATGGTGTGCTTCTTCGTGCACCTGGCTAAAGCAAGCTTGAAATAGAGCTTCGAATCTGCTCATCTTAAGGATTTTCGGTTTGGGGGGAAGCTGTCAGAGTCTCACTTTCAGATGGTTCAATTTCTCACAATTCAAGAGCCCTGGAAGCTTTGGTGGTGAATGTTTAAGAGTTGATGACTTCTATCTTCTACGACGTGCTGCTCGTTATCCTTATCTCGGTACTCGTATCATCATCTTCTTTAACTATATCATCTATTCTATCTTTGTAAATATTTTTCAAAAACCAAATACAAAAATATAAAACCAAGAAAAAGAAAATAGAAAAATATAAAACCAATAAAACCCATAAAAATCAGAAAATTTCAAAAATACAAAAAATATGTTTTCTCAAGACATGTCTTCTGGTATCGATAACATCTACGGTCTTAGAAATGTCATTCAATAATGGCACGGGACTTTAGATGAAGTTCGAGCAGGAGGTGCAAATATTTCTTTCTTAACATGTCTCAAACAATGGCTTACAGTTATTTCAGACTGTGACCCGCGCTAAAACCATGGCTTGCTATTATTTCTGATAGCAACCCGCTCTTCAAAAGAAAGGAAAGTGCTGCGCTAAACTAATTTTCGAATATTTCGTGCACTTATCCTAAAACAAAACAAGGAAAGTATGTCGAAGGACTGCTGTTCCTACACAAATGGTTTTCCGTCTAAAATTCTTCAGAAAAATATTTGTTGTTTTAAAAAATGGTGGTAAATGAGTTGCTTAAAATCAATCTTATTCAGAGTTTTCGAAATAAATTGATAACTCAATCAATGACTTCAGCGCTGTTAAACTTTTCAGTAAATAAGTCATTGATTGAGGGGGAGAATGTTTTCAAATCTATATCATCTAACGGGCTTTCTAATTATCCTAATATGCTTAATTAAAAATGATGTTAGCCTGTGTTGAAGGACTAGGTGCCTAGGATATGATTGCTAAGATTAGATGATTAGAGTTTGATGAACACATTATTCCCATACATTTATAGGATCTGATTGATATGTTGCATTGACTTTTATTAGTCGATTACTGTTTGGGTGATGTCGACCACCATATATCTGTGTGTGTTCGCTAACGTATGCAGGTATATTGGTATAAAAGAATGTTCCCGATCCGGATCCCACAAATGAAGATGATTGGATGCCGAAAGGAAAGGGTAACTATTTCTTGGGTTGACAAATGAAGAAACGGAGCTTAATTGGACTTCAATGGAGAGTTGGCATAAATGCAACGTAAGAGGTCTCACTGCATCAGCAGATGGTTTTCTTCTAAGTGATTGAAGAAACGGAGCTTAATTTGACCTCAGTTGGCATTCAAAATGCAACGTAAGAAGAAGTCTCACTGCATCAGCAGACGGTTTTCTTCCAAGCCCTACAGCAACAACGGAAGCTTCTCAACCACCTAATGTATCTTTGTGCAGGACAAGTAGCGAATGATACCATTTTTTTGAAAACTTTGAATAATATTGTTTTTGAAGATGGAAAAATATTGTTTTGAAAATAAATTAGACTAAATTTTGAAAATCACCGGACTTCATTTTATCAAAACATAAGTAACTCAATCATTGACTTATGTCATGGATTGAGGGGGAGTGTGATTTAAAATAAAATATTTTCAAACGATATTTCTTCACAAAAGTTCCGCTTTGTACAATATAAGTGGTGATATAAAGATTTAATGTTATGTCATGGTATGATTTTCTTTAAAACTCAAAGATCTGTCAAAATGAATTTTTTTTTCTGTTCTTGTTTGATTGTGAAATTGTTTTGTTTTACTTAAAAGATCTCTTAAAAACTATCATACCTGACACTAACAATCTTTAATGTCTTAAAATGGTCCTTATCTGTCATCTTTCAAAATTGAATCTTGCCACGTCTTTCCCCAAATTTTTCTAAATGATTTAAATCAGTTGGGATCACAAATCTCAAATGGTTTGATATTTCTGATCGGGGTAGAGATCGTGATTTAAATCTCAAATCTGTTTTTAATGGAATTGGTTTTAGTCCTTTAAAGGCACTCCTGCCTCCATGTGCCAAACGATTTCAATATACATAATGCACATGTTGAGGAGGAAGATTTATCCAAAAACCAGATGAGTATTTAAACAAGGCCACATTTTCTCCCATGTTTTCTAAACCTAATTAAATCACTTGGGATCCAAAATCTCAAAGGGTTTGATATTTTTGATCGGGGGAGAATTTGTGATTTAATAATGAAATTTGATAAAAGGTGATCGTTTTGATTTAATTGTGCAGGCTGCTCTCTCATATGTGCTAAACGCTTTCGAATCTCGAAGCACATTTTGAGGAGGAGCATAACTATCGAGGTACAAAAGCTTTTTAAAGTTATTTATAAAGTACCTTGATTGAGTTTTCAAATGGTTTCTTAATGGCTCTTGTGATTGTGGATGTGCTTCAAATTAACTCTTGCCTCTATGTGATATAATTATTTCAAATATCCTATGCACATATTGAGGGGGAGAATTTACCAAAGAAAATCAAATGGCCTTTTCGTATGAAAATTGTGATCAAAGAAAATATTTCAAAGTCCTCTTGCCTCCTTGTGCTAAGCAATTTCTAAATCATACGCACATATTGAGGGGGAGGTTTTCTAAATGATCAAAACTATTATGGTACAAAATGCTTTGATCTCGTATCACAAGTACCTTGATTGTTTTTCCAAATGATTTTTCAATTGGTTTCATGGAAGAATGAACTGTACCAAAAGACCAACCATTTTACTTTATGTATGGAGTTATAAGGATGGTTAGGTTAGGTATTTGTTCCCACGATCCAGCCAGAACAGGAGGGATCTACCCAGGGACAATCCACTAGATAGTGTAGAGTCCTTAGGTATGATGAAAAAAGGAGAAAAATGAGAATATGGGAAGAGTGCGGACTGAGACTGAGCTAGTACTGGAATAAACCCAAAAAGGTTCTAGTTATGAAGTCTCGGTAAGCACTGAAAGAGTTGAAGAATGAAAAAGAAATGAATATGAAAAGGGTGAAAAGAAATAGCCCTCCAATAATTCAACCTTAGGGCAGTAACCGGGTTCAATACATATGCTACTAAGTGGTTACTAAGGTAACACTGGTATTGAAGACAAGACGTCATGGACCCAGTGACGCACTGCACTACAACTTCCCAAGCCACTCAAGTTCCTCTCAAAAGGGCTTGTTTCATTCTCACGGGGAACCGACATAATCTATCGACTTTCTCTTAGAGATTGTTGATATTGAAGAAGGAGACCCTCTCCCTAGTCTCCGGCACAGGAACCAAAAATGCACAATTGAGTCTAGAGCCAAGAGATCATCCACAATATCTCGTTAGGACACTAAATTCATGAAGACTTGCTGTTTCACACAATGTGGAAAGTAAGTATATAGTAAGTATATATTAAGAGTGGTATGTAAAAGTATTCACAATGAAGATGGAAATCCTTCTAGAGCCAACATCAAACAAGCTCTTGGTGGGTGACATGTGAGATCTTCTCATAAGATCAAGCTTGTGACAACTGGATAGAAACGATGGGGAGATTCAATCTTGAATCAACCTTGGTCCAGGAAATGAATTGACGAATACTTTTGGAAAAACCGTTCGATGTGCAAACCTTCTTTTCTCTAGCACGTCGAATGTGTATTCATATTTTAAAACACAAAAAGTATCTCTGATTGAAAAAATACTTTTAGAAAAACCGTTCGATGTGCGAATCTCTTCTTTTCGCTAGCACGTCGAATGTGTACTCATTCTCTAATACAAAAAGTATTTTGAGTGAAAATTGATCTTTCTCATAAAACCTTCGTCGTATTGCAAAACTCTTTCTTCAAGCAATACGCGATTGTTTTTCAAATCATTTTTCATCAATCAGTGAATCTCAATTTGCTGGTTCACTCACTCCGTGTTGTCTTCTTTGAGACGTTCCGGTTTGAGAACAGCTAGAACAGCTGCGAAACCCTGTCAAGGAGATTCTTAGGAATCCTACCTGTTCATAGGCAGTACTTGTACTGATCAACGGGGAACCGTGGGCCGTGTACCTCAATTTGCAGGTACATTTGGACGGTTGCAGCTGATTAGAATTGAGGAGTCAATCCAAAGCCGCATGCTCACAGCATCCTCACTTAATTGAAGAAATCATGACTGGTGCATATCTACATAACCTAGCTCTGATATTTCATACTATGCTTCTACTTCGCTGCTACAAATATCATGAGCCAGTAAAGCTTCCGCTACTCTGATGGAAAGATGTCATGATTCAAAAGTGTGAGCATGTCGGTCAGAAAGTCACAACATCACATGAAGGCAACACAACTATGGATGATCCAGAGAGATTTGTTGTGGCTGATGATCTCAAAGAAAGCTCGAAGATCATCAAAGATGTGGATCAGTTAAAGGCCTCCACTGAAAGTACAAATCAATGCGGACTTTGAAGAATCGCTACTAAAGCACAAAGATTGAGAAATTGATGAATTCAAGTCTACGAGCTCAAGAACAAAGTCAAGAATAGAATGCTAGGATTCGAAATGTAAAACATGGGGTGACCTCCCTTAGGGGGAGATTGTTAGGAATTAGAAAATTCCATAGTAAAAGAGTCGGTCACCCCAAGTGTTATCTAGCATAAGTTAACTCGTAGACAAATCATTAGTTACGTTATTTAGCAGTTTATTAGTTAGTCTGTAGCGTAGTTTAGTTTAGAGCAACACTGATAAGGTTTTAAAAGGTACCATTTTGAGGGGTCGTTTAAGTCCTTATTTGATCACTTTTGTATCCGTTATTGCTTAATATCGTTCCTTTTCAATTTTTAGGTCTCTTGAAGGCAAAATACTGGAATGGCACTTATTTGGACGAAAAGGCGCGAATATATGAAGAAAATGGCCAAAGTCAAAATCGAGACACTCACAGTTGCTGAAATTAGAAGGCGACGGCGTTAGGTGCTAATTGCGACGCCGTCCCAAGATTTTTGTGACGGTTCAGAACTCAAAACTCGTATTTTCAAGTGACGACGTCTAGTTGTGAAAGAGTAGGCCGTCGCTACTCAGACGGCCTAGATGCAATCCAGACGATGTCAGAAGCTGAAGAGGACGGCGTCACGGACATAAGGTGACGCCGTCGCAAGGTTAACGTGGCCAAGACGAAACCCTAATGACGGCGACACGACGGCGTCACTAAACATAAGGTGACGCCGTCGCATATGTAATCTTATATATAGAATCCGAATTTTTCAGTTTTTGGGGAGAGTCTTTTGGAGTGAAAACCTAAAACCGAACCTAAGGTGTCTTGTACAGTATTTTAGGGTTTTAAACCCTATCTTACATCAAGATAAGTCTTTACTTCATTAATTCAATTATGTCTTTGATTATTTGTGCGTATGCTTGCATGTTTTCCATGTCCGGCTAATTTATTTGTGTGTTTGCTTAGGAAGTATGAAACTTAATTATTGAATATTGATTGGTTGTTTCTTATCTTAGTTGATTAATGATCTAGTAATGCGATAGGTCATTCGTTGTGTACTTAATGCTTGATTCATCTTTGTGAACCTTAGAATATAATTACCTGAGTAGTTGTAAGCTAAACCATCCAAAGAGTGCCTTAGAGTAGGAGTTTATCATCCCTAGTGGGTTTGTAGACGAGACCCTTTGGTAAGTTCAAAGAGTTAGGGAGAAACGCATACCCTACAACTTTAGACACACAACGCAACTAAGAATAAGGAAGTGACAATTCAACCATCAGTAGGAGATAATTAAGGAGTAGTACAACCTAAGTAAACACATCTTTAAACTATCATACGAGCACACATTAATTAGACATAGACTCCCACAACCTTAGTTTAGATAATTAGATAATAGTAGAGTAATTGGTAGAAATACCAACCCCCCCCCCCAAATCCAATACCCGAGATTCGTACCTTTCCATTTCATAAAATATAAAAATACAAAAAATAATCTTCCTCAACCTTAACCTTAGCGTAGTAACTCCTTACTAGCATTCCTATTCCCCTAGAGAACGATATCAATACCCGTGGCTTACCCTAATTACTACACTACAACGATTAGGTTCACTGCCTAGGGTGTTATAAAACTTGCTCGAAGAAAAGGAAGTTTCCTTGACCCCGAACGACGCGTGTAGCGTTATCAAACACCGTGGAGGAAGGACGGGTCTTTACCCATTGTATGCCTGATCCACAGTCCGATAGGAGGACGTATAAGTTGTAACTATAAATACCCCTTCCATCCATGGAAGGGGTGTGGCTTCTTTGAATAAACCTTTCATTTTCTTAAGCAACTCTCTTCAAGGAACCTCCTCTCAACTCTCTTCATCTATCAAAATGGCTTACTTGTTTAATCACAATCCTAGACCACCCGAATCATCTAACAACATAATATTTACGATCCAACATAAGCGCTCCATTTATGGACTTAAGCAAGCATCTAGGCAACGGAATAAACGTTTTTATGATGAGATTGAGAAATTCGGTTTCACTCAGAATCAAGATGAGCCATGTGTATATCAGAAAGCTAGTGGGAGTTATGCAACTTTCCTAATTCTATATGTTGATGACATATTGCTCATGGGAAACAACATTCCAATGTTACAAGATGTAAAATCCTATCTTGGAAAATGTTTTGCCATGAAAGATCTAGGAGAAGCTGCATATATTCTTGGAATCAAGATCTACAGAGATAGATCAAAACGATTAATTGGGTTATGTCAAAGTGCTTACATTGAGAAAATTTTAAAAAGATTTTTCATTGAGAATTCCAAACGAGGAACTATCCCAATGCAAGATGAGCCTAAATTGAGTAAGTTACAAGGTGCTGAGACACGTGCTGATAAAGAGCGCATACAAAGAGTTCCCTACGCCTCGGCTATATGATCTATTATGTATGCTGTGAGTTGTACTCGTCCTGATGTTGCGTTCGCTCAAAACATGACAAGCCGATTTCAACAGAATCCAGTTGAACTTCACTGGACTGCTGTTAAGAATATTCTTAAGTATTTGCGCAATACTAAGGATATGTTTATGGTTTATGGAGGTGATACGAAACGAGAGCTCAGGGTTTCTTGCTACACTGATGTTGATATCTGACATATGTTGATGACCTAAAATCTTAAACTGGATATGTATTTGTTTTAAATGGAGGTGCTGTTGACTGGAAAAGCACAAAGCATAGTATTTTTGCAACTTCATCTACAGAAGATGAGTATATAGCTGCTTATGATGCATCTAAAGAGGTTGTATGGATTTGAAAATTCATTTATGGGCTTGGTATTGTTCCCACAATTGAAGAACCTATAAATATGTATTGTGATAATACTGGAGCTATTACTATAGCTATTGAAAGTGGAATCACCAAGGGTGCTAGACATTATCGCGCAAAATTTCATTATCTTCGAGAAACCATGAAATGGGTAACGTGAAGATATTAAAAGTTCACACAGATGAGAATCTAGTTGATCCATTTACGAAGGCTTTAGCATATCATAAGCATTCTAAATTGACTAGGGGTATTGGTTTGATATCAGCTAGTAATCTCATGTAAATCTGTGTGTAATTAGTATTTGGATAATTTGGAATTGTAAGACAGTTTTACTTTTTGATAAATAAAGATACGAGGTATTTGTTATTTTATTCATATAATTTTCTATTCCATATTTTCATGTTTATTTCATGAAATGATTTATCATTCTAAATATGTCCATTGTCGGTTAACAATATGGGAATATTGTTATGCAAGGCAAATGTGAGTGTTGGTTATATTCTGTGAGAATGTGGATTGTTCCCGCCAAACTCATGTGTATTCACAAGGGATGTATATTGGATACCCCAAATTTCAAACATTTACTTTTGGATCCTTGTCATGAGTAATATGTTGGAATGTTTGTTAAGTCATCCCAAGACTTGATATACAAGCAAGTTCTGTTATGTGTGGATATCACTTTTGTAAGTATATGTCAAACGCTGTCTAGAATAAGGTAGTTATAAAAACTATATTCCGGATTGATGTGAAGCAGCATCCACAACACTTGTAGTCAACAAAGGATTTGTTACTCCACTTGATATGTGCAGAAAGGTACCATGGGTCCACTCCAGAATTAATTAGACAGTTGTTCGGCCTAACCCAAAGGGTAATGCAAGATGATTTTTGATTACAATTGGTATATCTGAATTAAATTCTATAACGAGAATCTAAATGGTTAAACTATATGGAATGAGTTAGGATCCATATCCATGGTTTAACGGTATCTATAACAAAGGATGATAAAAGCAAGACATGAATGACCAGGCTATTGAGAAAGATTTATGAAGCTATATCTCAGACACCTTTAGTTAAATAACGAGTGAGAGCATTGCTAGACGTTTCCGTCGTTGGGATTTGTGTTATCTGCTACTCCAACTCCCAAGTGGGAGCTGTTGGAATGTGTAACAACTCGTAAATTTCCATATCGAATTTCGTGGCTATTTTTTTCTTTCGTTTCAAACTTTAAACACGCCAAAGTCACGGGATATTTTTTACCTCGACCTCGATAATAAAAATTATATAAAATAATTATATAATAAACTTTTATACTTTTATATTTCACCGGGCCTCTAAGCCCAAACCCGATCCACACCTATTTCTCATCTTGGGCTCGAGTGCTAGCAAATAACCCAACACTTTTATCTTTTCCATTGAACCTAGCCCACCAATTCATGTCCTAGCCCAACACTTCCAATAAATTGGTTAGCAAATTATGAATACAATTTATTTGTAAAACTCTTCACGTATTGATGGCCAAAGCACGCAAAACAAAACAACACCCTTAGTCTATGCATTATTCACGTGCGTGGCAAAACACAAGAATCAAACTATCCCTTTTAGTCATCATACGTAGAGACAAGATGTTTTTGTTTTTTTCTTTTTTTTGTTTCTGTGACCCCCAGCAGCGAGCACCAAAACCAATTCAATCTTTGGTCAAGAGTACATGCATGCGTGTGACAAAAAAAGAAAACAAAACCAATGGCCTCCCCATTTCTGTGAACCCAGCGTGCCAACAAAACAAAACACAAACACAAATCAAATTCCACCTTTTGTCTTTATTTATGTAGCGTATGTGTGCAAGCAAGGGAGACAAAAGCAAGTATCAAGCCACTCTACACTAATTTTATAGTATTAAGCCTAAACAACATATAACTATTTAACATCTTTATCCAAAGGTTCTTATGTTTCTTGCTTCATGTTGAGGAGACAACATCAAAACGTGCCCCTCCATTTCTTGCTGAGATGTCGTGCAACACAAATCACACCTTAGTTATGTATACCATGCGTACAAAGAAGAGACAAAACACAAA
This sequence comes from Chrysanthemum seticuspe, assembly GCA_019973895.1. Taxonomy (NCBI): domain Eukaryota; kingdom Viridiplantae; phylum Streptophyta; class Magnoliopsida; order Asterales; family Asteraceae; genus Chrysanthemum; species Chrysanthemum seticuspe. The sequence continues at coordinate 338,583,319 of BPTQ01000007.1, forward strand.
CCTAAGCTATTTCCCTAGCCCACCTACACACAATCTAGTAGTGTGAGTGTTTCTTTTTTTCGTTTCTGCCAACCCACGACCAAAGCAAAACCATGCATGTTTTTCTCCTATATAAACTAACACAAGCTCTCACACTTAAACTCACTCAAAACATTCTTCCATCTCAAAACAAATATTCGTCCACTGTGGTAATTCGGGTCAAAAGAAAACGCAAGCTTGGTATTTCGTTTGGGCATAAGGATCGAGAGAGTAGCTTGATCGCGTTCACTTGTCTTTGAATTCTCGTCACCGCCCTCTAGGGTGTTGTAAGTTTCTTTCGACTTACTTTCGTTTCACTTACCTCGTTCTAACTTTTATTTCACACGTTGACATCTAAACATAAGTACTCTAAGTAATCTAAGAAACCTAAGTAATCTAATGTCTATTTCATAAACGTTTTATGTAACCAAATCACAAAACACGTCTTAAACTAATACTTATGTCTCGTTATTAAAACTCATATCACGTATAATTTTTATAAACCTCACCCGACACTTGTTTTGAGAGTCGAAACCATAATGACATATTATACCAAGTTTATAAGCTAACAATAAGCTAAAAAGAAAGTTAAATAAGTTAACAAGCTTCAAAATCTATTTTTGGACTAAATTTGAAAAATATATAGTTTTCGGGTTAAATGTAAACATTATGGGAAGTTAAGGGTATGTATTGTATATTATACGTATGCATGGAAAAGACTAGGGTAGAAGTGGTAATTATGGGAAACTAGTGTTAAAAGATGAATTAAAGTTTTTGGGTCAAAAGTGTCACATTCGAAACTTGAGGACTAAAAGTGAAAATATAACTTTTTGGATAAACTTTGTAAAAGCAGATTTTTTGAGGGACCACAACTGTAAATTTTGAATGAGAAATATATTTGGGTTATAAATTGTCATATTTCCAAAATATAAGAGCCAAACTCGTACATTTTCAAACTTGAGGGTAAAAAGTGTAAATTTAGAAAAATGTATAGAAAACTTATAAACTTATAACGACTTTATAAAAAACGAGTATTTTGACTACCTAGTGTTCATATATGAAAATTATTAAGTCGATAACTAATTAAACCTATATATATTTATAAGTATATAAATATATGAAACCATGATAAATTATCGACACATTTTAAAGTAAACAAACTATACTCTGGGCAACATCGCCATACTTATAAATCAACACTAAAAATCACTCTGTTGAATTGTATATTCAATGCTCTATCATTTTGGTCGTGAACCAAACGTATATCATTATTCTGAGACTTGCCATCTCGTTCTTAGGTTCCGGGTAGGAGCCACTGCTATATCACACTCGATCTCTTTGTGCTTATTCACCGAACGGCTAAGGTGAGTTTATAGCCCCACTTTTACTCCGATCAGGTCAAAGGACCCCACTTCGGCCTCAGTCGAATTTGCATTACGAAGACCCAAGTCTTTCTTCATAAGTCATTGGTGGCGTAAAACTATTCATCATTGACATGGTTACCAAATGGGAATTCGCCAGCCGAAGGCCTATGCCCTTCGGTGTCTTCTCTTGAAGGCGCCAAGACAAAGGAGAACCTTGACTTGGTCTTCCCCCACGTTCCCACTATTTCCTTAGCTTCCCCGCCAAGGCCGAGATAGTGGGGATGAAGCCCTAGCGGTTACCACAAATCAGGGGACGCCCCCATGATCTCCTAAACGTGTGCTAACACTCTCCAAGCTATTTTCTTCACCTATAAATAGGTTGGACGAGTCATTTCAATGGTATGTTCACTCAACACAGTATTTCACATACTCCATATTATTTACAACACATATCACATACTTACTCTCACGCCGGAGGTGGTTCGCAGGGCCCAACCCCTGCGCAATCACTTAACGAAGTGTCTACTATTTCTTATTGCAGATTGGCTACAAGTTTGGCGCAAGCATATCACCACTCATACCCTTCAATCACCATCGAAGGCCTGGTCGTACGAATTATTGTACAATCAGTGGCGCCATCCGTGGGACCCGCTACTATTGGTCTCGTTATTCCAAACTTACACCCAGTCAATCACTCTCACTAGTTTTACGGCATGAATCAAGGAAGAGAGGATACACCCCCTCCGGGTTTCTCGACCTTGACACCAATCCCAGTCAATGATCCTAACAACCTTCCCAACATAACCGCATCCACCTTTACCACACGATCTCACCCTGAAATAACTCCCAACAACCATGCTTCAACCTCGGCTAACCTTGAACCGGTAATCAGTCCAGCATTCGTCGAAGCTAACATCGAAGCATTAGAATCTTTACTGAAGGCTCGAAGGAGGCAAGCTCGGAATGTGGAGATGCGAAGGGAGTTGGAATACTCAAGCGATGAGTATGACGAAGAGTTGGAAATGGAGGCTAGGCCCTTGGCTCCTGGGGCTACACGCTCATTGCTAAGGATAGGGTCTCCGAGCAGTCGAAGGCCGAGTGGAAGGTCGGTTGGTTTTGAAGATGTTCCGGAAAGGGCTCCGACGAGAAGGGAAGGAACAATGGAAGGCTCCAATGGAAGTTGTCACCGAAGGGAAACTGTAGAGGTTAACTTGCCACCACTTTTGGCGGCTCATCTGGGAAGAACTGAGGCAGGGGTTCTGTTGCAGCCTTCTCACGCATCCGGCGTAGAAGGTAATCAATCTCAAATGAATGGGGGAGGAAATCTTCCTCCTCATGGTATGTACCCTCCTTTTCAGGCTGAATCTGACCCTTAAGGGGTCTATCCCCAACCTAATAGGCAAGCTAGCAACCCCAGTTTTACTCAACCATACGGAAGCATGCCCTACGGGCAACCTATGGTATATCCTTCGTACCCTGTCGGAAGTCACCCACCTTATATACCTACTGCTTACCCTCAATATGTTAACCAAAACCCTGTTGGAATACCTCCAAATCATAACCCGTACAATGCTGCCCCTACCTACATGCCACCTTATAACTGCCTTTAGTCGGAACCCATGGGTTCCACAACACCCTTCGTAAGATGGATAGAAGACTACCCTTTGCCTGATGGGTTGAAAATGCCCGCGCATATTGGTACTTATGATGGGAAGGGGGACCCGGATAACTTTTTACACATGTTCGAGGGGGCTATCAGAATGCAGAAGTGGGTTATGCCCGTTGCTTGCCACATGTTACATATACCCTACGAGACTCTGCTCGTATATGGTGGAACGGGCAAAAACCAGGTAGCATTGTGAATTTTGATGATCTCGGCCAAATTCAGATCACGTTTCAACCAACATAAAAAGTTCACAAGAACACACCTAACAATGCACAACATCAAGCAGAAGGAAAACGAGAGCACCAGGGCTTTCATTACCAGGTTTCGTGCATGGCCTACGAAATAGAAGTTTGGTTGAATTCCTCTCCACTGACCTCCCTGCAACCTATAAGGGCTTAGTGGAGAAGGCTTACACCTGGATCAAAGCCAAAGAAGTGTCTACCAACGGGGCTCCGGTCGAAAATAAAGAAAGTCATAGCAAAGTCCCGAAGCACCCTTCGTGGGAAGGGTCAAAGAACAGACACAAAGGTAGGGACAGGTTTACACCCTACCACAAAAACATCAACCACGGGCTCTTGGCTAATATGTCCAAATCTCCAAGGGAGATACTTGCTACGGAAAAGGCTGCGAAGACCTTTGATCCTCCTCCTCGCTTGGCAAGTAGAGGAAGGCCCAGAGATACTTCCAAATACTGTTACTTCCATGACGATTACGGACACGACACCAACAATTGCAGAGAGCTCAAGAAACAGATAGAAGAGGCCGTGAAGTCTGGCCAATTGGGACATTTGGTGAAGGGTATTAAGAAAGGTAAAGAAAAGGTCTCCGACACACAGTTGGGGAAAGACACCACACCCGCCGAAGCACCCATCCTCATGGTGTACAAGGATGACTCTGGTTTAAAAAGGAAAGAAGCGGAGGAAGCATTATGCGGAGTAGGAGATGTCACCTTTCCTTCGATCACAGGCAAAGTTCTCTTAAATGACCCTGTGGTCATCAAGGTCTTGATCTCCAACAGAGAAGTAAACAGGGCCTACCTGGACTGTGGTAGCTCTTGCGAAGTGATCTACGAACATTGCTTTCTAAAGCTCAAGCCTTCGATACGTTCGAAGAGAGTAGATTCGAAGGTACCTTTGGTAGGGTTCTCAGGGGAACACTCGTGGCCCTTGGGAGAAGTCCCCCTAGAGGTTACGATTGGAGAAGGAAGGCTAAAAAGAACAGAAACTCTAGTTTTCGCGATCGTAAGGTCTGAGTCTCCCTATAACCTGTTGATAGGGAGAACATCAATGCAGAAAATGGGCATCGTTGTCTCCAATATACATGCCGCAATCAAATTCCAAACACCTTTCAGTATTGGAACGGTTTTCTCCAGCTACAACAAGAAGAAGCCTACAAAAGTAGGCAAAAGGGTCAAACAGGTCTCGGAAGAGCCCTCGAAAGATGTTCTCAGCTGCACTGATGCTGAAGAACGCATTGTAGTAAACGATATCTACCCTGATCAGACGGTCGTAATCGGAAAGCAGCTCCCTACCTCTTTTAAAGCCGAATTGGAAAAGGTACTACGGACCAATGCAGATGTCTTCGCATGGACCTACTCTGACATAACGGGGGTCCCAAGAACTCTCACCATAGACGGAAATCCCTTCGGCACTGAACACAAGCTTAATGAGTTCAAACATATTGAACCTATCAAGCAAAAGCGTCGAAGCCTGGCTCCTAAAAGAAATGCTGCAGCATGCAAAGAAGTGGATGAGCTCATAGCAGCATGCATACTCAGGGAGGTGAAGTATCAAACTTGGGTAGCCGATCCGGTGATGGTCAAGAAGCATGACAGAGGGTGGCGGATGTGTGTGGACTTTACATATATCAACAAAGCCTGTCCGAAGGACTGCTATCCTCTGCCAGAAATAGATTGGAAAGTAGAATCCTTGTCAGGGTTTCGGCTGAAGTGTTTTCTGGACGCTTATAAGGGTTACCATCAGATACAAATGGCGGAAGAGGACGAAGAAAAGACAGCCTTTTTTACAGGAAAAGGCATTTATTGTTACAAAAAGATGGCTTTTGGTTTGAAAAATGCAGGTGCTACCTACCAACGTTTGGTGGACAAAGCCTTCCACAAGCAGATAGGTAGGAATCTAGAGGCGTATGCAAGGTTGCAAAAATCGCTAGGCTGTAGCTGGGCGGCCGGGTAGGGCCTAGCGATTAATCGGTTAGGCGGGGATTAATCGGATTGGATTTTTTATATATAAAATTATAAAATTTTGAAACTATATGCCCGATTTGGCCGATCTAGCCGATTGTTTTTCGATTTGGCCGATTTTGCCGATTTTTTTCCGATTTTTACCCGTAACTGATTTTTCCTATTTATCCGATTTTCTCGCCTAGGCCGATTAATCCGGTTTTTATCCGATTTTTGTCAGTAACCGATTAATAAGGCCGATTAATGAAAATCGGAACGGCTAATCACCGCTTAGCGATTAATCTGCGATTAATCGGCCGCCTAGACCGATTTTTGAAACAGAGGGCGTATGTAGACGATATGGTTATCAAGATTAGAACCGAGGAGGATATGCTCTCCGACATCAAGGAAACCTTCGACCAGCTTCGCGCCATCAACATGAAGTTAAATCCCAAGAAATGTTCCTTCGGTGTGGAAGAAGGACAATTTTTCGGACATCTGTTCACCAAGCAAGGTATTAAGGCCAATCCTTCAAAGGTTAAGGCCATCACGGATTTGCAGCCTCCTAAGTCCCTAAAGGAAGTGCAAAATCTGAACGGAAAGCTAGCAGCCCTCAGCAGGTTCTTATCGAAGGGTGCAGACAGATCTTTGCCGTTCTTCAAGACACTCAAATGATGCACGGAGAAAAAGACGTTTCAGTGGAGTGCAGATGTAGAAGCTGCCTTCCAAAAGCTAAAGGAGTTCATGGTTATTCTACCTACACTTACTGCCCCAATCAAAGGCGAAGTGTTGTTTATGTATATCACAGCCTCCTTCGAAAGCATCAGCGCTGTGTTATTGGCAGAAAGGGAGAAGAAGCAAATCCCTATCTAATTCGTCAGCAGGGTTCTACAGGGAGCTGAGCTAAATTATCCAGCATTGGAAAAGCTAATTTTGGCTTTGGTCCATGCTGCGAGGCGCCTTCAAAGGTACTTCCAAGCTCACCCCATAACCGTACTTACTGACAAACCCATTAAGCAGATACTCTCGAAGCCGGAGAAATCCGGAAGGATAGCTAAGTGGGCTATCGAGCTAGGAGAAACACGAAATTGAATACAAAGGTAGAAACTCGGTCAAAGGGCAAATATTGGCAGGCTTCTTAGCAGAAACACCCTCCGAACCAAAGCAGGATACAAAAGTTGCTGAAAAGAAGCCTGATAAGGCAGTCAAGGGTGGAAACTTTATACTGACAGAGCCTCCAGCTCCGACGGTTCTGGCGCAGGTCTCATGCTCGTTGACCCCAAAGGGAAGGAGTACACTTACGCAATCCGCTTTGAATTCGATGCTACTAACCATGAAGCAGAGTACGAAGCCTTGCTAGCAGGCCTCCGATTGGCTAAGGACATGGAGGTAGAAAACTTGGCTATTTTCGTTGACTCACAACTGGTGGCCATTCAGATAAAAGGTTCCTACGAGGTGAGACAACCTGTGATCAAGCAATACCTGGATAAGACCAAGGAAATGCTCGAAGGGTTTACATCCTACAACATAGAGCATTTTCGGAGAAATCAAAACAAGAAGGCAGATGCACTTAGCAAAATGGCATCAATGGCATTTGCTCATTTAACTAAAGAAGTTCTGGTCGAAGTGTTGGCAGATAGGTCCATCGTCCGAAAGGAGGTGTCTGACGTAATACTGGAGGAAGACTCAAATTGGATGACTCCAATTATAGAATATCTAATAAGTGGTATACTGCCGGAGGATCAGAAATTAGCTCGAAAGGTCCGCATCAAAGCACCACAGTACAGAATCATGGGGATATATCTATAACGAAGATCCTTTTTGTCCCCATGGCTTTGGTGTGTAGGACCTAGGCAAGCCGCCAACATCATTCAAGAAGTGCACGAAGGATCCTGCGGGCTTCACGCAGGACCCCGCTCCATTGTTTCAAAAATCTTGAGGATCGGATATTACTGGCCTTTGATGCACAGGGACGCTGTCGAAATCATTCAGAAGTGTGAAGCCTGTCAAGTTCACTCAAGGGTTCCAAGGCTACCAAAACAAGATATGACCTCTGTGACGTCCGTATGGCCCTTCAGCCAATGGGGGATAGACATCATAGGTCCTCTACCAATTGCTCCAGGAGGAGTAAAGTTCTTGGTCGTAGCCATCGACGACTTCACGAAATGGGTGGAAGCGAAGCCTTTGGAATCCATCACAGGAAGGCACATGGAAAAGTTTGTATGGGAACACGTTATCTGCCGGTTCGGAGTACCCCACATCATCATTTCAGATAATGGGAAGCAGTTCACCGAAGGGGTATTCCCAGTGTTTTGCAGAGGCCTGAATATAAAACAATCTTTCACTTCCGTCTACCATCCTCAAGGTAACGGACAAGTGGAAGTTACTAACAAGGACATCGTCCAAGGCATAGAACGAAGGCTGGGATACAGTCACCATGGTTGGGTAGATGAACTACCTCAAGTACTTTGGGCTCACAGAACGCACACAAAGTCAAGTCATGGGGAGACGCCTTTTAGCTTGACATATGGCACGAAAGCTGTCATCCCTTCAGAAGTAAGTGTCGAAACAGAAAGGGTCATGAACTTCGAAGCAGTAGACAATGAAGAAAGACTCCGTAGCAACCTAGACCTACTCGAAGAACGAAGGGAAATAGCCTCAATCAGGGAGGCTATCCATAAGCAAAAGATTAAAAAGTACTACAACAGTCGGGTTCGGCCTTCGACCTTCAAACCAGGGGAATACGTCCTCCAACTCAATAGCGCAAGTAAAGCTGTGTACCAAGGTAAACTAGGACCTACATGGGAAGGGCCCTACATTATTAAGGAAGCATATGGCAACGGTGTTGGGAATTCTGCTAAGTATGAATTATGCTGAATTTACTGCTGATGGATTCTGCTGAAGTGCAAGGATTCTGCTGAAGAAGTAATTCTGCTAAAGTATTAAAACCGTTTAGATGGTTTCTGCGGAGATAGATATTCCGCGTATTCTATAGTTAGTTAGGATATGCATGAGCTTTATTAGGAAGTGATAATGTATATCTTATTTAGTTTTATGTTTATACGTTTCTTGGGAAACGGTTTAGGGTTCCTTGTCTATAAAAGGAACACAATAGTATGAGTTATGTATGAGTTGAAAAACAAAGTTTTAGTATTATAAAACGATCCATAGAGGATCAAAGAAGTTATTAGTTATTTGTGTTATTACTTGTGTTTAATTTCCTCTAAAGAATACAAGTTCTAGAGACTGTCTTTTAGTGTGTTTGTGATTACATAAGCATAACTAACGATCTACGAGTGCTCAAAGATCTATCAAGATCTAAGGTTCAACAAGTGGTATCAGAGCCTCGGGAGAGTCTCTACGACACTAAGAACAGTCTTTTCTCTACACCCATACAACCAAAACAACCTTTACCATGCCTGGATAAGATGATGATATTGAAGTCACCAACAACCATAACAACACATCTCTGCAACAACTTAGTCTCTCAAACAGCAATGCAAAGTTTCCATACCTCAAGAAGGAAGAGTACGATTTGTGGGCTATTAAGATGCATAACTGGATCTCCAACATTGATTGGAATCTCTGGGAAATTGTGAAGAAGGGGAACAGTTTGAAGAGGCATATCACAGATCATGATGGTAAAGTTACCATCGTTCCTCCCAAATCTGCTGAAGAGATACTGGCTGTTCAAAGAGAGAACAAAGTGAGAACTATTCTCCTTCAGGCTATACCTAAAGATCACTTGGGTGACATTCACTACATGCAGGATGCTAAGGATATTTGGATGGCAGTCAAGGCTAGGTTTGGTGGGAATGAGGAGTCCAGGAGAATGAGGAAATCAATGCTGAAACAACAGTTTCAAGAATTCCAAATCTCTGAAGAGGAAGGTATCCACAAGGGGTATGACAGATTCCATAAGATATTGAGTCAATTGAATCAGCTGAAGGCAAATCCAGATAATGATGACTGCAACTCAAAGTTCTTGCGATCTTTACCTTCATCTTGGTTGCAAGTAAGCATTGCCCTCAAAGCTAAAGGTGGGCTGGATATGCTCACTTTTGATGAACTATACAACAAACTTAAATCTCTTGAGCCTGATGTGAGAAGTCCATTTCGTTCATCCACTCCTAGTCACACAGCTTTTGTTGGGGCCTCCTCAAATAGGATGACTTATGCTCCAAGTCCTGTCTCCTCAGCATCATCATCCTACACTACAACTTCATCAAGTTCTCAACCTAAATCCAGTGGTGTATTGGAAGACGTGATTCACTCTTTTGTTGTTGATTATGACACTCAGCAGCAACTAGCCTTTGAGGACCTTGAATAGGTGGATACATTTGACATGGAAGAGATGAACTTGAAGTGGCAACTGGCTATGCTCTCAATGAACATCAAGAAGTTTGAGAGTAAGTCAGGGAGAAAGTTTGGTTTCCAAGGAAGAGATCCAGCAAGATTTAACAGAAGCAAGGTCAAGTGCTTTACTTGTGGGCAGATGGGTCACTTCTCTAGAGAATGCAAGGATATGAAGGCTGGTGATGAGGTGAGATATTCTTCCTATCAGCAGATTCAAAAGGAAGTTGGAACTTCGAAGGCTGGACCCTCCACAGCTCTTGTCACTATGGATGACCATGTCAATTGGAATCTGCATGAGCCTGATAATGATGAAGGTCCTGGTTCGAAGAATATTGGATTGCTGGCTAGCTGTACTTCAGAGGATGGGCATGATCAAGTTGCCTTAATGGGCATCTCTCAGGTACATAATTGTGTTTTTTGGTCGTAGTGAACGTGATAAGGTTTTAAAATGTACCTTTTTGAGGGGTCGTTTAAGCCCTTATTTGATCACTTTTGTATCCGTTGTTACTTAATATCGTTCCTTTTCACTTTTTAGGTCTCTTGAAGGCAAATTGCTGGAATGACACTTATTTGGACGAAAAGGCGCGGATATATGAAGAAAATGGCCAAAGTAAAGAATCGAGACACTCAAGCTGCTGAAACACAAGGGGACGGCGTCAGGTGTTATCTGCGATGCGGTCGGAGCACATGTTGTAACGATACAGTAGCCAAATTGCTTATTTTCAAGTGACGGTGTCAGGCTTTAAAAGAGTAGGTCGTCGCAACTCAGACGGCCTAGATTTGATCCAGACGGCGTCAGAGGCTGAAGATGACCGGGTCACAAGCATAAGGTGACAACGTCGCAAGATTAACGTGGCCAAGACGAAACCCTAATGACGGCGACCCGACGGCGTCACAAATCATAAGGTGACGCTGTCGCGAATGTAATCTTATATATAGAATTCGAATTTTTTAGTTTTCAGGAGAGTAGTCTTTTGGAGTAAAAAACCTAAACCGAACCAAGGCTGTCTTGTACAGTATTTTAGGGTTCTAAACCCTATCTTACACCAAGATAAGTGTTTTACTTCATTAATTCAATTATTTCTTCAATTATTTGTGTGTATGCTTGCATGTACTCCATGTCCGGCTAATTTACTTGTGTGTTTGCTTAGGGAATATGAAACTTAACTATTGAATATTGATTGGTTGTCTCTTATCTTAATTGTTAATGATCTAGTAATGCGATAGGTCATTCGTTATGTAGTTAATGCTTGATTAATCTTTGTGAACCTTAGACTATAACACCTAGAGTAGTTGTAGGTTAAACCATCCAAAGAGTACCTTAGAGTTAGAGTTTATAAATCCTAGAGATTTTGTAGACGAGACCCTTTGGTAGTTTCAAAGAGTTAGGGATAAACGCATATCCTACGACCTTAGACACACAACGCGATTAAAAATAAGGACGTGACAATTCAACCATCAATAGGAGATAATTAAAGAGTAATAAAACCTATGTAAACACATCTTTAAATCATCATACGAGCACACAATAATTAGAGATAGACTACCCACACTTTAGTTAATTAGATAATTAGATAATAAAAGTAATCGGTAGAAATACCAACCCCCCAAATCCAAACCCCGAGATTCGTACTTTTCCATTTCCTAAAAAACATAAAAAGATAAAAAATAATCTTCCTCAACCCCAACCTTAGCGTAGTAACTCCTCACTAGCATTCCTATTCCCCTAGAGAACGATATCAATTCCCGTGGCTTAACCTAATACTACACTACAACGATTAGGTTCACTGCCTAGGGTGTTGAAAAACTTGTTCGACGGAAAGGAAGTTCCTTTGACCCCGAACGACGCGTGTAGCGTTATCAAGTTTTTGGCGCCGTTGTCGGGGGAATAGAATAGCTAGTTAGTAGTCCACCTCGTTTAGGTTTCTTTACTTGATTCCTATCAAGTAAACTTTTTCTCATTTTTAGCTTCCTCGTAGTCTATCCCCCTTCTTCGTGACCTTTGTTCGTAAAACCCCATCACTTTTCATCATGGAAGGTGATAACTGATAAGGTTTTAAAAGGTACCATTTTGAGGGGTCGTTTAAGTCCTTATTTGATCACTTTTGTATTCGTTATTGCTTAATATCGTTCCTTTTCACTTTTTAGGTCTCTTGAAGGCAAAATGCTGGAATGGCACTTATTTGGACGAAAAGGCGCGAATATATGAAGAAAATGGCCAAAGTCAAAATCGAGACACTCACAGCTGCTGAAATTAAAAGGCGACGGCGTCAGGTGCTAATGGCGACGCCGTCCCAAGATTTTTGTGACGATTCAGAACTCAAAACTCGTATTTTCAAGTGACGACGTCTAGTTGTGAAAGAGTAGGCCGTCGCTACTCAGACGGCCTAGATGCAATCCAGACGATGTCAGAAGCTGAATGTAACACCCCCAATTTCGTGATACGCAGCGGAATTCAAACTGGGTGTTACTTCATGGCACAACAGTCATAACAATAGAAAACGTACTCTAATGGAGTCGTTTTAAAATATTTATCATTCGATTTATATAAATATCAGAGTTTACAAAAATGAGGTCCCAGATGGTTCCAAGTTTACAAAATACATTAAATGGGTTTTCGAATGATAATAAAATTTATAGCCTTCTTCAGTATCTTTGCTCATCCGTGCCAGCTTCCGACATTATGGACCTGAAATACATGCTTAAAACTGTCAACACAAAGGTTGAGTGAAATTCATAGAGTTTAGGAAATCAGTTGAACACATAATGTTTGTAGTGTGAGTTATAAATTCACACCAATGGTTTGAAAACAAAACAGTTATTATTGCACTAAGCTCATGATGAAACCAAATTATGCTGGGTGCCACTACCCAAAGTTATGTTGGGTGCCTATTCCCAAAGATATGTTGGGTGCCTATACCCAAAGATATGTTGGGTGCCTCAATACGTGATACTTGAGCCCGCTTTTGTTTGATACGGCTGCCTCAATACGTTGTGATACTTGAGCCCGCTTTTGTTTGATACGGCTGCCTCAATACGTTGTGATACTTGAGCCCGCTTTTGTTTGATACGGCTGCCTCAAGTATATGATACTCGAGCCCGCTTTTGTTTGATACGGCTGCCTCAAGTATATGATACTCGAGCCCGCTTTGGTTTGATACAATTATATATGCACATAATTATATAAATGCAATTCACGTATAGCAATACTGTTACTTAGCATAAATAAACATTCAGTTCAGATAAACATATAGTTTCAAAGCAATGTGTTCGGTTTAAAAATAAAGCATGTATCTCCCCCAAGGGTTTGTAAAACAATTAAATAATAGAAAGTGGGGCTATGAACTCACGGTAATCCGTAAAAGTTTAGAGTACTTGTGAAAGTAAATGAAAATATTTGAGCATGTATCTCCCCCAAAAAGTAATTCAAAATGTATAAAAGTAGGGGCTATGAAACTCACGGTAATCCTTAAAAGTTTAAAGTACTTATGAAAGTAAATGAAAATAGTTTGAGCATGTATCTCCCCCAAAAGTAATTCAAAACGTATAAAAGTAGGGGCTATGAAACTCACGGTAATCCTTAAAAGTTTAAAGTACTTATGAAAGTAAATGAAAATAGTTTGAGCATGTATCTCCCCCAAAAGTAATTCAAAACGTATAAAAGTAGGGGCTATGAAACTCACCTCAAAGTAAATGATAGGAAATGTATAATGAGAATGATGGATATGCCGTGAGAACTTCTACGAGCAACCTAGAATAGGATGTTGCGACTTAGGTTTGAAATAATGATGCGAAAGAAATAACAAAACTATATACGTCTCTATATTGATCGTGATGTAGTATTTGTATGTTTGTTTATAGAAATGGTTTTAGTTTGTATAACTCGTACTACCGTTCGGGCCATCACAATTCAGAGGTCATGCAGTAAACGTTCGAGGAGCTAGGACACTTTAAGTCGTAAATCCAGCAACTCGTCGATACATTTTACTCAAATGAAACCCCTCACATGAAGCTCCCTACTATTGTAGCACTTAATACGTAAAACATGTATTTTAATTACTTGATTCTATGATATATTAAGAGTTTATAAATACAATAAATAAACTAACAAATTTTATAAGTATTTGTATAAGTTTGAGTTTTATAAATACTTACCTTAATATAGAATGCTTGAGTATTACGGAAAAAAGAAATATAAGCGGAGCTTCGACGTAGAATTTGCAATCTTCGAAAACCCGAGGCTATTAGAAGATTATAACAACGCCTTCTTGAGAACCCAAAGAAGAAATGAAGATTATAACAACGTCTTTTTGGAGACTTGAAGTTATTTGAAGATTATAACGACTCTTTCTTGAAAACTTCCAAGAACGAAGATAAAAAGCTAGTTTTTCTTCAAGAACACATGAATGTTCTTACAAGATTTATAAGAAATGCCTTAGGTTTAGGACTTTAGATGTTAAGAAGGGGTGGTGCAAGAATAAATGAAGGTTTATGCTTGGTATTTATAGGCTAAAGATTTTAGTTAACTATATATTGGGTTAAAAACTAACCATGGTTAAATTTACACATGTAAATGATCTAAAGGAAGCATGTTTAGGATTTTGACACCAAGGTGATGACTCCCCTCCCTAATTTCGTTCATATAGAGATAAGATGACTTAGGTGGATAGTTTTGGTATTATCTTGATTACGGAGTGAGTTTTGGTTCCGTTAAATGCTAACCGAAGCCATAAAACGTAAAACCGGGCATCGTAAAAATATGAAACTTGCAAGAATGATGAAACTCATTATTATACTCCATCTAAGAATATAAAATGGGTGATAAGTCTCATTGGGTGCAAAAACGCTGCTTAAAGCTGGAAATACGGGTCAAAAACGCGTAATTCGCAGTTTATCGGAAAAGAACGAAATTTCAGGGAAACGACCGTGAATTTATTTAGAGTAGACTAAAATTAGTCTAAAAGTGATATGAGATGTTAAAATGTGGTTTTCTTCATACGCGGGATAACTTAACAGTTATTTGTGAAGTTTAAAAGTTATGCGATTTATGCAAAAATGTAGAACGTATAAGGTTAATTCCTTTATGGTCAAAGGAGGAGGGAAATATGTTTGACTTTTTCAAAAAATGTAAAAGTGTCAAAAACATATTAGAAACACAGTGCAGTAATCGTTAAGCCTGGGTGTAAGTAGAATTGTTTAAAACGTAAGTTTAGTTTTGTTCTGCGTTGGGCTTATTTGGTAATATTAAAAATAATAAATCTTAAAAATTCTCAAATTAATCATGAGTGATCTAAAAATTTATCTGATGCGAGGAAAATTGTCAGAGTTGATTTTCGTTATGCGCGTGATGTTTAAATGGTAGACCGTCTAAAACGAAACTTTAAAACGATGTTTACTTAATAACTTTTGCGAAAATGATCTAACGATGGTCGAACTCTTAGGTTATTACTAAAATAATTTATCTTACGAGAATGTGGATTAAAAATTTTACGGGATGAATAGTGAAAATGAATAGTAAATGTGAATAGTAAATTTTCAAAAATATGAAAAGTAACCCGAAAAATGCGCGTTGTTACAGTCTCACCACCTTAATAGGAATTCCGTCCCGGAATTCAATGTGTGTTACTAATGTTGAAGTGTCTAGGAAAATATATTTATAAGATAATTTTTAGAGACTATTGTATAACTTACAATATCTGAGGAGTAGTTGAGACCATTGTGCAACTCACAATGTTTGACAAATAGTGGAGAAACCATTGTGTAACTCACAATGTCTTGAGAAAGGATGGAGAGATCATTGTGTAACCCACAATGTCTTGAGAAATAAATGAGACCACTGTAGGATTTACAGTGTCTGAGAATGTAATAGAGACCACTGTAGGATTTACAGTGTCTGAGAATGTAATAGAGACCATTGTATCTCACAATGTCTAGGAAGTAGGAAAGACCATTGTAATCAGTTACAATGTCTTGGATAAAGTTTCGTAATCCTAAAAAGCACGAGTAGATGCATGATTGGGAGATTAGGAAAATATGATTATGCCGTAATGCCTTAGAATAAGCATACGCAGATATGTTTAGTACATTGTTTATGATTGAAATTATGTCAAGTGTATATATCAATATACTAGTATGTTTATATAGCTTTAAAAAGCCTAAAAGTCACATAATCGTCTGGAGGATGGAAGGCACGAAGAACGAAAGGCTATAAAATGTTTTTGTTTGAAAAAGTAGTTATAGTTTAAGTCTCGATTAGACCCGTTTCTCTATAACTGTGGCTCTTATACCAATCTGTAACACCCCCAATTTCGTGATACGCAGCGGAATTCAAACTGGGTGTTACTTCGTGGCACAACAGTCATAACAATAGAAAACGTACTCTAATGGAGTCGTTTTAAAAGATTTATCATTCGATTTATATAAATATCAGAGTTTACAAAAATGAGGTCCCAGATGGTTCCAAGTTTACAAAATACATTAAATGGGTTTTCGAATGATAATAAAATTTATAGCCTTCTTCAGTATCTTTGCTCATCCGTGCCAGCTTCCGACATTATGGACCTGAAATACATGCTTAAAACTGTCAACACAAAGGTTGAGTGAAATTCATAGAGTTTAGGAAATCAGTTGAACACATAATGTTTGTAGTGTGAGTTATAAATTCACACCAATGGTTTGAAAACAAAACAGTTATTATTGCACTAAGCTCATGATGAAACCAAATTATGCTGGGTGCCACTACCCAAAGTTATGTTGGGTGCCTATTCCCAAAGATATGTTGGGTGCCTATACCCAAAGATATGTTGGGTGCCTCAATACGTGATACTTGAGCCCGCTTTTGTTTGATACGGCTGCCTCAATACGTTGTGATACTTGAGCCCGCTTTTGTTTGATACGGCTGCCTCAATACGTTGTGATACTTGAGCCCGCTTTTGTTTGATACGGCTGCCTCAAGTATATGATACTCGAGCCCGCTTTTGTTTGATACGGCTGCCTCAAGTATATGATACTCGAGCCCGCTTTGGTTTGATACAATTATATATGCACATAATTATATAAATGCAATTCACGTATAGCAATACTGTTACTTAGCATAAATAAACATTCAGTTCAGATAAACATATAGTTTCAAAGCAATGTGTTCGGTTTAAAAATAAAGCATGTATCTCCCCCAAGGGTTTGTAAAACAATTAAATAATAGAAAGTGGGGCTATGAACTCACGGTAATCCGTAAAAGTTTAGAGTACTTGTGAAAGTAAATGAAAATATTTGAGCATGTATCTCCCCCAAAAAGTAATTCAAAATGTATAAAAGTAGGGGCTATGAAACTCACGGTAATCCTTAAAAGTTTAAAGTACTTATGAAAGTAAATGAAAATAGTTTGAGCATGTATCTCCCCCAAAAGTAATTCAAAACGTATAAAAGTAGGGGCTATGAAACTCACGGTAATCCTTAAAAGTTTAAAGTACTTATGAAAGTAAATGAAAATAGTTTGAGCATGTATCTCCCCCAAAAGTAATTCAAAACGTATAAAAGTAGGGGCTATGAAACTCACCTCAAAGTAAATGATAGGAAATGTATAATGAGAATGATGGATATGCCGTGAGAACTTCTACGAGCAACCTAGAATAGGATGTTGCGACTTAGGTTTGAAATAATGATGCGAAAGAAATAACAAAACTATATACGTCTCTATATTGATCGTGATGTAGTATTTGTATGTTTGTTTATAGAAATGGTTTTAGTTTGTATAACTCGTACTACCGTTCGGGCCATCACAATTCAGAGGTCATGCAGTAAACGTTCGAGGAGCTAGGACACTTTAAGTCGTAAATCCAGCAACTCGTCGATACATTTTACTCAAATGAAACCCCTCACATGAAGCTCCCTACTATTGTAGCACTTAATACGTAAAACATGTATTTTAATTACTTGATTCTATGATATATTAAGAGTTTATAAATACAATAAATAAACTAACAAAGTTTATAAGTATTTATATAAGTTTGAGTTTTATAAATACTTACCTTAATATAGAATGCTTGAGTATTACGGAAAAAAGAAATATAAGCGGAACTTCGACGTAGAATTTGCAATCTTCGAAAACCCGAGGCTATTAGAAGATTATAACAATGCCTTCTTGAGAACCCAAAGAAGAAATGAAGATTATAACAACGTCTTTTTGGAGACTTGAAGTTATTTGAAGATTATAACGACTCTTTCTTGAAAACTTCCAAGAACGAAGATAAAAAGCTAGTTTTTCTTCAAGAACACATGAATGTTCTTACAAGATTTATAAGAAATGCCTTAGGTTTAGGACTTTAGATGTTAAGAAGGGGTGGTGCAAGAATAAATGAAGGTTTATGCTTGGTATTTATAGGCTAAAGATTTTAGTTAACTATATATTGGGTTAAAAACTAACCATGGTTAAATTTACACATGTAAATGATCTAAAGGAAGCATGTTTAGGATTTTGACACCAAGGTGATGACTCCCCTCCCTAATTTCGTTCATATAGAGATAAGATGACTTAGGTGGATAGTTTTGGTATTATCTTGATTACGGAGTGAGTTTTGGTTCCGTTAAATGCTAACCGAAGCCATAAAACGTAAAACCGGGCATCGTAAAAATATGAAACTTGCAAGAATGATGAAACTCATCATTATACTCCATCTAAGAATATAAAATGGGTGATAAGTCTCATTGGGTGCAAAAACGCTGCTTAAAGCTGGAAATACGGGTCAAAAACGCGTAATTCGCAGTTTATCGGAAAAGAACGAAATTTCAGGGAAACGACCGTGAATTTATTTAGAGTAGACTAAAATTAGTCTAAAAGTGATATGAGATGTTAAAATGTGGTTTTCTTCATACGCGGGATAACTTAACAGTTATTTGTGAAGTTTAAAAGTTATGCGATTTATGCAAAAATGTAGAACGTATAAGGTTAATTCCTTTATGGTCAAAGGAGGAGGGAAATATGTTTGAATTTTTCAAAAAATGTAAAAGTGTCAAAAACATATTAGAAACACAGTGCAGTAATCGTTAAGCCTGGGTGTAAGTAGAATTGTTTAAAACGTAAGTTTAGTTTTGTTCTGCGCTGGGCTTATTTGGTAATATTAAAAATAATAAATCTTAAAAATTCTCAAATTAATCATGAGTGATCTAAAAATTTATCTGATGCGAGGAAAATTGTCAGAGTTGATTTTCGTTATGCGCGTGATGTTTAAACGGTAGACCGTCTAAAACGAAACTTTAAAACGATGTTTACTTAATAACTTTTGCGAAAATGATCTAACGATGGTCGAACTCTTAGGTTATTACTAAAATAATTTATCTTACGAGAATGTGGATTAAAAATTTTACGGGATGAATAGTGAAAATGAATAGTAAATGTGAATAGTAATTTTTCAAAAATATGAAAAGTAACCCGAAAAATGCGCGTTGTTACACTGAAGAGGACGGCGTCACGGACATAAGGTGACGTCGTCGCAAGGTTAACGTGGCCAAGACGAAACCCTAATGACGGCGACATGACGGCGTCACGAAACATAAGGTGACGCCGTCGCATATGTAATCTTATATATAGAATCCGAATTTTTCAGTTTTTGTAGAGAGTCTTTTGGGAGTGAAAAACCTAAAACCGAACCTAAGGTGTCTTGTACAGTATTTTAGGGTTTTAAACCCTATCTTACATCAAGATAAGTCTTTACTTCATTAATTAAATTATGTCTTTGATTATTTGTGTGTATGCTTGCATGTTTTCCATGTCCGGCTAATTTATTTGTGTGTTTGCTTAGGAAGTATGAAACTTAATTATTGAATATTGATTGGTTGTTTCTTATCTTAGTTGATTAATGATCTAGTAATGCGATAGGTCATTCGTTGTGTACTTAATGCTTGATTCATCTTTGTGAACCTTAGAATATAATTATCTGAGTAGTTGTAGGCTAAACCATCCAAAGAGTGCCTTAGAGTAAGAGTTTATCATCCCTAGTGGGTTTGTAGACGAGACCCTTTGGTAAGTTCAAAGAGTTAGGGAGAAACGCATACCCTACAACTTTAGACACACAACGCAACTAAGAATAAGGACGTGACAACTCAACCATCAATAGAAGATAATTAAGGAGTAGTACAACCTAAGTAAACACATCTTTAAACTATCATACGACCACACATTAATTAGACATAGACTCCCACAACCTTAGTTTAGATAATTAGATAATAGTAGAGTAATCGGTAAAAATACCAACCCCCCAAATCCAATACCCGAGATTCGTACCTTTCCATTTCATAAAACATAAAAAGATAAAAAAATAATCTTCCTCAACCTTAACCTAAGCGTAGTAACTCCTTACTAGCATTCCTATTCCCCTAGAGAACGATATCAATACCCGTGGCTTACCCTAATTACTACACTACAACGATTAGGTTCACTGCCTAGGGTGTTATAAAACTTGCTCGAAGAAAAGGAAGTTTCCTTGACCCCGAACGACGCGTGTAGCGTTATCAAGTTTTTGGCGCCGCTGCCGGGGAATAGAATAGCTAGTTAGTAGTCCACCTCGTTTAGGTTCTTTGCTTGATTCCTATCAAGTAAACGTTTTTCTCATTTTTTTAGCTTTCTCTTAGTCTATCCCCCTTCTTCGTGACCCTCGTTCGTAAAAACCATCACTCAACATGATCCGTATCTTCCATCGAAGATTCTTCACTCTACCCGTTCCCAATCCCGAGATTGAGAACGCAATCCCACAAAACCCTTCACCTACTCACCATTTTGGTAATCACCTAGGGCATAATGAGATAAATTGGCAACAACAAAGTCCTTTCTATTACTCTGATTCTGATGAGGAATTTGATTATGGTGAGGCACTTGATAGCGGAGAGGTCATTAATGAAATTTAGGAAGACCCCTCCCAATGTTTTGACCCTAGGTGTAGGATTGAGAAAGATGGCCCCTTTAACATGCAATTCCCTTGCAAAATAGGACTAGAAGGGTTCGATGCTTATTTGAATTCATTCTTACCTTTAAACTTAATCTCAAGGGACCTATACAACAAAATCAAGGTCAATGAGTTAACTTATCAAGGGAACAATGTTGTTGAAGCAGTCATTTATTTGCACGTGTTTGTCGGAAGTTTTGCTTATTTGGTAGAGTTCATGGTCTTAGAAGACTTAGGAGAATTTATTGATAAGGACCTCACTCAAGTAATTTTTGGAAAACCTTTCAAAAAATTGACTAGGTTGAATGAATGGATGATTGATGGTCTTATTACATTCTCTGATGAAGTCGAAGATTTCATCTACCAAATGCCACGCGCTCATCCTAGGTTTAAACATAAGGACATCGAAGTTTGTAATAGAATGACCCCTATTCCATTGCTTAGTGAAAGGGATAAGCAGAGTGGGCTTAGGTACCCATATGAGAAAACTAAGCGATATTACAAAAAATGCCTTGAATTAGGAGATGATTACAAAAAGAATGAAAGAGCGTTGGAATGGCTTAAGTATGAGCACGAGAGGATAGGTGAGGAAACGTAGGAGCACGACTATGAGTCTAGCTACAAGACTTTTAAATAAAGAAAAGCGCTTCGTGGGAGGCAACCCATGCTTAATTGTTTGCTTGTTAGTGTCTTATATCTTTTATTAATTGTTTATCCTCATGTTTAAATTTGTAAAAATGCTTTATTTTGTTTTTAACCTCGTCTTAATTGCATATAAAGGTATTTTACGTAAAGGATAAGTGTAGGGAGGATTACACACGTTTTCAAAAGAAACGTAAACATGAGAATAACAATTAACTAAAAGATATTTATGTTTGTTTGTTCGAGTCAAATGCTTGTATCGAGTCATAATGGATGTTTTACAGAAATTTTTCCAGATTCTAAAGATGTAAATTTTCCAGAATTTTTTCCAGAAAATCGCAGACCAGTTTTTGTCAGGATAACCTGACGGCGTCAGGATTGCAGCCTGACGGCGTCAGGAAGGAGTAAAAACATCAGATTATTTTTTTTCTCGTTTTCTGAGCTACTTATAAATTTTTGGAATTTTCGAGGTCTTAATTTTCTTAGAAATTCTGTAAACATCCATTCCACAAGCATTATATCCTAGTTTAAATCGAGTCTTATATATATTATTACCGCCGATTTTACGCGAAGGTTTCGTTTGTTTTCTTCAAGTGTGCAGGTTTAGTTTGTCAGAAGAAGTTACATAAGACTGGAAGGAGCTTTTCACGCAATAATTCTTCTTGAAAAGGATTTAACCACCACTTTACACGGATCCTACCGAGCTAATCAGGGGAGTATTAGTTTCTTTCGTTTTTAATTACCTTCTTTTATCATAACTTTGATACTTTCGGGGAACATTGGGGACAATGTTCAGTTTAAGTGTAGGGAGGGAAAATAAAACGGGAACTTTGAAACTATGCTTATCCTTGACTATTTGCTTTGTCCAATTGTGATTGTGTAATAAACCATGAGAAAATGTCGGTTAGGGTAATTTTGGCACCAAATTTAAAAATTTTTATGACATATAGGAGTGGGCCATTAGTCTTAACAAAAGTGTCTCATGGATAGGAAGTTATATGACTAGCACAAAACCCTTTACCACCCAAATTCCACCAAAATGTGAGGATCGCCCTTAGATTAGTAGGAATTAAAGCATTCATCTTCAATGCTTAGAGTGTGAACCGGTAGTATATTAGATTCTAGAACTTGTTTTGTGATGCATTCCGAGATCGCAAGTGAGGCTACACTTGTGTAGTTAGGAATAACTAAATGATAAGAGGCATTAGGATAACCCTTGTTTGATACCTGTAATATAATTACTTCTTCCATATCGGTTGAGTAATTCCCCCACACCCTTTGCGTTGTACTCATCTTTAGTACACGATACCCCTAGTTAACCCCTCAGAGCCTATCCTTTTCGCGGTTCTCGTGATGTTTCGGTTTTTCCGGAATATCAATGAAGAGCATTGTTTACACCCCACCCCCAAATATACACCCAAATCGCCTTAGCCTACCCCTTATGCACTCACTTTTAGTGCAAATGTTTGTTATCACCCTAAACCCTTAGTTCAATTATCTAGTTGCTTGCATAAGTTGCTAAGTCGAGTCATATCCTTTGTATACAGTTTTGGGACGATTGGGATTCATGGGAAAAGTTAAAGTTTATGAAATGACGGGAAGGGAACGTTAAAATTCAAATTCCCTTTGTTTGCGTAATAATATACCCCAAGTGTTTTGATCTGTTCAATTCGGGTCAAATTAGTGTTAGAGTAATAAAAACTCAAGTGTAGGGATATGTCTATAAATCCCTAGTATTTTGATGTTATCTTAGAGGATGGTAGAGTAAAAGTGTATAAAAAAAAAAAAAAAAAAAAAAAAAAAAAAAAAAAAAAAAAGAAAATAGAAAAAAAAAAAAAAAAAAAAAAAAAAAAAAAAAAAAAAAAAAAAAAAAAACGGGCTACCATCCTACATCTATCCTTTAAATTTATGTTTGTTTATTTCAGTTATCTAGAGTTTAGAGTGTCGAGTCTTGGCTTAGCAACGCCATTCTTCATATGCATTTAACATAGAGATTTTTGACTTGCCACCACTAAAAAGCCTATCCCACCAAACCCTTTGTTTCCCTACCGTAAGCCTAACATTACAACCCTTTAAAAGACCTCTTTGATAGTCTTTCCTAGGTGCTTACGCCAAAGCGATGGAGGTTTGATCTATTCTCAAGCCTATGGTAATCTATGTACTAGGACCGTTAATGAGTGTTTATCTTCCATTTCCTATTTGTTATATTTCATATATACACCCGAGAGAGATGTGAGTATCCAAACACCCCATGTGAGGTGCTAGTATGTAATTTCCGTGCTTGTTATGACTTTTGCGGGGCTTATATGTGTTGTGGGCCGTTTTGAATTAATGCTTCATGACCCCTAACTTATAAATTAATTGGCTAAAAGCACATTTGCTTGAGGACAAGCAAATAACAAGTGTAGGGATATTTGATAAGGTTTTAAAAGGTACCATTTTGAGGGGTCGTTTAAGTCCTTATTTGATCACTTTTGTATTCTTTATTGCTTAATATCGTTCCTTTTCACTTTTTAGGTCTCTTGAAGGCAAAATGCTGGAATGGCACTTATTTGGACGAAAAGGCGCGAATATATGAAGAAAATGGCCAAAGTCAAAATCGAGACACTCACAGCTGCTGAAATTAAAAGGTGACGGCGTCATGTGCTAATGGCGACGCCGTCCCAAGATTTTTGTGACGATTCAGAACTCAAAACTCGTATTTTCAAGTGACGACGTCTAGTTGTGAAAGAGTAGGCCGTCGCTACTTAGACGGCCTAGATGCAATCCAGACGACGTCAGAAGCTGAAGAGGACGGCGTCACGGATATAAGGTGACACCGTCGCAAGGTTAACGTGGCCAAGACGAAACCCTAATGACGGCGACACGACGGCGTCACGAAACATAAGGTGTCTCCGTCGCATATGTAATCTTATATATAGAATCCGAATTTTTCAGTTTTTGTAGAGAGTCTTTTGGGAGTGAAAAACCTAAAACCGAACCTAAGGTGTCTTGTACAGTATTTTAGGGTTTTAAACCCTATCTTACATCAAGATAAGTCTTTACTTCATTAATTAAATTATGTCTTTGATTATTTGTGTGTATGCTTGCATGTTTTCCATGTCCGGCTAATTTATTTGTGTGTTTGCTTAGGAAGTATGAAACTTAATTATTGAATATTGATTGGTTGTTTCTTATCTTAGTTGATTAATGATCTAGTAATGCGATAGGTCATTCGTTGTGTACTTAATGCTTGATTCATCTTTGTGAACCTTAGAATATAATTACCTGAGTAGTTGTAGGCTAAACCATCCAAAGAGTGCCTTAGAGTAAGAGTTTATCATCCCTAGTGGGTTTGTAGACGAGACCCTTTGGTAAGTTCAAAGAGTTAGCGAGAAACGCATACCCTACAACTTTAGACACACAACGCAACTAAGAATAAGGACGTGACAACTCAACCATCAATAGGAGATAATTAAGGAGTAGTACAACCTAAGTAAACACATCTTTAAACTATCATACGAGCACACATTAATTAGACATAGACTCCCACAACCTTAGTTTAGATAATTAGATAATAGTAGAGTAATCGGTAAAAATACCAACCCCCCAAATCCAATACCCAAGATTCGTACCTTTCCATTTCATAAAACCTAAAAAGATAAAAAAAAATAATCTTCCTCAACCTTAACCTTAGCGTAGTAACTCCTTACTAGCATTCCTATTCCCCTAGAGAACGATATCAATACACGTGGCTTACCCTAATTACTACACTACAACGATTAGGTTCACTGCCTAGGGTGTTATAAAACTTGCTCGAAGAAAAGGAAGTTTCCTTGACCCCGAACGACGCGTGTAGCGTTATCAATAACCAACCACCATTCATCAACCTACCACCAAATGACCCGCCAAGAGGCCGTACTCTTGGTGAATACTCCAGACCTAGCCACCAAGGCTATAGGAACACCATTGAACTTCCCGACCAAGCCCAAGCTACGACCCTGCGATCCGACACCATCCGGTTGGTGCAAAACGGATGTGCATTCCATGGACTTCGTTCCGAAGATCCTAATCAGCATCTTAAGGATTTCCTTAAAATTGTCGATTCCATCGACCTTGATGCTACTACTCGGGAGACCACGCGTCTGCGTCTCTTCCAATTCTCTCTATGGGACCAAGCTAGTAATTGGCTTGAGCGACTTCCCGTCGGCTCCATCTCAAGTTGGGATGATCTCACCTCTCGCTTCCTTGCTCAATTTTTCCCACCAGGGAGAACCACTAAGCTTAGGAATGACATCTTGATGTTCCAAAAACGTCAAGGTGAATCTCTCTACGAAGCATAGACTCGATTCAAGGACTTACTCCATAAAGTCCCTCATCACGGCATTGATCTTTGGCTTCAAGTCCAACTCTTCTATGATCATGTCAACTTCCCCACTAAGCGATCCATTGACCAAGCGGCCGGTGGAAAACATAGTGATCTCACCGCGGAAGAATCGTGGGGTATAATAGAGGACCTTGCTTCCTATGACAACGAAAGTTGGAATGACCCCCGTGAGTTACCCAAAACCGTTAAGGCAATCTCCTTGCCACCAATTGACTCACAATCTTCCGACCGTAGGATGCTCGAGCTTGAAGATCAAGTAAAATTCCTAATGAGCTCCTACGACAATCCTAAGTCTTCATGCCATGTGAACAAAGTTTCTTCCTCGTGTGAGCCGTATAGTGATCCTCATAACACGCGCACTTGCACCCGATTCCCCGAACAAGCTTCCGTTGACTACGCATCCTCGCGTATTAATGGAACGGGAGGAAGATTCCTTACAACACCCGGACCTAGGACTTTTAATGACGCCCGAAAAGCATGGAAGGGCAAGCCCGACTTCTATTGGGGGCAAACCAAAGAATTCACTTCCAATGATTTCTCATGGCCCCCCATCTCACGGCCCTAACCAACAAAACATTGAAGGGATGTTGCAAAACCTAGTCGCATCCCAAGAAGCCCAAATAGCTAAGCTCTCGGACCACTTTAACCAACAACAAGCCGAAATGGATAGGAAGATAGATAACCTTTTGAAAGACATGACCAGTAGTGATAGGAATGTTAATGCTATCTCAACTCCCGAAACTTCCGGTGTAGAGATTAAGGACCCAATTAAGTTAGCTAAGCACGTTCAATTCGTCAATACCATCGCCTTAGTGAAACCTAATAGAACAAATGACGAAGCGAACCATGAGGTGATACTTGAGGTTAAGGAAACACCGACGAATGAAACAACCGAGGAAGTAAATGAAGTAGACAATGACTATTTCAATAAGTTTCCTACGGAAGAAGAACTATCTCGCCACCCTCACTTAGTGCGTGACCTCCGTCACATGTATGTTAGGAAAAGCCCTAGGATCAAGTTTGGGAACCCTTGGAATCTTAATATACCATGTTGCATAGGACACCTTTTCGTGGCAAAGGCCTACATTGATCGCAAGTCCCCAATCAACATAATGACTAGCACCTACTACAATTGGGTAATGAAGAAGCCTATCCCAGCTAGGCAAGATCCCGATAATCCTAGGGTTAGTTGCAATTTTCTTGGTAGAGTTAAGGGATTGCCCGTTTATGTAGGTAGTTTCACGTTTCCTACGGATTTCATAATAGTGGATGATATTAGTACGACCATAGATCCTAGCTTGTCCCACGTTATTCTAGGGAAACCTTTCATAGAAAGCACCGGGATGACCTATGATCCCTCGTTAGGAATAGTGCGATTCAAGGATGAGACCGATGATATAGCTTACCAAATGCCGTTTTAAGATTGAGAAGTTTTCATCACTCTCTAATGATGAAAAGGAACTTAAACTATCGGTCTATCATAGGAATGAGGAGGATAAAGAGAAAGGAGTAGATTATGTTATGGCCAAGATTTTCGGTTTCTATAAGGATTGCTTGAACTTAGGACCGAAATATAGAAATGAGTGGGGAGAGGAAGAACTCTTAGAGAGGTGTATCATAGGGCACTTCTACAACATGGAACCACCCACTAGAGACCGTCATGAGGAAAGAGGTGACGGTAATGAAGTCACGTAGGAGCACGACTACGAGTCTGGCTATAAGACTCATAAATAAAGAAAAGCGCTTCGTGGGAGGCAACCAATGCTTAATTTTTTGCTTGTTTGTGTCATATATCTTTTATTGATTGTCTATTCTTATGTTTAAATTTGTAAAAATGCTTTATTTTGTTTTTAACCTCGTCTTAATCACATATAAAGGTATTTTACATAAAGGATAAGTGTAGGGAGGATTACACATGTTTTCAAAAGAAACGTAAACATGAGAATTGCAATTAATTAAAAGATATACATGTGTGTTTGTTCGAGTCAAATGCTTGTATCGAGTCATAATGAATGTTTTGCAGAAATTTTTCCAGATTTTAAAGATGTAAATTTTCCAGAATTTTTTCCAGAAAATCGCAGACCAGTTTTTCTCAAGATAACCTGACGGCGTCAGGATCGCAACCTGACGGCGTCAGGAAGGATTAAAAACAACTGATTACTTTTTTTTTCTCGTTTTCTGAGCTACTTATAAATTTTGGAATTTTCCAGGTCTTAATTTTCCAGAAATTCTGTAAACAGCCATTCCACAAGCATTATATCCTAGTTTAGTAGAGTCTTATATATATTATTACCGCCGATTTTACGCGAATGTTTCGTTTGTTTTCTTCAAGTGTGAAAGTTTTGTTTATCAAGAAGAAGATACATAAGGTTGGAAGGAGCTTTTCACGCATACATTGTTCTTGGAATGGATTTAACCAATATTTCACACACGGATCCTACCGAGCTAATCAGGGGAGTATTAGTTTCTTTCATTTTTTATTACCTTCCATTATCATAACTTTGATACTTTTGGGGAACATTGGGGACAATGTTTAGTTTAAGTGTAGGGAGGGAAAATAAAATAGGAACTTTGAAACTATGCTTATCCTTGATTATTTGCTTTGTCCAATTGTATTTATGTAATAAACCATGAGAAAATGTCGGTTAGGGTAATTTTGGCACCAAATTTAAAATTTTTCATGACATATAGGAGTGGGCTATTAGTCTTAACAAAAGCGTCTCACGGATAGGAAGTTACAGGACTAGCACAAAAACCCTTTACCGCCTAAATTCCACCCATAATGTGAGGATCACCCTTAAATTAGTAGGATTAAAGCATTCATCTTTAATGCTTAGTGTGTGAACCGGTAGTGATGACGTACCCTCCGATCAGGTCGAAGGACCCCCCTTCGGCCTCAGTCGAAATTGCATTAAGAAGACCCAAGTCTTTCTTCATAAGTCATTGGTGGCATAAAACCATTCATCATTGACATGGTTACCAGTTGGGAATCCGCCAGCCGAAGGCCTATGCCCTTCGGTGTCTTCCCTTGAAGATGCCAAGACAAATAAGAACCTTGACTTGGTCTTCCCCCACGTTCCCACTATGTCCTTAGCTTCCCCGCCAAGTCCGAGATAGTGGGGATGAAGCCCTAGCGGTTACCATAAATCAGGGGACGCCCCCCATGATCTCCTAAACGTGTGCTAACACTCTCCAAGCTGTTTTCATCATCTATAAATAGGTTGGACGAGTCATTTCAATGGTATGTTCACTCAACACAGTATTTCACATACATCATATTACCCATAACTCATATCACATACTTATTCACACGCCGGAGGTGGTTCGCAGGGCCCAACCCCTGTGCAATCACTTAACGAAGTGTCTACTATTTCTTATTGCAGATTGACTACAAGTTTGGCGTAAGCATATCACCCCCCATACCCTTCGATCCCCATCGAAGGCCTGGTAGTACGAATTATTGTACAATCAGTGGCGCCATCCGTGGGACCCGCTACTATTGGTCTCGTTATTCCAAACTTACACCCAGTCAATCACTCTCACTAGTTTTACGGCATGACTCAAGGAAGAGAAGATACACCCCCTCCAGGTTTCTCGACCTTGACACCAATCCCAGTCAACGATCCTAACAACCTTCCTAATATAACCGCATCCACTTTTACCACACGATCTCACCCTGAAATAACTCCCAACAACCAAGCTTCAACCTCGGCTAACCCTGAACCGGTAATCAGTCCAGCGTTTGTCGAAGCTAACATCGAAGCATTAAAATCTTTACTAAGAGCTCGAAGGAGGCAAGACCGGAATGTGGAAATGCGTAGGGAGTTAAAATACTCAAGCGATGAGTATGACGAAGAGTTAGAAATGGAGACTAGGTCCTTGGCTCCTGGGGCTACTCGCTCAGTGCTAAGGGTAGGGTCTCCGAGCAGTCGAAG
Source organism: Chrysanthemum seticuspe (assembly GCA_019973895.1). NCBI lineage: Eukaryota > Viridiplantae > Streptophyta > Magnoliopsida > Asterales > Asteraceae > Chrysanthemum > Chrysanthemum seticuspe. Next base: position 338,612,782 of record BPTQ01000007.1, read on the forward strand.
GCCTAGTGGAAGGTCGGTTGGTTTCGAAGATGCTCCGGAGCGGGCTCCGACAAGAAGGGAAGGAACGATGGAAGGCTCCAATGGAAGAAGTCATCGAAGGGATACTATGGAAGTTAATTTGCCATCACTGTTGGCGGCTCATCTGGGAAGAACTGAGGCGGGGGTTCCACTACAACCTTCTCACGCATCCGGCGTAGAAGGCAATCCATCTCAATTAAATAGGGGAGGAAATCTTCCTCCTCATGGTATGTACCCTCCTTTTCAGGCTCAATCTTACCCTCAAGGGGTTTATCCCCCACTTAACGGGCAGGCTAACAACCCCAATTTTACTCAACCATACGGAAGCATGCCCTACGGGCAAGCTGTGGTATATCCTTCGTATCCTGTTGGAAGTCACCCACCTTATATGCCTACTGCTTACCCCCAATATGTTAACCACAATACTGTTGGAATACCTCCAAATCATAACCCATACAATGCTGCCCCTACATACATGCCACCTTATAACTGCCTCTATTCGGAGCCCATGGGCTCCACAACACCCTTCGTAAGGTGGATAGAAGACTACCCTTTGCCTGATGGGTTGAAAATGCCCGCACATATTGGTACTTATGATGGAAAAGGGGATCCGGATAACTTTTTACACTTGTTCGAAGGGGCTATTAGAATGCAGAAGTGGGTAATGCCTGTCGCTTGTCACATGTTTACATACACCCTACGAGACTCTGCTCGTATATGGTGGAACGGGCAAAAACCAGGTAGCATTGTGAATTTGGATGATCTTAAAGCCAAGTTCAGGTCACATTTCAGCCAACAGAAAAAGTTCACAAGAACGCACCTAACAGTGCACAACATCAAGCAGAAGGAGAACGAGAGCACCGGGGCTTTCATTACTAGATACACTGATGACACCTTACAGATAATGGGCTTGCACGAAGACCAGCGCATCTCAGGTTTCGTACATGGCCTACGAAACAGAAGCTTGGTTGAATTCCTTTCCACTGATCTTCCTGCAACCTATAAAGGATTAGTGGAAAAGGCTTACACCTGGATCGAATCAAAAGAAGTGTCCACCAACGGGGCTCCGGTCGAAAACAAGGAAAATCACAGCAAAGCCCCGAAGCATCCTTCGTGGGAAGGGTCAAGGAACAAACACAAGAACAGGGACAGGTTTACTCCATACCACAAAAACATCAACCATGGTCTCCTGGCTAATCTGTCCAAATCCCCAAGGGAGATACTCACTACCGAAAAGGCTGCGAAGGCCTTTGATCCTCCTCCTCGCTTGGCAAACAAAGGGAGGCCCAGAGACACTTCCAAGTTTTGCTATTTCCATGACGATTATGGTCACGACACTAATCACTGCCGAGAACTCAAAAAGCAGATAGAAGAGGCCGTGAAGTCTGGCCAATTGGGACATTTGGTGAAGGGTATAAAGAGAGGCAAAGAAAAAGCCTTCGACACACAGTTGGGGAAAGATACCACACCTGTCGAAGCACCCATCCTCATGGTTTATAAAGAAGACTTTGGTTCAAAGAGGAAGGAAGCAGAGGAAGCCTTGTGCGGAGTAGGAGATGTCACTTTTCCTTCAATCATAGGGAAAGTTCTTTCTAATGATCCCGTGGTCATTAAAGTCTTGATCTCCAATAGAGAAGTAAACAGAGCCTACCTTGACTGCGGTAGCTCCTGCGAAGTTATCTACGAACGATGTTTTCTAAAGCTCAAACCTTCAATAAAGTCGAAGAGAGTAGATTCGAAGGTATCTTTAGTAGGGTTCTCAGGGGAACACTCATGGCCCTTGGGGGAAGTCCCCCTAGAGGTTACGATCGGGGAAGGAAGGCTAAAAAGAACAGAAACTCTGGTTTTCACGATCGTAAGATCGGAATCTCCCTACAACCTACTGATAGGGAGAACAGCAATGCAGAAGATGGGTATTGTTGTCTCAACCATACATGCCGCAATCAAATTCCAGACACCTTTCAGCATTGGAATGGTGTTCTCCAGCTACAAAGTGAAGGAGCCTACGACAATAGGCAAAAGGATCAAACAGGTCTCTGAGGATTCTTCTAAAGATGTTCTCAGTTGTTCTGATGCTGAAGAACGCATTGTGATAAATAGTCTCTACCCCGATCAGACAGTGGTGATTGGGAAACAGCTCCCGATCTTCTTTAAAGTAGAATTGGAAAAGGTACTTCGTGCTAACGCAGACGTCTTCGCATGGACCTATTCTGACATGACGGGGGTTCCTAGAAATCTCACCATAGACGGAAAGCCCTTCGGCACTGAACACAAACTCAATGAGTTCAAACATATTGAACCCATCAAACAAAAGCGTCGAAGCCTGGCTCCCGAAAGAAATGCCGCTGCATGTAAGGAAGTTGATGAGCTTGTAGCAGCAGGCATACTCAGAGAAGTAAAGTATCAAACTTGGGTAGCCAATCCAGTTATGGTCAAGAAGCATGATGGAGGATGGAGAATGTGCGTAGATTTTACTGACATTAACAAAGCCTGTCCGAAGGACTGCTACCCTCTTCCAGAGATTGATTGGAAGGTGGAATCCTTGTCAGGGTTTCGGCTAAAGTATTTCCTTGACGCTTATAAAGGTTACCATCAGATACAAATGGCCGAAGAAGACAAAGCGAAGACAGCCTTTTTTACAGGAAAAGGCGTTTATTGTTACAAAAAGATGCCTTTTGGTTTGAAAAATGCAGGTGCCACCTACCAACAATTGGTGGACAAAGCCTTCCACAAGCAAATAGGTAGGAATCTGGAGTCCTACGTAGATGATATGGTCATTAAGAGTAGATCGGAGGAAGATATGCTCTCCGACATCAAGGAAACCTTCGATCAGCTTCGCGCCATCAATATGAAATTAAATCCCAAGAAGTGTTCCTTTGGTGTGGAAGAAGGACAATTTTTGGGGCATCTGATCACCAAGCAGGGTATTAAGGCCAATCCTTTGAAAGTCAAAGCCATCACAGATTTGCAGCCTCCTAAGTCCCTAAAGGAAGTGCAAAGTCTTAACGGAAAGCTAGCAGCCCTCAGCAGGTTCTTATCGAAGGGTGCAGACAGATCTTTGTCGTTCTTCAAAACACTCAAAGGATGCACGGACAAAAACACGTTCCAATGGAGCATAGATGCAGAAGCAGCCTTTCAAAAGCTCAAGGAGTTCATGGCTATTCTACCTACACTTACGGCCCCAATCAAAGGCGAAGTGTTGTTCATGTATATTGCAGCCTCTTTCGAAAGCATCAGCGCCGTGTTATTGGCAGAAAGGGAGAAGAAGCAAATCCCTATATACTTCGTTAGTAGGGTACTACAGGGAGTTGAGCTAAATTATCCAGCATTGGAGAAGCTAATTTTGGCTTTAGTTCATGCTGCGAGACGCCTTCGAAGGTACTTTCAAGCTCACCCAATAACCGTACTTACCGACAAGCCAATTAAGCAGATACTTTCAAAGCCGGAGAAATCTGGAAGGATAGCTAAATGGGCTATCGAGCTAGGAGAACATGGTATTGAATACAAGGGCAGGAGCTCGGTCAAAGGGAAAATATTTGTAGACTTTTTAGCAGAAACACCCTCCGAACCGAAACATGACAAAAAGGTTGTTGAAAAGGAGCCCGCTAAGGCAATCGAAGGGCGGAAACTTTATACTGACGGAGCCTCCAGCTCCGATGGTTCTGGCGCAGGTCTCATGCTCGTTGATCCCAAAGGGAAGGAATACACTTACGCACTTCGTTTCGAATTCGGTGCTACGAATAATGAAGCGGAGTACGAAGCCTTGTTAGCAGGTCTCCGATTGGCCAAAGATATGGAAGTGGAAGACTTGGCTATTTTTGTTGACTCACAACTAGTGGCCAACCAAATAAAAGGCTCCTACGAGGCGAGACAACCTGTGATCAAGCAATATCTGGATAAGGCCAAAGAAATGCTCGAAGGGTTCGCATCTTACAACATAGAGCATGTTCGAAGAAACCAAAACAAGAAGGCGGATGCACTTAGCAAACTGGCATCAATGGCATTTGCTCATTTAACAAAGGAAGTTTTGGTCGAAGTATTGGTAGATAGGTCCATCGTCCGAAAGGAGGTGTCTGACGTAATACTGGAGGAAGACTCGAATTGGATGACTCCAATTAGAGAATATCTAATAAGTGGCATATTGCCGAAGGATCCGAAGTTGGCTCGAAAGGTGCGCATCAAAGTACCACAGTACAGGATCATGGGAAATTACTTATACAGAAGATCTTTTCTATCCCCTTGGCTCCGTTGTGTAGGACCAAGGCAAGCTGCCAACATCATCCAAGAAGTGCATGAAGGATCCTGCGGACTTCCCGCAGGACCCCGCTCCGTTGTCTCCAAATTCATGAGGGTCGGATATTACTGGCCTTCGATGCACAGAGACGCTGTTGACATCATTCAGAAGTGTGAAGCCTGTCAAGTCCACTCAAGAGTCCCAAGGATACCAAAGCAAGATATGACTTCCGTAACGTCCGCATGGCCCTTCAGCCAATGGGGGATAGATATTGTAGGCCCTCTGCCAGTTTCTCCAGGAGGAGTAAAGTTCTTGGTCCTAGCCATCGATTACTTCACTAAATGGGTGGAAGCGAAGCCTTTGGCATCCATCACAGGAAGACACATGGAAAAATTTGTGTGGGAACATATTATCTGTCGGTTCGGAGTACCTCACATCATCAGTTCAGATAATGGGAAGCAGTTTGCCGAAGGGGTATTCCCAGTATTTTGCAGGGGTCTGAATATCAAACAATCCTTCACTTCCGTTTACCATCCTCAAGGTAACGGTCAAGTAGAAGTTACCAACAGAGACATCATACAAGGAATAGAACGAAGGCTGGGATACAGTCATCACGGTTGGGTAGATGAACTACCTCAAGTACTCTGGGCACATAGAACGCATACGAAGTCAAGTCATGGAGAAACGCCTTTCAGCTTGACATATGGCACGGAAGCTGTCATCCCTTCAGAAGTAAGTGTCGAAACAAAAAGGGTCATAAACTTCGAAGCAGCAGATAATGAAGAAATACTCCATAGTAACTTGGACCTACTTGAAGAACAAAGGGAAATAGCCTCCATTAGAGAGGCTATCCACAAGCAAAAGATTGAAAGGTACTATAACAAGCGAGTTAGGCCTTCGATTTTCAAACCAGGGGAATATGTCCTCCGACTCAATAGCGCAAGTAAAGCTGAGTACCAGGGTAAACTGGGACCTACATGGGAAGGACCCTACGTTATTAAGGAAGCGTATGGCAACGGAGCCTACAAACTGTAGACCTTGGCAGGAGACGTTATTGATAGAACCTGGAATGGCACTACTCTTCGTAAGTTCTACGTATAACACTTACAATGTCTAAGGACACATTTTATTTTCTTTCAATCAATGTATTTGCATTCTTCTCACTTGGGGAAAGACGCATTAATGGTAGGCGTCTAGTATTCATTTCTTAAAATGATGTAATCCTCCCTACCCACTTAATGATAATAACACATTTCCCTCAAATCTCTTGTTTCGTTCAATACAACAAAGATTTGCCCACCAAGTCGCTTTATAAGTTTGAATGTCGAAGGGATGTACAAAGACTAAACAACATGTCTTGCTCATATGCATAACATCCATCTCAACTTCACATTAACTTTCCTATATGTCCTTAAGGTATTTCAAGCCTTTCGCTGCCCAAAGGATCAAGACGGAGTGGGTCGCGACCCTCTGTCAGCAGTCAAATTATACGATTGCTAATATTCTTGGTGAAGTAACTACACACAATGAGGCTATGCATCTACCAGGTCCACATCATCGCTATGGTAAAGTTCCATAGCAATGTAGGGGATCACTTTGGTTACCAGGTCCACCTTGTCCTTCTTCAGCATCTTCAGTCGGAGGTTCAAGCCATCTACCTTTTCTCGGAGCTTGATCTCTTGGTCCAACAACTTTGACCTCTCTTGTTCGAGACCTCCACACTTGGATGAAAGAACAGATATCTGCTCCTTATAGCCAACAACCATAGAGCCTTCGACAGTTAACCTGCTGCACTCAGCCTCGCTCGTTGCCAATTGACCTTTGAGCTTTTCATTCTCAGCTCTAAGATCTTGAACCAAGGGATTCTTATCAAAATCCTCCAATGCTTCCTCACACTTCTTCTCCAGGTCTGCATACTTTTGATCTCTAGCTTTCTCCCCCCTCAGCATAGTATCCATTTCTTCTCGAGCTTTGGTGACAGCACGGAGCAATTCCCTTGTCCTAGCATTGAGTTGGTTGTCAAGCATGCCCTGGCGAACATAGCTTTTATCATGAAGATCGCAGAGCCTCTCTATGGACATGTTATCCATCACCCCCTTCCACTTGGATGGGATCACATGGCTCATAAGTTGGTGACAAGCTAGGGGAGAAGGAAGCTCCTTCGTATCAGGAAGTCCTACAACAAAAGTAAGTTTCATTAACATATTATCCTTGGTATTTAATTTTATTTCACAGGTAAGAAGTTTACCATGGAAGTCATCACCGCTGGGCCCTTCGATGGCTGGAAATACCACAGCCTTACCCTGGGCACTCTTCTGCCGGGTAGTTCCAGAGGGAGGAGTAGGTAGAATAAGCTTTCTTTTTTAATCAGATTTCACAGCCTTAGCACTGGCACCTTTCCTGCTTCGAACCCTCTTACCTATGCCGGAGGGTCCTACGATGGCCAATGGTCCTTCGGAGACTGGTTCGTCTGAGTCAGCAACGTTCTCCACCAGCTAATCTTCTACATCTATGGGTTCCTTTGACGGAGGAGCAGAGGATAAAGGCTCGACAGGCTGGGCTTCCACCTCGTCTTTGTTTATGGACACCGATGGGGAGCCCACGCCATAGCTTGTCTCTTGGGGATTCTTTGGAAGAAAGCTTACCTTTTTTGCACCTCCAGCCACAACAAAGTTCCTGAACGACATCTCTGCACAAAGAAGCAGATAAGATAAATATCAGCAAGATAAGTTTTTGTTTCTTAGGTTAATTTAAAAAATACATACTTTCTCCATCACAAATTATCTCAGGTACCAACGGAGACCCCTCCCATCTTTCAGCAATGCCAGCCATGAACAGGATTGGCTCAGGGAAGGTCTGGCAGTCAGCTGGATGACGAGCCAAACGCTGATACAATGGGTTTCTTCTCACAGTATAAGGCAATGGATCGGTGAACCTTTTCTCATAATATTGAAAGTCTGGGTTTAACAATGCAGAGTATCCAGGAGGGATAATGGTAGTCTGGATATAAAAGAACTTGCCTTTCCAGTTCCTTATGTTTGTAAAAGTTCTATCTATCAATATGGGCACATCCCTTTCACCCCTCTTGGCCAAGGCCAACCAATCTCCTCCCGGGTATAGATTCAAAAAACCCCTAAGCACAGTCAAGGATGGTTCAAACCCATAAGCTTTGCACATAACAATGTATGTTGTAAGCTTGGCTAGGCCAAAAGGGTTGAACCTAGAAATGTGTACTTCATAATACCGGAGGAATTCTAAGATCAAAGGATGCAAAGGTATCCTAAGGTTGGAAGTGGTGAAAGCATGGGTATACAGGCCTACATAATTTTCAGGGGCATCAAATATCCCTTGATTTTTACTCGGTAGCATTATTTTATGTTCCTTTGGAATGGGATAATCAGTGAGGAACGCTTTAAGCTCCTCCCTGGTTAGTGTGCAGCCTTGTTGTTTTATCACAATTTTTTTATTGGTTGACATGATACCTTCTAAAGAACACAAAAAATATTTGAAATATAGACGAAGAAGGAGCGCTTTACCTTGTTTGGTCGGAGGCTTGATCGAAAGAGATTTTAGTAGGTGAAAAACTTTGGGCGAGAGTTACTTTGTTAGGGTTTTACTGTTTTTCATATTTTATATACCCTACAAATGTTGAATCTCAGCCCTACACGTGTCCGTACTTATCCCTTTTCTACCGGATTTCAAACCTCTTTTAAATTTTGAAAGGATGTTTACTAATACCGAGGAAAACGGGGTAGTTAAGATTAACTATGCATTTATTACGGTCAATATTAACAAGACTTTTCATCTTCGTTCGTTTTTGTGACGAAGGGGAGGTTTCGTTTTTATTTATGAGTCGTAAGCAATATTTCTGGTTCGTACATATCACTTTCGACTGGGGGGGGCTTGATGACGTACCCTCCGATCAGGTCGAAGGACCCCCCTTCGGCCTCAGTCGAAATTGCATTACGAAGACCCAAGTCTTTCTTCATAAGTCATTGGTGGCGTAAAACCATTCATCATTGACATGGTTACCAGTTGGGAATCCGCCAGCCGAAGGCCTATGCCCTTCGGTATCTTCCCTTGAAGATGCCAAGACAAATAAGAACCTTGACTTGGTCTTCCCCCACGTTCCCACTATGTCCTTAGCTTCCCCGCCAAGTCCGAGATAGTGGGGATGAAGCCCTAGCGGTTACCATAAATCAGGGGACGCCCCTCATGATCTCCTAAACGTGTGCTAACACTCTCCAAGCTGTTTTCATCATCTATAAATAGGTTGGACGAGTCATTTCAATGGTATGTTCACTCAACACAGTATTTCACATACATCATATTACCCATAACTCATATCACATACTTATTCACAAGCCGGAGGTGGTTCGCAGGGCCCAACCCCTGCGCAATCACTTAACGAAGTGTCTACTATTTCTTATTGCAGATTGACTACAAGTTTGGCGCAAGCATATCACCCCCCATACCCTTCGATCACCATCGAAGGCCTGGTCGTACGAATTATTGTACAATCAGGTAGTATAATAGATTCTAGAACTCGTTTTGTGATGCATCCCGAGATCGCTAGTAAGACTACACTTGTGTAGTTAGGAATAACTAAATGAAAAGAGGCATTAGGATAACCCTTGTTTGATACCCGTAATATAATTACTGCTTCCACATCGGTTGAGTAATTCCCCCACACCCTTGCGTTGTACTCATCTTTAGTACACGATACCCCTAGTTAACCTCTCAGAGCCTATCCTTTTCGCGGTTCTCGTGATGTTTCGGTTTTCCGGAATATCAATGAAGAGCATTGTTTACACCCCACCCCCAAATGTACACCCAAATCGCCTTAGCCTACCTTGTATGCACTCACTTTTAGTGCATTATTGTTATCACCCTAAAAACCCTTAGTTCAATTATCTAGTTACTTGCATAAGTTGCTAAGTCGAGTCATATCCTTTGTATACAGTTTTGGGACGATTGGGACTCATGGGAAAAGTTAAAGTTTATGAAATGACGGGAAGGGAACGTTAAATTCAAATTCCCTTTATTTGCGTAATAATGTACTCCAAGTGTTTTGATCTTTTCAATTCGGGTCAAATTAGTGTTAGAGTAATAAAAACTCAAGTGTAGGGATGTGCCTATAAATCCCTATCATTTTGATGTTACCGTAGGGGATGGTAGAGTAAAAGTGTATGAAAAAAAAAATCGAAAAAAAAATAGAAAAAGAGAAAAAGAAAAAAAAAATAGAGTGTTGAAAAAAAAAGAAGTACGGGCTACCATCCTACATCTGTCTTTAATTTATGTTTGTTTGTTTCAGTTATCTTGAGTCTAGAGTGTCGAGTCTTGGCTTAGCAACGCCATTCTTTGCATGCTTGTAACATAAATATTTTTGACTTGCCACCACTAAATAGCCTATCCCACCAAACCCTTTGTTTCCCTACCGTAAGCCTAACATTACAACCCTTTAAAAGACCTCTTTGATAGTCTTTCCTAGGTGCTTACGCCAAAGCGATGGAGGTTTGATCTAGTCTCAAGCCTATGGTAATCTATATACTAGGACCGATTAATGAGTGTTTATCTTCCATTTCCAACTTGTTTTATTTCATATACACCCGAGAGATGTGAGTACCCACACACCCCATGTGAGGTGCTAGTATGTAATTTTCGTGCTTGTTATGACTTTTGCGGGGCTTATATGTGTTGTGGATTGTTTTAAACCAATGCTTCATGACCTCTAACTTATAAATTAATTGGCTAAAAGCACATTTACTTGAGGACAAGCAAATACCAAGTGTAGGGATATTTGATAAGGTTTTAAAATGTACCTTTTTTAGGGGTCTTTCAAGCCCTTATTTGATCACTTTTGTATCCGTTATTACTTAATATCGTTCCTTTTCACTTTTTAGGTCTCTTGAAGGAAATTGCTGGAATGACACTTATTTGGACGAAAAGGCGCGGATATACGAAGAAAATGGCCAAAGTCAAGAATCGAGACACTCAAGCTGCTGAAACACAAGGGGACGACGTTAGGTGTTATCTGCGACGCCGTCGGAGCACATGTTGTGACGATACAGTAGCCAAATTACTTATTTTTAAGTGACGGTGTCAGGCTTTAAAAGAGTAGGTCGTCGCAACTCAGACGGCCTAGATTTGATCCAGACGGCGTCAGAGGCTGAAGAGGACGACGTCACAAGCATAAGGTGACGCCGTCGCAAGATTAATGTGGCCAAGACGAAACCCTAATGACGGCGACCCGACGGCGTCACAAATCATAAGGTGACGCCGTCGCGAATGTAATCTTATATATAGAATCCGAATTTTTTAGTTTTCAGGAGAGTAGTCTTTTGGAGTAAAAAACCTAAACCGAACCAAGGTTGTCTTGTACAGTATTTTAGGGTTCTAAACCCTATCTTACACCAAGATAAGTGTTTTACTTCATTAATTCAATTATGTCTTCAATTATTTGTGTGTATGCTTGCATGTTCTCCATGTCCGGCTAATTTACTTGTGTGTTTGCTTAGGGAATATGAAACTTAACTATTGAATATTGATTGGTTGTCTCTTATCTTAATTGTTAATGATCTAGTAATGCGATAGGTCATTCGTTGTGTAGTTAATGCTTGATTAATCTTTGTGAACCTTAGACTATAACACCTAGAGTAGTTGTAGGCTAAACCATCCAAAGCGTACCTTAGAGTTAGAGTTTATAAATCCTAGAGATTTTGTAGACGAGACCCTTTGGTAGTTTCAAAGAGTTAGGGATAAACGCATACCCTACGACCTTAGACACACAACGCGATTAAGAATAAGGACGTGACAATTCAACCATCAATAGGAGATAATTAAGGAGTAATAAAACCTAAGTAAACACATCTTTAAATCATCATACGAGCACACAATAATTAGACATAGACTACCCTCACCTTAGTTAATTAGATAATTAGATAATAGAAGTAATCGGTAGAAATACCAACCCCCCAAATCCAAACCCCGAGATTCGTACTTTTCCATTTCCTAAAAAACATAAAAAGATAAAAAATAATCTTCCTCAACCCCAACCTTAGCGTAGTAACTCCTCACTAGCATTCCTATTCCCCTAGAGAACGATATCAATTCCCGTGGCTTACCCTAATACTACACTACAATGATTAGGTTCACTGCCTAGGGTGTTGAAAAACTTGCTCGACGAAAAGGAAGTTCCTTTGACCCCGAACGACGCGTGTAGCGTTATCAGAATGCTATAATGAACTAAAAGAAGCCTATGATGAATTGAAACCTAAATATAATGAATGTTATGTCGATGTTGAGGCTTATAAACAGGCTTTAAAAACATTAGAAAGACAAAGAGTTTGGTTTCAAAATAATCAATTGGCTTATGATGAAAAGATCAGGGTGTTACAAAGTGATTTAGACTATGCTAAAATTGATTTAAAACGTACTGATAAAGAAAAAGCTGAGGTAGTTTCTGAAAACCAAGTGCTAAAAGAGAAACTGGATAAGGAAGTAGCTAGACATAAAGAATGGTTAATATCAGGTGACAATCTAGCTAGACATATCTATAGTAGTCAATCTGAGACCTCTGGGATAGGTTTAGGTTTTCAAAAGTATGTAGGATTAGAAGCTAGGAATGATGGGCGTAAAACTACACCAGCAGGTTTAGCTAATTATGTTAAAGAAGGAACATTACATGCTGTCTCTGGACCCATTAGAGGAGAACATATGCCCATTGACCTATCCCTCAATGTTGACTTTGATGGATCACACCATCTTTATGGCAAAAAGTCAAGAGACTTGCCAGACCCTGATTCTTCATCTACTGACTTTGTCTCTTGTTGTGACAGTGACAAGTCCTCTGACAAAGGGTCTACTTCTGCTACCAGGTGTGATTCAAATGACAAGTTAGACTTTCCCAAGACCTTGCCCAAGCCTACACCCAAGACTGCTTACAAGCCTATTAGAGTTGCTGCTGAGGAATCAACTTCCAAGACAGTTTCCTCTGAAGACTTGTCTTTTAATTCTTTGCACAATAATGCTTTTAAGTCTGTTAAAAACATTTCTGTTAATGTTTATGGTTTGAATGCTTTTGCATGTAATAGAACATCTTTCACTTTGAATAAATCTTCTAAAAGAAGTCATGTTTTGTTTGTGGAAGTAAATTTCATTTGATTAAGGATTGTAATTTTCATGAGCAAAGAATGGGTGCATGTGCTGGTCAAAAGAAACCTAGACCAATGTGGACAAGTATTAATGATATACCATCCTTTATTCCACAAGCAACTAATAATAAACCTTCTCCTTGGAGAAGATCTGTTGCTAGACCTTATGTGAAACCAACAAGTGCTTATTTTCAAAATGATTATTGGCCTGGATGTTTTGACTCTATGTATGTTGGGAAGGGATATAGGGATACTGCTATAAAGCCCTCAGCAGGTTGTTCTAGGACTAAAATGGGACCCAATTTTCAATGGAGGTCCAAGAACAATGGTGGATCTTTTATTTCTACATGGCCTAAATCTTGTGATCCACAAGGCAGGCTCAAGTCAGTAATGACTTGAGCCTCCATAGTGTACTAATATTTTGTATATTATTGTTGTTGTTGTAGGATCATCCTCTTAAGTATAAGGAAGTTGGCATTATTGATAGTGGTTGTTCCAGAAGCATGTCAGGAAACAGAGATATGATGCATAATTTCGTACCCATAGAAGGAGGAGGCAATGTGACTTTTGGTGGAAGTGATGGTAGAATCACTGGGAAAGGCACCATCAAAACACCTCTACTGAATTTTGAGAATGTGTACTATGTAAAGGAACTGCAACACTTCAACTTGTTCTCAGTCTCACAAATTTGTGACACCAAGAACAAAGTATTCTTCTCTGAGGATGAATGTCTTGTGCTATCTAAAGACTTCAAACTACCAGAAGATACATCAATTCTGTTGAGAGTTCCTAGAAATCACAATCTATACACATTCAACTTGAATGATGTTCAACCAGAAGGTGATCTAACTTGTTTGGTGGCAAAAGCATCCCTGGATGAGTCTACAAAATGGCATAGAAGGATGGCTCATGTGAACTTCAAGACCATAAACAAGCTTTCTAAACTGGGTCTTGTTGAAGGACTTCCTTCCAAAGTTTTTACCAATGAACATAACTGTGTTTCCTGCAACAAAGGAAAGCAACACAGAGCCTCATACAAAGCTATTACTGCTATGAACATTATTTCAGAACCTCTTCAGTTGTTGCATATGGATCTCTTTGGTCTAACCCAAGTCAGAAGTATTGATCACAAGTATTTTTGTCTGGTAATCACTAATGACTATAGCAGGTTTTGTTGGGTATTCTTTCTGAGTACTAAAGATGAAACATCTCAAGTGTTGAAAGAGTTCCTTACCCTTGTTGAAAACCAGTTGAAAAAAAAGGTTAAAGGAATTCGGTGTGATAATGGGACAGAGTTCAAGAATGCTGTATTAATAGAACTCTGTAAGTCTAAGGGGATAAAAAGGGACTATAGCACTCCAAGAACCCCACAACAAAATGGGGTTGCTGAAAGAAAGAATAGGACCTTAATAGAGGCAGCAAGATCCATGCTTGTAGACTCTAAATTACCCACTATGTTTTGGACTCAAGCAGTTAGCACAGCTTGTTATGTACTGAACAGGGTATCCATTACTAGACCTCATTTCAATACACCTTATGAACTTCTCACTAGGAAAGTTCCTGCTATTCACTACCTCAAACCTTTTGGATGTCAAGTGACTATTTTGAATACTAGTGATCCATTGGGTAAATTTGATGAGAAAGCTGATGAGGGATATATTATGGGTTATTCAGCTCATAGTAAGGCTTATAGGGTATACAATTTATCTGCTAAGAAGACTGAGGAGACTCTGAACCTGAGATTTCTAGAAGATAAACCTTATGTTCAAGGACAAGGTCATGTTTGGTTTTTTGACCTAGATTACTTAACTGATTACTTGGGTTATTCTAGACATGTGGCTAACCAAAATGCAGGTACACAAGAGTCTCCCACTGACAATGCATGTACCATGGATGCTGACTCTGATAGTGAGTTTAAGGATGATGAACAACCTATTATTGTACCTTCCTTCTCCCCTAACCATTTTGCAGGTGATACTTCTAAACTTACTTCTGATAAGAGTGAAGATGAGTCACATTATGCAGAGGACCTTGCTAGGCTTAAGAAACAAGAGCATGCAGCTAATCTTGCAGCTGAGAGGCTTAGTGGGGAGGTTACAAGAGAAGCAGTCAATGGAAACCATGATTCTTCTGATAGTGATCCTGTTTCTCCCAACATCACCAAATCTGCTGATAGACCTGATGTTTCTACTCCCATTTCTACTAGAGTGTCCACAGACTTTGGAGAACCTTATACACAATTTCCAAGTCCTTCAGATCTTGGTAATCATCAACCCAAAGCTGGCATCTTCACCTCACCTTCCTATGACAGTGATTTTGAGCCAACTGTGACTAATTTTGATACATCTATTGAAGTCAACCCCACTGCTACAAAAAGGATCAACATTGCTCATCCTCAATCTAATGTTATTGGTGATCCTTTAGCACCTGTTAGAACTAGAAGGACTGTGACAAGTTCTAAATATGGTCAGGTTGCTTTTCTTTCCTATGTCTCCAACCAGCAAAGGAACAATCACACAAACTTTATGCATTGTATGTTTGCTTGTTTTCTTTCTCAAGTGGAACCAACCAGTGTTACTCAAGCTCTTGAAGACTCAAGTTGGCTTGAAGCAATGCAAGAAGAGATGCAACAATTCAAAAATCATCAGGTTTGGATCTTGGTACCACTACCTGATGGTAAGTATGCAATTGGGACAAAATGGATTTTGAAGAATAAAAGAGATGCAAGGGGTGTTGTGGTTAAAAACAAAGCAAGATTAGTGGCTCAGGGGTTCAGGCAAGAGGAAAGAATTGATTATGATGAAGTGTTTGCACCTGTTGCTAGAGTTGAGGCCATTCGCATCTTCTTGGCCTATGCATCTTACATGGGGTTCATGGTATATCAAATGGATGTCAAAGGTGCTTTTTTGTATGGTGAAATTGAAGAGGAGGTTTATGTCACTCAACCTAAAGGCTTTGAAGACCCAGATCATCCAAACCATGTTTACAGGGTTGTAAAAGCTCTCTATGGACTACATCAGGCACCCAGAGCATGGTATGCTAGGCTTTCAGCATTTCTGCTGAAGCATGGTTATAGAAGAGGTGCCATTGACAAAACACTTTTCCTAAAGAAGAATTCCACAAACATCATACTTGTGCAAGTTTATGTGGATGACATTATATTTGGCTCCACTAAAGAAGCTTGGTGCCGGGATTTTGAGGAGCTGATGAAGGGAGAGTTTCAGATGAGTGCTATGGGGGAGCTTACTTTCTTTTTGGGTCTCCAAGTTAAGCAGAAACCTGTGGTATTTTTATCAGTCAGGATAAATATGTGAGGGACATTTTGAAGAAGTTTGGTATGGAGACTGTCAAAACTGCCACTACACCTTATGAAGCTCCAAAACCAAAGAACAACATTGAACCAGATCCAGCTGTGAATGTTCACTTATACAGATCTATGATTGGTTCATTGATGTATTTAACAGCTTCTAGGCCTGACATTACCGTTGCTGTGAGTGTTTGTTCTAGACATCAAGTCACTCCACTTGCTTCCCATCTGAATGCAGTTAAAAAGATTTTTAAGTACCTAAAAGGCCAACCTAATTTAGGTCTTTGGTACCCAAAAGAGTCTCCTTTTAAGTTGGAAGCATATAGTGATAGTGATTATGCTGGTGCTAATCTGGATAGGAGATCCACAACTGGAGGTTGCCAATTCCTTGGAAAAATATTGATTTCTTGGCAGTGCAAGAAACAAACTATTGTTGCTACCTCATCTACTGAAGCAGAGTATGTTGCTGCTCCCAATTGTTGTGGTCAGGTACTATGGATACAAAATCAATTGTTGGATTATGGGTTTAGCTTCATGAACACAACAATTTTTATTGATAATCAAAGTACTATATGCATAGTTAAAAATCCAGTTTTTCACAGTAGAACTAAGCATATTGAAATCAGGCACCACTTTATAAGAGATGCATATGAAAAACATTTGATAAAATTGGTTAAGATTCACACTGATGATAATGTGGCAGATTTATTGACTAAAGCGTTTGATGGACCTAGGTTTCAACACCTAGTTGTCAATATTGGGATGCTTAACCCTTAACTGCAAAGTTTGAGGGGAGGCATAGGCCTCAGGGGAGGCATATGCCTCATGGGAGGATTATTGTTGTAAACTTTGTAAATTATTGTTTATATTTTTGTTTGCTAACACTAACCAGCTAATGTTTTTTAAGTTTTGTTTGTCTTGGTTTGGTTTGTGTATTTCTCTGTGTCTGTTTTGCAGAATGCATCTATTAGTTGATGTTCACCAAGTTTGGTTAATTGGAATATGGTCAAGTAAGCTTAAAGCTTGTTTCTACTGAAGAGAAGTACTGAAGTAATCTAATTATTTCTACTGAAGAGAAGTACTGAAGTTTAATTGTTCATTCATTCAAGAAACAGTTTACAGCTTACAGCTTACAATCAACTTCAAATGAAAATACAAGACCATTTCTATACAAGATCTACCAAACCTATACTAGTTCCTATCATCTATTACAAAAGCTGGTGGATATGCATGACCAGTATAACGAAGAAGCTGAAGATAATAATGGAAAGGATGGATTGATGAAAACAAAGATGAAGCTAGTGGTTATGGTAGATGGATTTGTGATATGACAAATATCTGGTTGTTCCATCTACACCTTCCACCATAAAGCATCACTCCATCTCCTTTTGCCCTTTCCCTTACCGATATGAGATGAAGCACCAAACCATGGCGCAGGAAGAGCTAACACCACCTCTCTTCTAGCATGTGGCCTTGGTTGAGGTTGAGGTTGTGAAGGTTGGGGGTGTGATGTCCTTTTCTTGTTGAAGAGTGGCTCTAGACGCTCTGTGGAGTCATCAGAACCCGTAGATGAATCACTTGGATTCACCACACTATCATCTTCAGAAGAAGGAAGAAAAGGGGATTTTGATGGTCGAGGTTCATCTTGATGGGGGTAGCGAAATAATGGGTGTGAATCTTCACTGGATGATGATGATGACGATGAGGAAGTGAGATTGATTACTTCTGGTTTGGTAACCATGGCTATTGTTGATGATTGAGGAGTTTTTGGAGAAATTAGGGTTTGTGAAGTTAATTGGGGGTAATTGATGTGTGTTAAATGTGCATTGGGACTAACTTATAGGCGGATTCAAGGCTTAATGAAATTTAATGCGAGTTGGGTGGCACAGTAAAACTCAAGATATTTACTGAAGATTCTTAACCACTTGAGTTGTTTCTGCTGATTGACCTCCTTCAGCAGATTGACCATACTTTCTGCTGAAGTGTTAATTTAAATTTGGATGGAGTTGCTTTGCACGTCAGATATGGTCAACAACTTGTTCCGATATTTTTAACCATAAATTGAGTAACTTATACTAATACCTTCTTCGCATATCTTCGCCTAAAATTAACTGATTCCCTCTTCACTTAATTTAAACACACTTCCAGTTGCGTGAATCATAACCCATTCTCACAATTTCTCACATGGTGCTTCAATTTAAGAAAGATCATAACAAAGTTGCTTTTCTGGTAAAAGCTAAGGGTCATGAACTATATGAACCAATGGTGGAGTTCTTGAAGCGATCCAAGATTCATTATGCTTTAACACATTCTCCTAATGTGATATATGAATCGTTAGTTACACAATTTTGGGCATCTGCTACGAAATGGAGTGACACAGAGATTGTTGCTATGATTGATGGAACAGAGTATGTTGTGACGGAGGATTTGATAAGGAGACAGCTTCGATTGGACGATGTAAATGGGGTTTATCACTCTAATTCCGTGGAGATACTTGCTGGGCTAAGAGCTATTGGATACCAGAGTACGAGGACAGATATATGGTTCGAGAATAAGCTCTGTCCGATGTAGAGGTTTTTGGTACACACACTGCTTCAGTGCATAAGCAATAAATCAGGAGGATGGGATCAATTTTCTACTCAACTGGGATGTGGTATTGTATGTCTTTCTCAGGGGTTAACTTATAACTTTTCTAGGTTTGTTTTTGATAATATGGTTGAAAATATTCAAAGGAAAAAGCATAAGTTTTTAATGAACCCTAGGTTTTTGCAAATGATTTTAGACATTTCAACCCAAGTCCAAGTCTTTTGTCCCATAGGAGCTTTAACTGCTAAACTGTTTGCTTCAATTAAAACTCATTATGAGGGGGGACATCATCCTTTGCTAGCAGCTATGTTGCCTCAGGGCAATGAGGCTGCTGATGAGGGTAATGTTGTTGGTGATCCACCCTCTACCAATGTTGCTGCTGATGGTAATCCATCAGTTGCCATTGATGAGGGCCCTTCCACAATTGCTGAAGCATCACATGTTACTTCTGACCAACCTCCACCTATACCTTCACCTAAACCTAGTCCTAGTCCACCACCTTCTCATGTTACTCCTAATGAGTTTGCACATGAACTTAATAGACTGGCCACACCTAGTCCAGTTAGGGAGCCATTTGATGAAGGCTCTCCTATAATTGAGCATGTCCATATTTCTCCTGAAAGGTCCAATAAAGCTCCCATTACCACTGAGCAATCTGCTGGTGGAGCTGAGGACCCTATTACACTTACATCTGTATATGCTATACTCAACAGGACTGTACAAGAGGTAGCTGATCTCAAAAAGGAGCTTGCTGAGACTAAATCTACATTTGGTGTTGAGATTGTGGGGTTGAAGAGAAAGGTTAAGGATTTAGAGGAACAACTTGGGCAAAGTAGCAAAAGGAGGTTTCTGGTTTCTTCTGATGAGGAGCAAGAGGATACTCATTTTGGTTCACTTGAAATTTTGGCCGATGTTGCTCAAAAGAATTATGCTTCTTCTCCAATTGTTGATGAATCTTCAAAGAAAAAAGATCCTATTATGTTTACTAGAAGAAAGAGAAGACAGTATTTGAGCAAGGATTCCACTGAATCTTTAAAGGTGCCAAGTGTTGCAACTACTGATGATGAAATGGTGGATGTTGCATCTGAACTTGGTCAAGCTTCATCTGTGCAAGAACAACCTCGTCCTTCACTTTCAGCAGATCATCATGAAGTATTTGTTGCTGGAAGAAGTTTTAATCTGGATCCTAATGCTGATGTCTTTTCTACACTTGTTGAAGATCTGTCTCAACATGTTTCTCCTGGTGCATCCTTGGGTGTTTCTTCTGAAGTTCCTATTGTTGATACTTCTCATGTTGATTCTGCTAAGGAGTCTGCTGACAAAGCAAAAGGAGTAATGATGGATGAAGAGCTTGGTTCAGATCTTGTGAGTGAATAGGAAAGGCAATAACAAGCAAGATTGCTAGCTGAGTGTGCAGATATAAAGAAGAGTCATGCATTGGCTCAAAAGCTTGAAGTTCTGTTTACTACCAATTTGCCTCCTGAGAGATAATGTGAAATCGATGAACTATCCACTCAGATTACTGATGAGCAATGGGATGCTTATACTCATAAGCTGCATCCAATCCTACTCTTGCACAAAGTATTTTAGGTGCATACTTTGATAGTGAGAACTTTGCTGCACAAATGGTGGCTCTTGGACAACAAAGGAAGCAAGCTGCGGCTGCAAAGAAGAAAGCTATTGCTGTTCAAAAGGCTCAAGCTAAGAGAGTGAGACCACAAACTGTAGCTCAGAAGAAACCATATATGAGGAATGTGGTGTATAACAAAAGTATTGCTCTTTATCAGTCTGGTTTAACAAAGAAGCAAGTCTGGGCTTTAGATGATTCTGAGTTGCATAGCAAGTATACTAGAATTATGAAGCATATTACACCATCTTCTAAAAGGATTGTTGGTAGTGCAGATGCTCCAAAGGCCAAGAGATCCAAGACAGTTGAGATTGTGGATTCTTTTGAGGATGTTACACCAAAGATGGGTTCTCATGTTGTGTCTGCTGAGGCATCTACTGAAAGAGGACACTCTACTAAACCTCTTGTTGTTTCTTCTGAAGCAGTACCTAGTGTGGCTACTCCATCTCTGAATTCAAAGGGTCTGACTACTCCTATTCCACATATGCCACCTGTTGATAAAGAAGGAGAAGCTATGGGTAGGAAAGCTGAACAAGCAGCAGCTAAAGCTAAGAGGGCCAGAGAGGTGCTTGAGAGAATGTATGCATTGCGTAGTGCTGTTCCAATTACTTCTACTTCTTCCATTCCTACTAAAGATGTCCTTGGTGCCTCTGAGAAGTTACCATCTTCTATCTCTTTGGAAATTTATATACCAGGTAGGAGGAAGAAAAGGATGTCTAAAAGAAGACACATTGCTCTAAGGCGACTTGTGACATCAGCTAGGGTTCATAAGTCTAGGGTTCATAAGTCTAACAAGGGTAGTTCTTTGGATATAAAGGCTGCTAATTCAACTTTCATTAAAGAAGGATCTACTGATGCTTTTCTTGAATGGTCTCATGGTGTGTTGACTGCTTGGACTTTGACTGATGGACAGCTTAACACCATCTTTAGGCTAGATAATTATTCTATGAAGTTTAACTTCTTGAAGGAAATACTTCATATGGTGGATAAGCAAGATTTGAATACTCTTTATGGTCTTGTCTCTAAGCATTATGATAATCATTCACCACAGGGTTCTGGTTTATACTTGTTGGGTGATCTTCAAGTTCTGTTTGACTCTCAATCTCCAGATGGTAAAGGGTATTCTATTTGTAAGAATTCACATAAGTGGAAGGTTGAGTCTTGGAGATTTTATCCTATGCCATGTGTGCATGTGGTGGAGACAAAGTGTGGGATGACTGTGTGTATGTTATCTGATAAGCTTTATCCTTTGTCTGTGTCATTGATGGAAAGAATGCTTAGAAAGAAGTTGGAAGTTCCTTCAGATCCAGTTGGGAATGATATGCTACATGCTGAACAATTGATTGGATTGATTAAGACTCAGCTTCAGCAACATCAAGCATCATCTTGATTATGGTATCATGTATTAGTTGTATTATTTGTTTTCTTTGATTCTTTGTTTTAGTGTTAGTTAAAAAAAATAAAAAATAAAGAAATAAAAATCTATGTATATTCTTTGTTTGTCTCACTGTTTTTGCAGGTTTGTTGTACATTGTTGATGGTTATCGACTCACCAGCTGTGCCTTGTGTACATCAAAGAGTTGGCTAGTCCAAAGGGTACAGCTTTGGTAATGATTGTGCAAAAGATTGCACTACCAGGCTTCGATGAGGATCAAAGTAATGAAGGGTGTGTGTTCCAGCCAAGACTCGCCTTTAACCTGAGAATAAGAAATACTAAGACACTACGTTAAGTGATTGCGCAGGGGTAGGACCCTGCGAACCACCTCCGGCGTGAGAGTAAGTATGAGTTATGGTTGTATAAGTGTGTGAAAGTAAAGAGATGAGTGTGAAATGAGCATACCATAATCCATTGCCCATCCAACCTATTTATGGTGAATGAAATAGGGTTGAGAGCACTTCCGCATGAATGTCGGAGATCATGGGGGCGTTCCATGATTGTGGTTAACCGCCAGGGCTTAGTGACCCACGTTCTCAGACTTGACGGGGAAGCCAAGAGAGAGAGGGAGATCATGGGTTTGACCAAGTCAGGAGGTTCCCTTATCCATTGTCCTTCGTCAGCCATACCCCGAAGGGCTTAGGGCTTTGGATGGCGAGTTCCCCTTAGGTAACCTTCGTGCCAACGAATGGTTTGACGCCTATGGATATTTTGGAATCCTAACTTGGGCCTTCGTATATAAGGGCTTCGACACGTCTCAGAGGAGTGTCCTTCGAGCTATTCGGAGGGTACATCATCAAGCCCCCCAGTCGAAAGTGATGTATATGAGCGAGGAGACATTGCTTTCGACTTCATGCTGCGAAAAAATATCATCCTGCTACGAAGTATGTTAGTTAAAGGATAATAATGTACCTGACTTAGCGCATTTAATGCTAATCACTTATTACTACTGCCCGCTACAGGAATCACATTTTCCCAACTTACCCGGAGACCAAAAGTCGCCTTTATTCAAAATTTAAAAATTTTACTCGGATAAGACTTATCCCTGGTACACGTGTACGGTGTTTGAGAGAGAAAAGGGAGTATAAAAAGGGGGTAGATGCAACCCTAGTTTATTTTACTCTCTTCGTCTCACCTCCACACGCAGTAAAACTTCATCGCCTTCACTTCCGAAACTAAAGGTAATCCTTCCTTCGTACTGAAAGTTTGCTGTTTTTTTTTATATAAAAAATGGATTCCAAGTTTATTATAAAGCAGTAAAAGTGTACATTATCTGCAAAAGATCTTCATGATCACTTAGCCGATTATCCCATCCCAATAGAACACAAAGTGATGCTACCCAAATCTTCTCAGGGTATCTTTGATGCTCCTACAGGTTTCGTAGGGTTGTATACACATGCATTTAGTCACTCAAATCTTAGGATTCCGTTACATCCATTGATTTTAGAGTTTATGCAATACTACAAAGTTCACATCTCTAGGTTTAATCCCTTTGGGTTTGCCAAATTGACTACATTCATAGTAATGTGCAAAGCCTACGGATATGAACCAACCTTGACAGTTTTAAGAGGATTCTTGAACTTGTACCCCGGGGGCAATTGGTTGACACTAGCAAAAAGACCTGAGCCAGATGTACCCAATCTGTTTGAAAAAGTTTATACAAACATATCGAGTTAGAAGGGTAGCTTTTTCTACGTGCAAGACACTATTGTTCCCCCTACATATTCAGAGCTTTTGAACAAAGAGAATAGGTATAATGCTAAACGGTATAATGACCCCCTGCCCTACGAGGTTCGGAGTGATCCTTGTTACCTGCGTTTGGCAAAGTATCCTGTGGATGTGCAAGTATTCCCTGAAGCCATCTTATACATGGCTGGGATTGCTCAGAGTTGGGAGGGGTCTCCTAAGAAGCCTATGATCATATACCAAGGAAAAAGTATGTTTATCCACTTTTATTTAAATAGGACCAATGTAGCACTGATATTTATTCTTTTTGCTTTGATTTTGCAGAGATGTCGTTCAGAAACTTCATGTTCCAAGAATTTGATGAAGATTTAAGTTTCATGCCTGCGGAGAAAGCTGAGGAGTCTTATGGCGTTGGCTCCCCTTCAACATCTGTGAATAACAATGAGGTAAGCATCCCAAAGCCAGAGCCTATTTCATCAGCACCCCCACAATCTGCTGTGGCGGTCACATCCTAACTGGTGGAGAACATTGCTGACTCGGACGATCCTGCGGATGAGGATGTCCCCGTCGTTGGTTCAACAGGAATAGCTGATAGGCTAAAGAGTAGGAAAGGGACAGCGGCCAAGGCTGTGAAATCCAACAAAAGGAAGAATCTCCTGCCTACCTCTGGGAGTAGGGTTGTGAAGCATAAAAGTACCGAGGGCAGAAAGCTTATCAAGTCTGCCTTCAAATTGCCCGATGAATCCGTTGAGGTTCATGGTAAGTATTTCTGTCTTATTAGACATTGTGAAGGTAAAAATATAACTGTTATGCTAACCTGTGTATATTTTGTTGCTCGTAGGTCTTCCAGAGACGAAGGAGCTTCCAAATGCCTTAGCCTGCCATCGGATTGTTGACCATGTGACCCCTCCACAGTGGAAGAGTATGCTAGAGAACATGTCCATTGAAAAGTTCTGTGACATGCATGATAATGGGGTTGCGAGGCAGGCGGTGATGGATAATCACTTGAATGCCCAGACCAGGGGGTTGCTCAGAACCGTGGCCAAGCTGGAAGCAAAGTGTGACGAGATTGAGGGGAACGTTGAGAAGAACCCCGTCATCCAAGACCTTCGAGAAAAGATAGCTCAGTTGACCGTGGAACGTGGCAATCTCAAACTGGAAGAAGCCAAGGTTATTACTCTCACTGGTCAGAATGCTGCTCTCGAGGCTAAATGCATTGGGTTGGAAAGTGAGAAGGTTAGGCTTGGAGAGGTAGAGGTAAAGTTGAGGGAGGAGATCGACGGCCTGCAAATGAGGTATAAGATGCTGCAGAAAGATCGTGCAGAAGTTGTTTCGAAGGTGGTGCCTTACATAGCCATGGAACTCTATCATAGTGACGAGCTGGGAGCTCAGATGTGGAAGGTCATCAAGTCATCCCTATTTCATGGACGGTGTTTGGCTCTGGAGGAGGTCGCCAAAACAGGTAAGCCTGTGGACCTCTCCAAGATTGAATGCTACCGTCCCACTTCGCAGGCTGAATATGATGAGGCAGGAAATGCATTTGCAACTGCAGAGTACTCCTTCCTTGCTGAGGCGACCAAAGATCCAATGGCACCCCTTGAAGATCTCCTGTCTAAGAAACCTCGGAAACTGAAGCCTACCACTCCAACCAAGAAGACCATGTCTACTAAACCAGTCTCAGTGCAACCCTCCTCCACTCCCTCTCCGAAGAAACAAGAATGAAGGCTGCTCTGCTAGCAGTAATTTGGTTCCAAAGGGTGGCATGTACCCTTAAGACAATTTATTTTATGTGACAATGTGTGTCATGTTTCCCAAACAATTTAACTGCTTGTGATGTATGGCCATGTGCCAAAAACAATTTGACAGGAGTCTAGGCTCCTTATGCAGGTATAAGGGTAGTAACCCGTATTTTGAATGCAATAGTGTAGAGGACATACCTCTACATACTTAGCTTAAGTTTGTTATGTAAACTTCTCTTACGCCATTTTTGCGACGCTTAAATTTTACAACCTGAGGTTCAACAACCTCATTGTGTGTAAATTACAACACCAAGAATATAATGGCCAACTTGACCATTGACAGAGGGTCGCGACCCACTCTATCTCAGATCCTTTACATAGCATGGCTTTGTAAAAAAAAATTTTTACAAGCGCCAAAATCTACTAGGAGAGTTAATGTGAATGTTTAAGTTGGCTTTGAATAATAAGGCATATGTTACACCTCAAGCCATTCGACATTGAAACTCATTAACGACTTGGTTGAACAAATCTTTGTGTTTAAGAAACGAAGCAAGAGATTTGTGGGAAATGTCTTATTTATCATTGAATTGGTAGGGAGGATTACATCATTCTTGAAATGAAAACTAAGACAACTACCAATAATGTGTGCTTTCCCTTGAGAAGCTTTTGATTACAAGAAAAAAGTTAAAGTACTTTTTAAACATAGAACTTTCGAAGGTTCGTACCATTCGATGTCCTGTCGATGGGTTCTCCGAGAAGAGTGGCCAATTTGTATGCTCCATTGCCGTAGGCCTCAGCTACCATGTAGGGTCTTTCCCAAGTTGGTCCCAGTTTTCCCTGATACTCTGCTTTGCTTGCACTGTTGAGGCGCAGTACATATTCTCCGGGCTTGAAAGTGGAAGGTCTGACCCTTTTGTTATAGTAGCCTTCGATCTTATGTTTGTGTATTGCTTCTCGGATGGAGGCTATTTCTCTCCTTTCTTCTAGGAGATCAAGGTTTTCCCTGATCCTATCGTCATTTTGGGAGGCATCATACGTTGCCACACGCTCCGTGTGTACAATTAGTTCCGAAGGGATGACCGCTTCTGTTCCGTATGTTAGGCTGAAGGGGGTTTCTCCGTTGCTTGACTTAGGATGTGTTCGGTGAGCCCATAAGACTTGAGGGAGCTCGTCCACCCATCCATGATGAGTTCGACCTAGCCTTTTCTCGATCCCTTTGACGATTTATCTGTTTGTAACCTCCACTTGTCCATTACCTTGTGGGTGATAGACAGATGTCCAGGATTATTTTATGTTGAGCCCTTGACAGAAGTCATAAAAGACTCCTTCGACAAACTGTTTCCCGTTGTCAGATATGATAATGTGGGGTACTCCGAATCTGCACACAATGTGTTCCCATACAAACTTCTCGATCTGTCTTCCTGTCACCGAGGCTAGGGGTTTTGCTTCCACCCACTTGGTGAAGTAGTCGATCGCTACTAGCAAGAACTTGACTCCTCCGGGAGCTATAGGCATAGGCCCTACAATATCGATGCCCCACTGGGAGAAGGGCCATGCGGATCTCACACTTGTCATATCTTGCTTCGGCATTTTTGGAACGTTTGAGTGTATCTGACAAGCTTCACACTTGAGGATGATTTCGGTTGCGTCCCTGTGCATCGAGGGCCAATAGTAGCCCAACTTCATTATCTTTGAGACAACTGAGCTTGGTCCTGCATGGAGACCGCAAGATCCTTCATGGACTTTGGCTATGATGCTCGAAGCTTGCTTGGGGCCTACGCATCGTAACCAAGGTGATAAAAACGACCTCCTATATAGGGTTTCCCCTATTAGCCGGTACTGCGGGGATTTAACCCGAATCTTTCTTGCAAGCTTGGGATCTTCAGGGAGAAGACCGCTTATCAAATATTCCCTTATGGGAGTCATCCATGTCTTTCCTTCTTCGTGAATCACATCGGCGACCTCTTTGAGAACGATGGATCTTTCAAGAAGGATTTCCACGAGAACCTCCTTAGTGAGATGAGCGAAAGCCATGGAAGCTAGCTTGCTTAATGCGTCTGCCTTTTTGTTCTGGTTCCGACGAACATGTTGGATGGTGTAAGAGTTGAAGTTTTCGAGCATCTCTTTTGTCTTTTCCAAGTACTGTTTGATGACGGGTTGCCTTGCTTCGTAGGAACCTGTCACTTGGTTTGCCACCAATTGGGAATCTACGAAGACCGCGAGAGCTTTGACCTCCATATCTTTGGCTAGTCGGAGTCCTGCTAATAGCGCTTCGTATTCCGCTTCGTTGTTTGTGGCTTCGAACTCAAACCGAAGAGCATATGTATGCTCCTTCCCTTCAGGACTGACTAACATTAGACCTGCTCCGGAGCCATCGGAACTGGATGCTCCATCTGTGTAAAGCTTCCATTCAACCTGCACTTGAGAAAGATTAGCTTTGGGCTTTTCCTTTTCCTCATCGGGTCCGGAAGGTGTTTCTGCCAAGAAGTCTGCAAGAATTTGCCCTTTGATAGAACTACGTCCTTTAAACTCGATTTCATGTTCTCCGAGTTCAATAGCCCATTTAGCCACCCTTCCATACTTTTCAGGTTTAGACAAGATCTGCTTCAGTGGCTTATTGGTTAAGACTGTAATTGGGTGGGCCTGGAAATAGCGTCGGAGCCTCCTTGCTGCGTAAATTAAGGCGAGCACTAACTTCTCCAAGGTTGGGTAGTTAACCTCCGCTCCTTGTAGGACCCTGCTGACAAAGTAAATTGGGATCTGTCGCTTTTCTCTCTTTGCCATAAGTACTGCGCTAATACTTTCTGCTGAGGATGCCAAATACATAAACAACACTTCGCCTTTGATTGGGGCTGTAAGTGTTGGAAGTATTTCAATGAACTCCTTCATCTTCTGAAAGGCTACTTCAGCGTCCTGGCTCCATTGGAAAGTTTTCTTGTCCGTGCATCCTTTGAGTGTCTTGAAGAAGGGTAGGGACCTGTCAGCTCCTTTCGACAAAAATAGACTTAAGGCTGCCAATTTCCCATTCAGGCTCTGCACATCTTTTAGACACTTAGGGGCTTGGAGGTCAGAGATGGCTTTGACCTTAGAGGGGTTAGCTCGTATCCCCTGCTTAGTGATCAAATGTCCTAAGAATTGTCCTTCCTCGACACCGAAGGAGCATTTCTTAGGGTTCAGCTTCATGTTGATTGCCCGGAGCTGATCGAATGTTTCCTGTACATCAAGGAGTAGGTCCTCCTCAGTCTTGCTCTTGATAACCATGTCATCAACGTAGGCTTCGAGATTTCTGCCTATCTGTTTGTTGAAGGCTTTATCTACGAGACGTTGGTAAGTAGCCCCTGCGTTCTTCAAACCGAAGGGCATCTTTCTGTAACAGTAGACACCTTTACTTGTGTAGAAGGCTGTCTTTTCCTCGTCCTCCTTGGCCATCTGGATCTGATGGTACCCCTTGTAGGCATCTAAGAAGCATTTTAACCGGAATCTTACCAAGGATTCTACCAGTCGATTTCGGGTAGGGGTTAGCAATCCTTAGGGCATGCTTTGTTGATGTCAGTGAAATCCATGCACATGCGCCACCCTCCGTCGCTCTTTTTTACCAGCACCGGGTTGGCCACCCAAGTTTGGTATTTAACCTCCCTCAGGATGCCTGCTTGTGTAAGTTCATCAACTTCTTTGCAAGCTGCAGCGTTTCTTTTGGGGGCAAGGCTTCTCTTTTTCTGCTTTATGGGCTCAATGTGCTTGTACTCATTGAGTTTATGCTCCGTTCCGAAGGACTGTCCATCTATCAGCAATGTTCTTGGAACACCTGTCATGTCAGAATATTTCCAAGCAAAGACATCAAGGTTAGTACGTAACAGTTCTGTGAGCTTCGCCTTGAAATTCGCCGGGAGTTGCTTCCCTACTACCACTGTCTGTTCAGGATAGCTAGGGTTTACGACAACTCGCTCCTCTGCATCTGTACAACTAAGAATTGCCATCGGAGGCTCCTCCGATTCCTCTCTGATCTTTTTGACACCATATACACCCTTATCCGCTCCATAACTAGAATGAACAGTTCCTACTCCGAAGGGGGTTTGGAACTTAATGGAAGTATGTATAGTAGAAACAACAATCCCTATTTTTTGCATAGCTGTCCTCCCTATTAATAAATTATAAGGAGAATCTGACCTTACTATGACGAAAATGAGTGTCTCCGTGCGGGATAAGGGGACTTTGCCTATGGTGACTTCCAACGGTACTTCTCCCAGAGGCCATGAGTGTTCACCAAAGAACCTTACTAGCGGTGCTTTCGAGTCGACCCTCTGTGAGCGTATAGATGAATTGAGCTTTAGGAAACAATGCTCGTAGATGATTTCGCAGGAGCTTCCGCAATCCATATACGCTCAGTTCACCTCCCTGTTGGATATGTGTACCTTGATGATCACGGGATCGGTCGAAGGTCTCTGCCCTAATATGTGGGGAAAGGTTATTTCCCCCACACTTCCTAGCTCCTCTTCTGCTTCCTTCCTTTTCAAAGTGGTATCGCGTTTGTGTACCATCAGTATCGGAGCTTCTGCGGGCGTAGTTTCCTTCTTGTTACCCTTCCATTCTTCTAGTTGAGTATCAGAGAATTTGTCCTTTCCCTTCTTTATGCCTTTGACCAGGTGTGCAAACTGTCCGGATCGTACTGCCTCTTCGATCTGCTTCTTTAATTCCCTGCAGTTGTTCGTGTCATGTCCATGATCTTCATGGAAATGGCAATACTTGGACATGTCTCTGGCTTTGCCTCGTGTTATCATCCGAGGCGGAGGATCAAAGGATTTTGCGGCCTTCTCTGTCGCCAGGATTTCTCGGGGAGATTTAACCAAGTTTGCCAGAAATCCATGGTTCGAGCCTTTGTTGTAGGGGGTGAAGTGATCTCTGTTCTTCTTCTTGTTTTTGGATCCTTCCCAGGAGGACCCTCTAGAGAATTTGTCAGATGCTTCCTTTGGCTCTATCGGAGCCCCGTTTGCTGCTACCTCCTTAGACTCAATCCAGGTGTAAGCCTTCTCAATCAAAGCCTTGTAGGTGTTGGGAAGATCGGTGGACAGAAATTCCACCAAGCTTCAAGTTCGAAGGCCATGTACAAAACAGGAGATACTCTGATCTTCATGTAGACCCATAATATGCAAAGTTTCATCAGTGTATCTGGTAACGAAGGCCCTCGTGCTTTCGTTGTCCCTTTGTTTGATGGTGTGCACGGTTAAGTGAGTTTTGGTGTGCTTCTTCTGCTGGCTAAAGTGTAACCGGAACTTAGCCTTAAGATCATCTAGACTCACAATGCTTCCCAGCTTCTGTCCGTTCCACCATATTCTTGCGGAGTCTCTGAGCGTGTAAGTGAACATATGGCATGCTACAGGCATGACCCACTTTTGCATTTTGATAGCGCCTTCAAATAAATGGAGAAAGTTATCGGGATCACCTTTTCTGTCGTAGGTGCCTATATGAGTAGGCATCTTCACGCCGTCAGGTAAAGGGTAGTCCTCGATCCATTTCACGAAGGGTGTGCAAGCTCCAGAGGCTTCGGCACCGTAAGGGTTGTACGGAGGTGGATAAACAGGTGTAGGGTTATACGGGTTAGGAAATGGCTGTGAATAGGTAGGGTATGCAGTGGAAGTTTGGTACGAAGGGTATATT